>JANHGO010000012.1:38183472-38205777 GCA_024606505.1 Aquila spilogaster | reverse complement strand
ACTGCTTGGGAACTAACTGGGCATCGGTCAGCGAGTGGTGAGCAATTGCATTGTGCATCACTTGTTTTGTATATTCCTATCCTTTTATTATTATTATTGTCATTTTGTTATTATTATCATTATTAGTTTCTTCCTTTCTATTCTATTAAACTGTTCTTATCTCAACCCATGAGTTTTACTTTATTTTTCCCTGATTCTCTCCCCCATCCCACTGGGTGGGGGGGAAGTGAGTGAGCGGCTGCATGGTGCTTAGTTGCTGGCTGGGGTGAAACCACAGCAGTTTCCTTCAGCAGCTACATAATTAAGATTAAAATATCCCTTTGAGGGAGGCCTAAAACTTTATAACATAAATAATTAAAAGAATTTGATGTTTAAACATATCCTAAAAGCAGAAAGAATTATAATTTGTTTTGATTACTTGCCTGATCTTTAGTACAGTTTTACAAAATTATCAAATCTGGATCTGCTTTAGAGTCCAGCATGATACTTACATTCTAAAGGACTAGCATTACAGAGACAGGAGGCCGTATTGGCAGATGGCACTAACCAGGAACAGAAGCATACAGTATAAATCAGCATGTCCTCAGGCTGCTGGTTTTTCGGTGAATTAGAGGGAAACTTTTTTTATTTGTACATTTTTGGCTTTGGGCAGTTTGCTGTTAAAAATACAACCAGTGAATCAGTAAAATTTATGTCCCACAATCTGCATGATATTCGTGATAAATCTGTCTTCTCATCCTGCCAGCTTCTTTAACACTGCTGCAGGTGTCAGCTTTGTAGATGACTGACACAACCAAAGACAAATTGGAATTTTTTCTGTGTTCTACACAGGATCCACTGACTGAATGCCTTTTTTGTTGTCTAATAGTAATTAAAGTTCTGATTGCTTGACTTGCACCAAGAATATGAGACAACGTAGAAGCTTAACTTAAGATTTCATATTCCTTTTCTAACCAAAACTTTCACAGTGCCCTCATTCTGAGCTATTTTCAGAACAAACTACCCATGAGGGAGGAATTCTCTTCTGGTCAAAACCCTCCAGACTGAAACTAGGTCTTGGTCCTGTTCCCACTTTCTCCACAATTTGTTTTACTTATGAAGGATCTTCAAGTCATTTACTCACTCTGCACTTGTCTTCTTTGGTTTGGGGGTTTTTTTTGTTGTTGTTGGTTTTTTTTTTAACCCATGTAACATGGAAAGAAATATTTCAAAGCCATCTTATCCATGAAAAAATATACCAATTTTCTTTTGAGACATGCTAACTTCATCATACATATTTAATTAATTATGCATTACCACAATCACCTCTCCATAGAAAAGAATATATCACTTTCAACTCTTAAGATTTTGGGAAAGTCTCTGGTAGCTGGAAGCCATTTTTTGCACATTCCTTTTCATTTCTTCTATGATTCAATTTAAGGGGACAGCACAGAAAGGGAGTGAAGTTCTACTAGGGTACTGCTATTCATCCTCTACTGGCTGGAACTTTGTCCACCAGCCAACATGTTAAGAAGTTTCCCCATCACTGCACATACAGTCATACCATCTGTTTAGATTAGTAAAACATTAGGCACCAGATCCTATTTATTTATACAAAACTTGCGAGAGTAAGATGCCATCTCTTGTTTGGGACCTCTACAGGCTGCTGTATGAAAATTTGTAATTTTTATTCAATTTACAAAGCATTTTTGATTCTTTCCAGAACAACACACTGTAGAATCAAAAGATTAAAGATTACTTCTTTCTTTGAAGCTTGCATGTAGTAATGAATAAAAGACAAAACTGTAGAAAGGAAACATGCAGGAAGAGTAAAAGAGCAGAGACCTATCCCAAGAACGTCAGTATGAAATAAATCTTCAAACATCAGTAAACTTCAGAGTCAAATTCTCTTTCCAAGATTTATTACCAAGTATAGTAAGTGGTAAGTAATGAAAATACTCAGAAATTACAAAGCTGGATAATACCTTTTTGCTCCCTGTGGTTTTTTTTTATTTTTTAAAATCCATTATCAAACTGGATCCCTAGGAAAAAAGATTAAAAGCAAAAGGAAGAACTGCTCTCTTAGCCTGTTACATTTGTTTTAAAACCTGCTTCAGGCTTCATACAGCTTAGCAAAATGGAGCAAAAAGTTAACAAGTACTTTTTTTGTCAAATTTTTCTGCATCTGCCTTCTTCAGATGCAATGATTGCAGACAATTTAAGCAGGGACTGCTATTTAACCTGGCTCTCAACTCCATACTAGCTTTAGAATATACTTAATGTAACAACATAAATTGCAAGCATCCTCCCACAGTCAGCATTAGAAAAGGGAAAATACAGATCTTCATCAATATTTGTACTATACTGAACTATATGAAGAGGCAGGTTTTGAATCATTGCCCTTTGAGATATGCCTATATTCCAAATGTTATCACAGTCAGAGAGCAATAAGATAGAACAGATAAAGCCTATGATAGACCTCAGTAAGACCAAGGATTGCTTTAGAGTCATTCTTTTAAAAGCTCAACCTAGAAATGCAGTCCATTCCATAAACCAGTTAAATCCTTGACATCAGAAGCTAGAAAAACTAAATCAAAACCAAGGTCTCCAAACCATTTAATCTGCCATACAGAAAGAGAGCAAAATGTCCCCAAAATACATGATAAATTTTTTGATAACTGATATCCAAGAAACTCAAGATTTCTTAGCTTGCTGTCTAGGCTATTATACAGTTGCCTACTGCCAATGACCAAAGAACACATTGGCAGGAAACTAAATATTGCCGAAAATGTCGAATAAAATATGAAAATTAAACTTAATTGAAATGCTTCCATTAAAAAAGAATTTTGCAAATAAGCACAGAAAAGTGACTTGTATGATAATGATCTAGATGGAAATCAGCCAAAATAGCTTGCTTATATGAATAAATTTCATGTAAATGTTATCCTAAAGAAAAATTTTGCAAATATTATGCTTAATGTTAGACCTTTATAAACAGCTGCAAGATGAAAGAACAGAACTACTATTTGAAGGAAAACTAGCATGTACCAAGTGATTAAATATAATAATGTACATGTTAAATGAGCTCCTTTACTAAGCTTTAGGCTTCAAAATAAATTGGTTAACACAAAAACATACAAAAAATCTAAACACTTTGTTAGGTTAGTGTGATCACAGAAGAGATCATTCAAGAATTAGTGCAATACATTAATATTTAACAATACTCATTACTCCACTGTGTTTACAAAATATTTCAGATCTAGGAATTAAAGTCTAGCAAATTTACCATCAAAATAATGATGCATCATCAATGATGAATTAGAGATACCCTGAAACATGGGACAGTATTTTACAATCCTTTTCTGGAGCAGCAAGACATCACACACAGTCAGCTATTTTAAGATTGCTACTTAATAGTAACCTTTTAGTTGCAGATTTCTGTACAACGCAAAGTGGAAATAAACAGTTAATCACTTCCTTTTCAGTATCTTGACAACTATCAGAATTATAGGGTGGCTTTGGATGTGAACAACAGGGCTTAATGAATCAGCCCCCCAAATCCTCCATCTTTTGCAGTTTGGATTTTATTATATTCCCAGAAAAAACCACAGATATGGATTTAACAAATTTGCTTTTGTAGCTGTAGTGTTGGTAGGTACATACTAGGTAAGATACTCAGACACTGTATTTACTGGCTATCATTATTTCTTAATTGCAGCACTGCTGAAGTTGAAGGAGCTGTTAATTCATGGTCTCAGATGAAAATGCACTGTTGTACGTTACTAAATAATCACCCAGTCTACAGCAGAGAATTTTAACTGCGCAATTCCAATACTGTAATTTTGAGACAGTGAGTGCACAGAACTCCTTAGTTCTCATGAAGATTTAGTCTTACAGTTTCCACTTTCATAAATCATAGCCTTCATCCCCAGCCTGGATACTAAACTCTTCATATTTGATAAGCAGTCAGAGCTTTTCCTACCCTAACACAATGACCTGTTCACATTAATACACACATTTGCTAAGATACTTCTCTGTAATAAATTCCCATAGTTTAATACATATGTTAAACATTTTGTTTGTGACAAAACCGCTCCACAGCTCAGCACCATTTACCTCTGTGGTCACAAAAGACAAACCAAGATGCTGCCTGAGATCACTAATCACCCATCCAGAGATGTGCAGGACCCTTACTTCATTTCTGTTTATGCTAAACTCTGCCGGTCTGGCAGTAGTTACAGTTATAACTCCCTTAATAGAGTAAATGCTCAAATGTACTCATTTTACCATTAGATTATAGTGATGAAAGGCATTCCATAAAAGTAGCAGCTATTCCCAGAGCTGCTTCTTCACCACATTATGTCAGGCTTATGACTGTGTAGCATTCTTGACATCAAAATGGAGAATCAGACACTACCTTCTTCATCTCCCAGTAGTTGGTTTAATTAGAATTCAGTATATTAATAATTACCTGGTAATAATGTTCATCACCTATATGCCATAAGTTTCAAAGCAGTGCATACATACCACATTAAGCAATTAATTCTCAGAACAACTTTATGTTGACAAACAAATTTTATCTCCATTTTAAACACAGGAGAGCCATAGCTGTGAAGCTGAATGATACTCCCATGAAACAGCATTTAGAAGTAAGATTAGACCTCAGCAAGTCATGAATATGACAGTATACTTATGCTTTCCTCTTCTGCCAATACAACACAAAGCCTTCAAGGTAAGATTTATAATCCAACTATGCTAAAATAGGTGTAATTTGCATGAAAAGTAAAACAGAAAATTAACAGATTGATTAGCTCAGCATTTTGTACTTTCACATCATGATGGAAACCTTGGGCTACGTTTCAGCCTTTTACACAGCAGAAATAAACCACCACCAAGATTTTCTGAGTATTCATTACAATATTCACTCCCAAAGTGACAAGTTCCATGGAAACCACCACACTGCATTTAGTTTTCAGCTTCACTCCTTAGTCATTCTAGTATTAGAGACCTAATTTCTAAGAATGTAAGGATTTGTACACTATCTGAAAAACAATACCAAAATATCTTCACTACTACAAATACCAAACTTGCTCTGTGAATCTGTATTACCTGCGGGACATTTTGATGCTTTTTGGCTGGTCTAATGGGAAGAGGAACATTGATCTGAATGAGGCTAAGATAACTTAGTTACCATAGCAATACCCTTCCAGGAGCAAGGCTTTGTTTGATGTTGTTCCAGGTTCTGCTCTTCTTTACCAGATGCTCTTCCAGCAGTGCCAGAGTGAACAAAGTTTGGTTTCATAAGTGTCAAATATTTGACAGATGCTTCAGTATTTCTATACTAGAATTGATGGCCAGTTTTAATCTCATCTTTTGCCTCTATTTACACAAGGTAAGCAGCTGTTGTTAGCTATATTTTTTTTTTTTTTTGTCTGTACCATGCAAAAATAATCAACTTGCTGCAGTTTCTTGGTTCAGGGTTGCCAGTTTCCCACCTGCTTCATTTGCAGATGGAGCTCCACAGTCAGGTCAACTAAAACAAGGGTTTACAATCTAGGATGTTTTGGGGTTGTTTGTTGGTTTTGGGGTTTTTTTTTTCCCTCTCATTCCAATGTTATAAACCATGCTTTAAAGTTGAGCTCCACTATTTGTGCATCTCAAATCACCAAAAAGGAGTCCAGTTACTTTGAGCTTGATACTCCTGTCACATATTCAGGCTTCCATAACCACTAACTCCAGCGATCTCCATTACCGGCTGTGATCGTGACTACCTCGTTTTTCTCTTCTGTAGTATTCCTGTAACAGAATATTAGAACTTCAATCTTCATTGCTCACAGAAACAGAAAGAAGCTGAGGACAAATCCAGTTAAATTTGAAGGGACAACACAAAAACTGAAACAGACAAGTTTGGCTCATCAATGGTATGCAGAATCTAACATACAAATCTTACAGACTTTGAAAAGCAACTATCCATTAAGGAATTCTGTGTTCCTAAGGTGCATCTTTAGGCAGATATCAGTCTTATTGTGTGTATAGGTAAATGTAATTGAAAAAAGACATGGAGAATGTATGCAATACATCAAAGAGACTCATATTGAAATGTAAAAGATAGCTGGTTGTCTTAGCAAGATCTGTTCAGTGTACCACGGTAAATAAAGGAGGCTGACTAAAGGGCTCAGAAATTATTCTGATGTAAGCTATTTACCATGAGAAAGAAGAAAACACCCTATGAAGGTAGGGGGCTAAACAAAGATAACGATCATTCCTGTTGAACTGTGTTGCCATTAAGCTGTTGAACAAAAGGAGAAAAACTAAAAGGACAGTTCTGGAGACAAGAATGAGGATGCACAGAACAATCCTAGGCATGAGATAACCTAGACTGGGTGAAAGCCAAATACTGTCAGTTTTTCCACATCTTTCTAAGTATACATTTCAAACCTGCCCAGTTTACTCTGTGAGCACACAAAAGCTAAATTAATCTAGCGCCTTTGGAGACCAAGTCTCTGGAAACCACTGCGTGGGTGGTAAATTTATATTTGCTTTAAATGGAAGAAAACCTCACTGACATGTCATTCCACTCCCTACCCAAAATTCTGTTGTGTCCTTCAAAATAGCTAGACAAGCGTCCCAGAGGTCAGCAGCACAACTTGTTTGCTTTCAGTAAGAGCACAGCATCCCTGCTTTGATGTTGTCTGCCAATTCCAGGTTATTGAATTTGGTGTGTGATGGTAGACACTATTCCCCAGCAAAAAATTCAACTTACAGCTATGAATTACATAGAACAACATGAAGTCTTGTAACAGAAAAACAACTTCAAATTTCAGATTACATACATGGCTGTGAATTTTATTCTCACTCTGAACTTCTACAACCAGTGAAGAGGTTATCAGCATTTTCAAAAAGCTTTGAAGTACTTTGCTCTCATCCAAACAGTTAAACCTGCCTCTCTCTGACACAGCTATGCTCCATGAATTATTATCCATCCTATTCTCATTATTCCCCTCCTACCATATGTATCTGAGCACAACTACACAGGTTAGAACTTCTGGAAAGATGCATTGAAAGGACACAGGATTACCCTTTAATATGGAAAAAATGGAATATGCATGAATGAAGTATTCGGAAAGAAATTACATACACTAGATGAGCATTTGATGGTGCTACTCTGCCCAGCTCCACATCTGTCTTCTTCAGATTCAAATCCAGTGGCAATCATTTTCCTGATCATTCAGCAAAAGAGAGGGTTGCTTATCTCGTTATCCATTGACACCACAGAAAAAAAAATAAACAGGTTTTTGAACCTTAAAATATTAAGAATGCTTCTGGCTAGTCCAACAGCACTGGAGAAAGTGCAAGAAAAAGGAAGCTGGGAAACTGGACACAAATTTCTTCCAAACACCTGTTTGCAATGCCAGGCATTTCTCTAGGTAAGTCCTATTGAAACAAGTAAGCTGTGGTGTTTGGTTGATTTTTAAGAAAAGAAAGGAGTCACAAGCTCTGTACTCTTCAGGTCAAGTTACCTCTTCCTACTTTACCTGGCACTTATTAAAAGACAACAGTTCCAGCTAAATTAGCAAAACATGATGCAAGCTTTGTTCTTCATGCAGTTAAGCATGCTACTGGACAGGCTTTTAACTGCCCTTGTCCATATAGACATGTCTAACACTGCTGTGTGGAGCAAGGAGACTATAAGTTTGGAATTGTACTTAAAACAGTTAGATCTCTTCAAAGACTTTGTGGAGCTTAGGCATAAGGGTATGTCTATGGCTCTTTTATTCCTTACTTAAAGTGTCCAGCTAAAATAGCTACACCTCTTGCAGCAGAGGCTGAGAACAATTCTCAAAACTTCAGAATGCCTTTTGCATAAAGACACCAGTTGTGTCATCTCTACAGTGAAGTAAACTGTACTCTTAACAAGGTATCAGTGGTATGATCTATATCCAAATATTGTGTGACTGGGGCAACTGCAGTACTAATGTTCATGTCAATGAAATTATATCAGAGATGCTACATAAAAATCAGAATTAATTTGAAAAGAACTGTTTTAAAACAAATCTTAATTTATAAATATAAATGCAGCTGTAGAAATGCAAAGATGCTCATCTTCTAAAACTTAGGTGCTTACATAAATATGCTATACAACAGAAGACACGCTGGAGTGTTGGGGAGAAAATCCTAGTTCCTAATTACAAAGCAAACAAAACAGACTTGAAAATTATAATGGATTAAACAGGCCAGTATAGGCCTGTATACATACAGTATATGCCAAGTATAGGCATTACACAGTGAGGTGGACGTGGGTTTATGAATGATTATAAAAATATTTTTCTCCCTCAGTTAAATGACAGCTGCACTTAATCTGCCTAAAATATCTTCAGTGTAGAGTAGTGGAATGGAAGTAGGTCAAAAGACAGAGCCAGCAACCAGCTGATAACAAGCTTCAACAATAGCCAGAAGTGCCAGGTCAACTCTACTTTGATCCCAATGTTTTGGTTTCTGAACAAACCTAGGAAGCTTTTTGTAATTTCAAAAGTTGATTGTGCTCCAGTTCAACCACCATATCACATTAAACTTCATATGTGGAGGGGAAACTGATACAGAAATGAAATATTAATCAATTTGTGTCAGCAGAGGAGATGTAATATGGAAAGAGAAGGCTAGAAAGCAGTCACCAATGCTATATCAAATTGATCCTCCACCTTGCTTGTTTACCAACTACACCCCATGAGTACTTCCCTTCAAGGTTTTTCAGTGGAGCTGCTTTTACAGTTATTTTTAGGTTCTTTTGGAGAATTATTAAACCAGGGAAGAGAAATGAGACAATGCCAGGTAGGCGATCATTAAAAGAAACAGTAAGTTGATGGAAGCATATCTATAACACCACCCCCGACTACTCCAACAGTTACTGCAATCACATTTCCTTCTCTGAAGCTTGCTAAAGCAATACTGTGATGCCACAACACACCAGAGAACCAATTGTTTAATAAGTCTGATTTATGGCAATACCATTGCCCTCCTCACCTCTTATTTTACCATCCTTCTCCAGAGGATTCAAAATGCAAATGATTGTGAAAAGGAGGGAAAAAGAGTAAATTACGTGATCACTAAAGAACCAAATCCTTTGTCTTTACAATGGACAAAGGAAATGTTTCATATACACATATATACATACATACACACAGACGAAAACTTTACAGTGAAGGCAGGTTTGTTGGGTTTTTTTCCTGTCAGGTAATCTGCACCATAGTTAGACATTGATAAAACAAAATAGTTACCCAATGTAAAAGTTTCAAGAAAAGTCCTTAGAAACAAAGTTCTGAACAGTTCTAGTTAATATTTTCAACCAAACTGCAAACCTCCTCTCAACTTTTAAAGCAAGAGCTCTCTTTGGCCCTGCTGTCATACTCTATTCTGTTTTGCTTCTCAGTTTTCTCACTCAGAAACCAAATATTTTGTATTTTATTTTCTCTTATTTGTGAAAGCGACCTTATCCTACCTGTTAAGGGATTTTAGTTTTTTGTTAAAAACCCTGGAAAAAAGCTGTGCATAAGGCAACACAGCAAGTAAATCTCTTCTGGGAAGTTCTATATCTGCTTTAGAAAACAGCAACTCTTCCCACAACTCTAGTGTTCTAGAACTAATTTCTAGGTAGCAGTTTCTAAGTCACACTCATTGAGTTCAGCAGGTATTTTTAGATGAGATGCTACAGCTTAATAAGAAGGCTAGAAATAAAGGAACACAACCCTACAAATACCTATTATTTGCTAAAGATACAATAAAGGAACATTAACAAAAATAAATTTCCATAATGCTTTATTCATCATTTTCTCACTGACATTGAACCAGGTTTATCACAGTGATACAGAACAGTTGGGGAAGGACTTCATTCATTATTTTTAGTCATCAAGCAAACAATACAACAAAGAGCAGAGACTTACAAAAAAAGTCAACACCGAACCACAACAGGCATACAAATTAAATCCAAGAAGCAAAGCCAACAAGAAACATCGGTACGATTATTTGTTCTGTGGGCCTCAAAACAATCCTCTCCCAAGCCAAATACACACCCCAATGAAATGCTAAAGATACTCCTAACACCTGTAGGCCAGCATTTCCTTTCCATATGCTTTTACTTGGAGTTGTCTTGTGTATGTGTGAAGAGCTGGGTATCAGCTTATCAGTAATAGTCCATGCCTGGTACAATCTGCACTGGAGACCTATGAAGAGATTTTATATATTGCCTGGAGACTTTAAAACATGGTAAGTAGAAGAAACTGCGAGTTGTAGATTAGCTAGTGCTATTAAAAAGGAAAGTCATCCTGAGGGGTAAGATTTGCACTGAAATGTTTAGCAAGTTTCTGCTGCTTTTTCAGCTGAAGGAAGATCCAGCAAATCCCTGATATTAAGATAACTGGGATGTAGGAAACTTTCATTAGAATGACAATACAAGAGCGCTTTGTTAAAATACAAAGCTCTATTTGCATTTGCTGCTCAAAACGTTATTGAAAACAAACCAGATGTTACTTTCATATTCAAAATTTGAAGATTTTTTTGAAGTAGCCACACATTAGGATAACAGCTCACAAAATAAAACAAGAAAAACAAAGAAAAATCCCTTCCACCACCTGACAAAACAAAGAAGTTCCTATTTGGAATTTATGCTAGGCAACACTTACAACAAAATTATGCGATATGGAAGTCTCCTTAGCCTGAGTTTCCAAAACTCCTGTTGGTATTGCAGAGAGAACTGCACTGAGTAAACAAAAGATTACAAGGGACCACCTGGGTACTCAAGCCCCCTGCTCTTCCTTCACCTGCCCTCACCCACATCCTGCTCAACAGGGTCAGTCAGACCTTTCTTTGTACCCTAGTACGCACAATGCCCACAAAATACACCCAGCAACCCAAAACAAAGAGAAGGCTGAAAGCCCTAGTTACAACAGCCCGAGGAGTAAAGCGGGCAGGCCTGTGGGCTGTACCGGCGCCCTGGCCTCTGCAACTACAGGGAGTACGCAAAAGAAAACCGCAGTACGTTTCTGGCACAAGACAGCAAAAGCAGAAACAACAAAACCCCCAAAGAACTTTAAGAGCCCCAGCCAAGACATCCCAGAGGAAAAAAAAAAAAAAAAAAAAAAAATCCACTGCAGCACATTGGTTTTAATTCAACCATTAGGCACAGGACAATTCCCAGTAAACACCTCAAACGCTACCAAGGCATTATAAACTCTCAGTCATCACGAAGCCACGCTTACATATCCACCCTTATTCAAAAGTTCATATTGCTGTCTCTAATTAAACCCGCCGTTTGGTTTCATTTAGGCAGAAGCCTGTCAGTCACCGCTGGCCGCGCAGTCGTACGCACGACTCCCGCCAGAACGGGCGGCGGCTCGGCGCTACCGGCTGAACCGGCACCTCGGCACCGCCGCGCCCCCGCTCCGCCCCTCCGCAGCCACCTCCGCACGCAGGCACCGGGCGGGAGCAGCAGCCGGCCCGGCCCGGCCCTCCGCGCCGGCCTCACCCCTCCCGCCACCGCCGCCAGCCCTCGCCTGGCGGCCCCGCGCAGCGGTTACCGGAGGATCCCGCGGCTGCCGGAGCCCGCCCGCCTGACGCGCCGGCCCTGAGGGAGGGGAAGGGGAACCGTTGCCCCGGCGGCATTTAAATAGCCCGCTGGCGCGAGGTGACCCGCGCGGCCGTTAACAGCCTGCTGCCCGACGGCCCCTCACGCACCGAGGGCCCAGCAGGGCGACCGGGCCTTCACGGGAGGTTCCGGGCCTCTCCCTACACGTGTCAGCCCCGGCCCGGAAGGACAGTACCCGAGGGTCTCTCCACCGTTTTCTCTCACTGAGTGGCAAAAACACTGAAAAGACTGGAAGTTTTAAGCTGAACACGTTTATGTTTGGGGTGTGATCAGAAATACAGCTCTTTGGTCTTCGTCAGCTTTTCAATATGTGCTCGCAGCAGAGCTCTGGTTTCATCGTGTTAAGTCATGAAACTGTGTTTCATGAGATTACGGCGTGCTTTCTCTGGTGTTATGCGAGCAAGGTGAATCACATGGCATTTGAGCGCATTTAAAAGCCAAGCCAGTCAGTTTGTCAAAAGATAAAGTGCATGCAAAAGGCTGGCTGAACGATAACAAAAATAGTACGTACAAAAGAAAGGAACAAGAGCCACTCCAATAAAAATTTTATGAAGTCAAAGAGGGTCTCTCTGCCAAGCCTAGCCCAAAGATTAAGTAGAGCCTGAAAAATAGCAGAAATTGTTACAAATAAGGATCTGACTATAAAAGCTGGTCACCCATTAAACTTTAAGTTGTAAAATACAAAACAACAAAGTACAGAGCTCACTTTCTCTTCCCTGCCGCCCCGTGCCTCACAGCTTGCTGCCGGTGGGGGCTGCTCTTATTCACAGGGCTGTGCTCAAAAGCGAAGGTGCCAACACAATAGTCTTTCCTTGTCGTTCACCTTTTTGTTTTTTCTTGCTTTGCTATTTCTCTTGAAGTAGAAATCACTTAACGTGGAAGTGTATGGCATTTTCTAGGTATTAAAAGGACAAGACTTAGGGCTGTGTGCAAGAGGAGTTCCCCTTTATGGCCTTTTTTCAATATTTAGGCATCACTCTCAGTCACAAAACGCCCATCAAATCTTGTTGATGCTTAAGTTTTCACATGTAAAATTGTACAGGCTCTTAATTTTGCTGCTCCGCACACACTCAGCCATCAGTGGTGCGATAGCATAGACCTGCCTAGTGTCTAGGTTATGCTTAAAAGCTCCGCCAACACTCGTAAAAGAGGCTTTTGTTTGCCTATTCCGTTTGCTGGACAGATTCAGCGGTACGTGGACCGCAATGGCTCAGGAGCACAGAGTTAAAAGGGGCTTCCTGACCCACAGGGTTCTGGCTCCAAAGCTATTCATTAAAAATGCCAGCGATGTCTCTTGTAGACAGGTCCAACCACCATCTCACAGCTGAGGAGACACAATAGTTCCGTGTGCCCATTCATGAGGCCTCCTCAAACGTGCTGCAGTTTCACACGGATGGAGCAGTAATAATAGAGTCATGGGGCTAATAACATCCCTATAAGAGCAGCGGCTTTCCTAAATAAAGCTCCCAGGTGAGCTTCATGTAAGATCATGACTCACTCTGTAGAGGAGGGTAGAAAACAAACCTTAATACCTGCTCATGATCTGATGCCGAGAAAATTCCCATCTGGCTCCGTATCTGTGCTTGGCTGTATGCTAAGTGGATTAGTAAAACACCAACCAAACACATCTGAATTTCATGCTCTTTGCTCTTTCTGTCAGCTTACTAACACATGTTCTCCACAGAATTCAGATTTTCTCTTGTGTGAAAAACATAATACATCAAGTGCAGATTACTGTGTGTACCTTGCCAAAATCCTACCTGTAGCTGGAGCCAAACCCCAATGCTGCAGAGGTTAGTAGAAATAATACCCCAAAGCCAAACAGTGTATCAAAATCAAAAAAATTCTTCCTGATCTCCCATGAGTACATCAGAAGAAACCTGGAGGCCTGAGATTAACACAGTATAACCACAGTGCAAATAAACTGTGATTGAGCCTTCTGCCATAGTTCTGCAGATATGCAAGTATAGCAGAAAACTAAATTTTACTAGGACAGACTAAAGTAACAAAGATTTTCTTGAAGAGAGCAATGTTTCTGAGAAAAAGCTAGTAGTCCCACTTCTCTTATACT
The DNA here is from genome assembly GCA_024606505.1 of Aquila spilogaster. Taxonomy (NCBI): domain Eukaryota; kingdom Metazoa; phylum Chordata; class Aves; order Accipitriformes; family Accipitridae; genus Aquila; species Aquila spilogaster. The sequence continues at coordinate 38,192,089 of JANHGO010000012.1, read as the reverse complement.
ATCCTTTCCACACCTTTATCTCTTAAATGAAGTTGCTTTAATTGTATGGATTCGATTTATTTAATTGTCCAGAGGCCATCTCTCTAAATACAAAACATCAGGCCCATCTCTGGGGCCATGCTATCTCAGGAAGTTTTGGGGATGGTCTAGTCTGCCCAGCAGCACAGCCAGCCAGGCCTTCCCCCTCAGAGTAGAGAGGCCCACCAGCCTCCTTCTACTCTGTTACAATGAAAGGATGGATAAGGGGTGTAGCGATCTATACTTTAATTTTGCACCCATTCTTTACCCCTACAGTCCGCACATGCAGGCAGCAGGTGATAGATGTGCCAAGAATGCAGCAAGATCTATGGAGCCGGCACTGTGCGGATCAAAAGATGTCCCAGCACTTGGGTGCCTTACAGAAGCACCAATCTTATGAACTTTGCTGAACGTTAAGAGTGCTCCTAACCAAAAGGTTAGCTATTCTACTGGTTTGGTTGACCACAGCTCAGGAAAGCATCCAGGGAGTTAGACCTGAATGCCTAGGGTGACAGTCTTTTCCATGGTAGACTTACTATTTGGCATGCATTTCTGAGCTAGAAGGAGAGCTGCTGTTTCAAGAGTTTTTGAAATATTCCTAAACTATATGGAGTTTGTCAGTATTGGTGCTGAAAGTTCTTAAAATTTCTTTATCTAGAAATAGTGTCTTCCAGCAGCTCTGTGTCCAAACTGCAGTGTACTGAGGTTGTGTTTGGTCAGTGTAGTCAGAACAAAGACATTCAGCTACTACAGCTTTTACGAATAAGGAATGACCACCAGGCTGACATCTGAATGAATCAGTGTATTACATGAGATTGTTCAGCAGATGTTTTACTGGTGCAACCATTGGTCAGAGACTGCTTTCTTGTAATTCTCTGCTATTGCTAGAATATGATTGATATCCAGTGTCATCTCACATAAATTTCTGTTCCTTTCTCTTCCATGTTTGGAGGGACTACATGTTGTGTACCACAACAAAATCTCCTAGTACCTGATTTTGGACCTGTAGACGCCTTTTAATAGAACTACAAAAGCAAAACTAATTGACATAACTTGAAAGAAAACAAACTCTCCATGGCAACATTTGAAAAATTTTGAGGTATGCTTCTGTTGGATAACGTGCTATCATTAGACGACCACATTTTTTGAGAGAAAGAAGAGAGAGAACAGCCATCAGACTTCAAAGCGTTTCTAATATTTGGGATGAGACGTTGCATTGGGAAGCCTGTTGATCATTTTTATCATTAAATGTGTCATGAATATTTCTTCCTCTTCTCTTGTAATCCATGCTTGTTTCTTTCAGAAAGCCTTCCCATCAGCTGTTTACAATAGCATAGTAGCACTGAAAAAAAGGCTCAATTAGAGTTTACCTATTCCTGAATAGTTGCTTCCATATGTTTCTATTCTTCGTGGGAGTCACTAAACACCTGCTTCTTTTTTTTCTCCCCTACCTCATTATTGTTATCTCTTCATTCTTCCTTCTGTTTTGTGTTTTTCTTCCTAATTGGACACCTTTCACCTCTCAAGTTACAGAACTAAACTGATGTTTACCAGTGTCTCATAATTCACTCTGGATGGATATTTATGGCCACTCCATGCACTTTGTTTAGTACTTGGGACAAGCTAAGGGGCTCCCAGGCTCAGGAAGTGTGTGTGAATCTTGGCAGATGCTCCTTTTGCTCAGAAGGGGAGAATCAAGGGGCACAACGCTGGCAGCACACAAAGGAGCCCCTGCAGTAGCAGAGGTCAGGGACTGCCCTGTGTGCCAGAAAAGGGATTAAAACTCCCTATTGTGCTCTAACTCTAGTCTTGTCAGGATTCAACTTTAGATCCTGCCAACTATTTTGGGATAAATGGGAGAGCTCAGTCACAGTTGCTTCCTAGGCATTAGAGGAATTAATACAATCTTTAACAATCTTTGCAAAAATCAGGCTCTGAGGTTTTATCCAGCATGCATGCTAAGCATTGAATCTGGATCAAGACTCATGTTTCAGAACTGTACATTAATCTGCTATTCTGTATGGTCATCTTTTTTAATACTTAATGGCTTTTTGCTGCTCATTTAGCAAAAAAACCTGTCTGTTAGCCATCACCTGCAGACCTTGTTTGCTATGTTCTTCTGCATTGCTTCTCTAATGCTGTGTTGTACCTCAGCCTTTCAACCAGGTAGCCTGTAGGGCTGAGTTTTTGAATGGCAGCTGCATACTGGGTTTTCTTCACTGAGATTGTATGGTGGCTTTGCAACCCTTGATTGTGGCTGAAAGACAGAATTCGTTCCTGTGTGCTTCTTTAAGGTGTCATATAGATTAAGAGCGGTTCTGATTTTTCATTCACTGGCTTCCCATCAGGAGAGCCTGCACAAATATTTTTTGTTCCTTTACACTGAGATCACATCTATGAGGAAAATACGTGCTTCGTGCACAATGCTCAGTTTACCCTAATTTCAGCTGATGTAGGCCCCCCCTGCATTTCACTAACTGAAGCTTCATGCAGTTAGAAGGCACTTTATCAGAGCAAGACAAGGAGGCATGCACATGCAAACATATATATGTGGAAACTTTAAAGGATTTTATAGAACCTAATAAGTAAAAAAAAAAAAAAAAGTATATCTGAAAATCTAAATTATTATTATAGAATCTTGATAGACAAGCAAACCAAATACACAGGAAGAAAATGATCCCACAGCACACATTGTACTGAGACAATGTTAGCAAGAACAGAATTCTAGTTTCCGGGCCTGCTCCTTTAACTGAGAGATCAAGAAATCCCAGGGTTAGGTGTGTATGAATCATTGTACAGATACAGGCTTTTTGAATTAAGTCTTCCTTAATTTACATCAACAAGTTCAATTTTGAATTACTACCCTGAAGGATATAGATTTAGGTCTGGAAGTGTCTGCTGGCATTAGTTCAAGTCAGTGCTATCTGGGAAGCAACATGAAAAACCCAGAGAAAAGCATCATCTACTGATTAGTCCCGGCTGCAGTGTAGGTGTGGGAACTCGTGTGGACTAGCGGGCTTCAAATCCAGCATTTTCCTTCCATTCAGACTCCACTAGCTCACAGCCTCTCCATGATCAATCTGTTAGAGTGGACGAGAAGTGGGGTCAGATACAGCCCAATTTCAATTCAAAACACAACAGCTCCCCTAGAGAACTGTATCACACCAGAATTAGCCTATGTAAAACCCCAGGAGCTTGCTGTCTTTCCCATCAAAATTAAACCTCTTTTCTTCACCCGGAATTCCTGTCTTGAATCACTTCCTCGTCATTATTTTCATCATTTTCCCTTTGCAATTCTTATGGCATTGGCTTATTTTGTTGCCCATCATGCCCAGGTGCAAGAGCCACTCTAGTGTAGTCATAAAGTGTCATTGGTGGTAGCCTGCCAGTGAAGCAGAATAGAGTGGATGTTTAAAATCATTCCGGGGACACTTCTAGGCATGAAATGCTATATCATGGCTGTTTTTCCTGACATTACCTACAAGCCTATAGATTGTCATGATTTTTCAGTAAAACCTTTGTCCACTGGAAAATAAACTGAGACCCCAATTGCTCATCCCCCTAGGAAAATGAACAGTTTTACTAGCTGAGCTGTCTTTACTTATTTGAGTTCAGACCAGTCACTGAGAGATAAAAGACTTGTATCCCTCTGACTAATAATTCTGTCCAACTCGGTCATCAATAGCTTAATACCTCCTAAAGAAGCAGAGAACTGCCTCTCACAACAGTAGATTAGAGCTAATGAAAAACTTATTTGTCTCAGAGATGGGAAAAAATTAAAAAGGTTAAGCGAGCAACAACTGAGCATGTAATTGTATTTATAATGAAAATAATTATATTAGTAATTGTACCTTGCACTGCTTTTTCACATTTCATATTATCAACTTGTACCTACACTTTAATCAGATTGATGATTTCATCTACATATTTTAAATGCCAAAAAGACTTTAATAAAACAGTCCCAGAGGAACTGGGGGGGGGGGGGCGAGATACACAGTTTATAGAACTACCAGAATACACTAAGGCACAAATGGAAATATACACTCAAGAGAGAAGCAAGGCAAATGAGTTGAGAAAACTGCAAATCTAAGCATTTCTAATCTTCTGCAGCCTTTGATGTCAAAGAGATCAGGTTCTAAAATCATGTCTGCTTTGTGTTACAAATAAAACAGTCCCTTCCAATAGAGGTAATGCCAGACAGCATAGCTTCTCCCCCAGTCCTTGAGTATTGTCAGTGGAGAGATAGAGGTGGCCAACAAGCAAAGCTGAGATTGCACATCACCAGCATGGCTTGAGGTGGGGCTGCAGGGTGCTGCTTCATTGCGTCAGAGGGAAAGGCAGGCAGTTTTCCCACAGTTACAGCAGGCTTAATCTGAATAACTGAAGAGGCATTGTCTTGAAGGTAAAAACAAACCTGAGTTAATGACACGAGCAGAATGAGGGAGCACTGATATAGGAAGCAGCAGAATGAAAGACTACTCCTAAGTGTCCAGGGCTTGTGGTAAGAGAGGAGGAGATCTTCCATGCATAGCAAAACTGGATTTACTGAAATGAACCCCAATCACTTGAGGGTAAAAGGGACTTTTAAGTTATGTTTCTATATCTGTCCCCCGAAGGTTTCAAATTGCTTTTTCAAAAGAAATGGGTTCACTTGGAATTTTCTTCCTAAAATCATTTGATGTCAGATTTAGCTACTCGCTACACATGAAATTCAAGATAAGGAGGTCAGCTTCTGGTGGATTCTTCTCTGTAGCAGCAAGTGGAATTCCTGGAAAGAAGTAGTGCTTTATTAGAATGGTAGTGCTAGGAAATTTAGGGGTTTTTGCTGATAGAAGCAGAAAAATATGTTTGATGTCTCTAAACTTTAAAACAAAGAAATTGTAAAGCTCCTTCTGCCTTTGTTGTTAAAAACATCATGTCAGATCCATAATAATCCATTTTAGTTTATGCTTCTCACATTACTAAAAGGAAATAGCACTTCTAAGCTTTATCACAGGGGAGCTTGCATGAAAGAGAAATTTGACTTTGCCAGAATAGCATCTTCTGTCTTCTCTGCATAATGCATTCAGTTCAGATGCGTGTTGTTCTTTCTCCTGGCAGTTAACATGTGCAACAGTGTGTTTATGCAAGTTCGACCTTCCTGTTCTTCCCTGTCTCCTTTCTGTTTGCGTGAGCACTGTGAGCTGATAAAGTGAAGTACATTTTTAAGGTCTCTCTTCTTTGAAAAGCCTTGAAAAGAAGACACTTCTTTCTCTCACACAAAGCTGTTAAAAATAGACCAGACATATTCCTTCCCAGCACAATCATGAAACAACAGTTAAAGCCCTTCATTTTTTGAAGCAAGTAGGTGAACAGTATACAATAGATTTGTGCTATGCTTAGCAAAGCATCCATGTAACAAGTTAACAAACATGCACACCCTGCCAGTTGAATAAGTGACTGGCTCTGTATGGACCCTAAGCCTTGAATGTTTTAAGGACAACAGTTATCAAACACCATAAACCCACATAAGAGCATAATCAAGGCTGACTTACTAATTTTCCTTTTTTAAGAACAAAACAGTCACCCTAGCCACAGTTGATGCCATGCTCCCACACGTTTAACCACCCAAAAGGAGAAAGGCTGGCATCTCACTTGATTTTATCAGAGTTTCAAAATGATTTTTTTTCTTTAATCTACAGCTGAATGTCCCTTTCTCCAATAAACAGTTACTCCCATTAATTAAACAGAAAAGTAGAATTAATTAGTTTGCACCAACTGACATTACTGTAATATTGGCTTCACAGTTATCTTTTCAAAAGCATGCTAAGTGGTACTTTGCAACTCAATGAAATTAGCTAAATAAATAGTGGGGATTTTTTTCTCACTTTTAAGCCCCAAATCAGCTGATAATCACATTTATCAAAGGAAAAGCCCAGCTGTAGCTTTTTTAAAAACCAACATGAAATCATGAGAAAGGTTTAATTTCCAAGTTCACATAAACATAGTTAAATGTTAAGCATTCTGACAGAAAAAATACATTCAGAAAAGACCACATTCCTGCAGACTAAGTCATAGGAAAATAGGGATTGGCCTGTTTAAGTCAGCTGGTGTTCAAATCACCTATCATATCTTGGAAGCGTATTTCAAAGATGGATGTAATAGTCAATACTACAAAAATATAGAAAATTACCACTGCTAACTGGAGGTTATTGATTTAATTGAACCTCCAAAACCAACAGGTTTCTAGTGATACTCTCTAACACTGTCAGTTTTGGAAACCCATTATCAGTAACTTATGGCTTTGCCACATTTTAGCATCATATTTCCCATAAGCTTTACAAATATCGAGAAAAATTGTTCTGTCATTTACCAGAAAGATTCTGGGGAAAAAGCTCATAGGTTAATCTGTGACACGAGTATCTTGAAACTGCTTAATTGGGAAATTTAATACCTCTGTAGTTTGGCAAATGGACTTAAAAAATTGTGACCTGTTGTGGGAAAGAAGAGCTGTTTCCACCAGAAATCAAGACTAATATCACCTCAGTTTCTGACCTGTGTCAATATGTGCTTTCATGAGAGAGTGTTTCATTGCCTATTCATATTTTGTTCATATGAGCTGTGGATTGTGGTCAGAGTGGTGTAATGGCACCTGTATCATTAATGTTGCATTTATTGCAAAAATTATAGTGTTTAAAGTAAGACAAGGAGCTGAAGAAAAGAGAAGACAGTCTTATGGTTTAAAAGGATACAAGCTGCTCTGGAGAACTGCATTTTAACTCTGGCAAAAACCCCCTCGTATATTGTTGGAAAACTACTGAAAACCAATACTTTTCAGAAGCGTTTATTAACGTGCATTTTATTCTGTGTGTAAGAGATATCTGGGTCTGGTTTGCAGAAGGCCTACTTGAAAAGAAGCTAATCAGAACTGTTCACTGAATGAATACATTAGTATAAATGGCTAACTAATTTATGTCTTATAAATTGGATATAAAGCAAACAAACAAAAAAAAACTCTGCACCTTTTAGCATTGTGCCTTTATCCTATCCTTCAGTTCCTTGTATGTAAAATGGGAAGAAGAATATCTCACAGATGTGTGAAGATAAAGACATCAGTTTATATTAAGTGCTCAGATTCCTTAGTAAAAAACCACAAACAAAAGACTCTGAGGGCATTAGTAAATCTTCCATCCACAGAGAGTCAGAGTGATGCAGTAAATAAGGCACTGAGGCCACACAATGAATGAGAAAGATGTAAAAAAATATGTTCAATAGCTAGCCACACAGTGAGTGTAGGGCGTGAGAAAAGAGGTCATGAGCCAAGAGCGGGGAATGAGGTAGGAATCAGGTGGAAGAATAAAGCAAATTGACTTAAATGATGAGTTAAAAGGATGCAGTGGTAATTTTGATACCCCCTAACTTCTTAGCAAATTCATTTTTTATTATTTTCTTTGCTCTATCATAATAATGTCAGCAGTGCTATTTTCTGATAGAGTTCCACAGATTTGCTTTGTACAAGAAACTTATTATATGCAAGCAGTTTTTAACACATAGGTCAAAGAAAGTATAATAACAAAGTTAAAATCAACAAATGCTGTAATTATATTGTACTTCAGGAATAATAAATCCCTCTTAGAAATGCTTCAGCATATATATTTTATTTTATCAACTCATGAATTTAGTGTTCTTGCAGCACTCCATTCACCAGGCTTTCTTTGTTAATGGAGAGTGTGAATAGGAAAAAAAAGATTAAAAAACCACAGTTGAATTATTCATGGTAATGATTTCACACCTAAAAATTATGTGTTAACCACTAACTATGCTGTTAAAATAAAAGGTAGCTTGACTTACTAGATGATTCTGAGAACGTTTCACTTCTGAAAAATGTATTCTGTACATGTTACTTGATGCAATATAACTGAATATTGCAGAAGTTTTATTCCAAGGTCTTGGGTATTGGAAAGCATTGGCAGGCAGTGGGTTTGCATCTGCATTACCTCAGGAACATGTGGACAACGATATAGAGGTCCTTAAAAGAGAAGGGAGCCTACTGTCAGATAATCTGAATCTCCCCTGGATATTTTTGGGAAAGTTACAATCCAAGAAAAGAACTGGAAAGCACTAGCTTGGAAAACTTCGCACCAGGTAGCAATTTAAACGGTGTGCACTTAAAAGCCAGTCTAGGGCCCGGCCTCACGAGCACATGACATGCCTGAAAGTGCATGAAACCAAACATGTGAATTTTAGCACAAGAATGTCAAATTCACATGAATGATCTCAATAGCATCTATGACAAAGTTAATTCTAGTTCTCATTGCAGATGGGAGCTTAAAAGATGAGTGGTCTCATAACTTATAGCATGCTATCACCTCTAGAGAGGCTGCCTATATACATCAGAGAGCATTCTATGCTTTTGTCATGTTTATCCAGACTTATAAGTTTCACGTAACACAGCATTTTCTACAGAAAAAGACACCCCTGCTCTGCTAGTGGTCATGGTCAAAATGGTCTGCAAGTGCAGTCTTGCTCCTCATCCTGGTTTTGGCTGGGGTAGAGTTAATTTTCTTTCTAGTAGCTGGTATAGTGTTATGTCTTGGATTCAGTATGAGAAGAATGTTGA
>JANHGO010000012.1:38165152-38183372 GCA_024606505.1 Aquila spilogaster | reverse complement strand
CCACTCTCCCTTCTTGCGCACACTTGAAGATGGTGCGTGACTGACTTCGTATTAGTTTCAGCCCTGCTGCTGGGTTATTAGCAATTCTCTCATTGCAGGGGAAAGGATGCAGAAAGTCAGGAAACGAGGGAAACCGCTCTGACAGAAAGCCCTGACAAATGCACAAGGAGAAGTGTGATGTCCCTCATCCATCCCCTTCTCAGTCAGTCACCTTTCAGCTTCTGGGTGTCAGGTGCCATGTAAGAGTGCCTCACTTTCAGTGGCATGATTTTTGTTGCCACTGATTGTAATTCAAGGCACTTCAGTTCTTATATTACGAATGTGATGCCAGGGTGTATCACCAGCTTAAAGGGCTTTATGTGACCCTTGGTCCCTCCCTGGAGGGGATCACTCTGAAGGTGGGTGCACAGAGGCGACCTAGAAGCCAGAAGCCTTTCTCTCATCCTTGACCCCCAGGCCCATCTCCCGTCCTTGCTTCGAACCAGCCCAGAAACACTTGCTGTGCTTCTGCTGGAGGATGTGTCTGTATCCGCACGGTGCCAGTTTTAGCCTGGCACTCAATGCCAGCAGTCCTTATCAAGGGTGTCGGCACATACGGTGTCCTTTTATACGGCTGTTGTATTGCTGCAAGAGAGGGATGTTACTGCAGGAAAGAAATGGAGTGTGAGCACTGAGAGGAAAGATTTAGTTAGAAATCATCTTTTAAAACAACTGCATGGCTTGCCTAACTTCCATACTGTTTTTAATTCTAGGGTGCACTGCTGCTCTGTTCCTTATCTTCATCCCAGTAACGCAAATGATCATAAGGAGGAAAAAGAACGATCAACGTTCCTTTCCCTGGGAAGTATAAAATGGGACTAATGTTGCTAGGAGACATATTCACCGGTTTGCACTTCACTGTACAGCCAGAAGGACCCTGCACATGTACAAAGCACAGGAAATCTGTGCAGAAATATAAAATTAAAAGCAGCACCGGTAAAGTCAGCCAAGGCATTTTGCAACTTAGCCTTTTCCTTAAGTACTTGGAAGAAGAGAACTTCATGGCCTGGATGTCTTGGTGACACCGTTAATTAAGCTCTATATTCTGGGTCTTAAGGCAGATGAGAGTGAAAGAGCATTGTGCAGGGCTGCTCTTTTTTCAACGTTATACTATTATCATTTTCTCCTGAATTGCCATTAGTTTTTATCACTGTTCTTTGTATCTGTTAGCTATGTCAGAAATTTTTCACTTCTAAAAGCTTTTTGCTGTCCTTTGTGAGACAGTTTAAGCAACTGTGATTCAAAATGACTATAATGCACCAATAGCGGAAGTTTTTGTGAAGTGTGCTTTTGACTTCCCCATCCAATTAGTTCTTGGCCTCAAGTTTGCTGACACATGTGCCAGAAGTAATTTGTCAAACATTAGAGAGCATTTTTACTAGTTGAAACAACACAACTGCTTGGGAAAAGAGAGCTTCATGCCAGAGGTGGTGCCAAAGACAGATTTAGGTGTTGAGAATGGGTTGAAAAATCAGATGAACTTCTTGTGCATTATATTACTGGACTCAACTTGCACCTTTGCTCTGGACCCCTGACAGAAATGTCTGTCTGTCAGTCGTTAGTTGTTGACTGATGTCACATTTGCTTCTGTTCTGTGCTGGCCTGATTGGGATATGTCTGTGGCGTATGGAGGTACACGCCATTGGACATTGTGCTAATGGGAGCACTGCAGCTCCCTTGCTCTCTCCGATACCCATGTGCACAGTGAGGAGCTGCCACAGCTGCTCCAATTCCTGTTTCTGACCAGTTGCAAAAAGGCTCTTGAGAGAGCCCTTGCTTTTGTGCAATTCTTGGCCATTTGCTGGTGTAGCCAGTTAGTTCTATTTCTGATGATGTCTTTCCTGAAGGCTGCGCCGATTGCCTTAGCCATGTGGCCACTGGAGACTTTCTGTATTTCCATGAGACAGAGTGCTGCCTCTTCTGCAGTAACCCACCGCATTTTTTTTTTTTTTTTTTGTAAGAGGCACTTAAAGGGTTCGCTGGTGCAGGAACATAGGCTCTGACTCCAGCTCAAGCATGAGACAGGGTCCCTCTGCCTCTGGCTCACTGAATGCTTTGCCTCCTAAAAACTGAAGAAGATTACAGATCTCTAAAGAGAAAAAACTGAGAGGCCAAGAGAATGCAATGGCCTCATGGTTGCTGGTTACAGCACCCCTCTTACTGGCAGTTATCACGTAGGCAAGATAAACCCTATCGTTGTCAAACCCGGCAAGTACATTTTGAGTAGTGGACATTTTCGAACAAAAAAAAAGTCATAAAATCCTTTGCTACTTCTCCTCTGCTTTTCCAGTCTTCAGCTGTGCCAGAGAAGCTGTGAAAAGGAGTTGCTGTGTTTTGCCTATACAGATTTCTGTTTGAAAATCTGGGTGGTCTGGAAATAAATCTGGTGTATGTACATTCAAGCTGGCTTTAGTCATCTGGATCTCTACCACTAAAGTCGAGCAATATCTGTTTGAGGAAGGAGCAGTGGGATATATTATGGCTAAGCATCATATGGCATGGCCATAATCCATACTGTAATAAAGGTCCTTTTGTAAGAGACATAGAAATGAGTGCAACTGGTTGTGGTGTTAGTGGAACAAGTTTGACCACTCATTCTTATTTAAATTTTATCCTGCTTGTAAAAGTCTTCAAAGTGGTAAGTGACTTTTGGTGGTAACGTGTTGTTACCCTATTTGCAAAGGGTTCCCTTCATTATGAAGAGAGGTATATATCAAATGTAGGCTGTTTTGAAACTTCTGTAGGCTCCAGCTTTGTATGGAGATGAAAGAACAAGGAGCAATAGCTGTAGCTGGGTTATCAGCAATATAATGCAAAGTCAAAATTCTGTCTGTGTCCAGGGATACAATGACCTTAATGTGTCTCGCTGATATGAATAAAGATGTTGAGATTCTCTGCTGGTGGTGGATCAGAATTAAAAGCATCCCTAAAAGACCTTAATAATGAAACCTCTGAGTAAATACCCATAATCTAACCTGGGAAATTGTGTGCAAATAGATGCTCAGGCACGCAGCATTTTACCGACCTGCTGCATCAAAACACCTCCGTCTCCAGTGTGATTAAACAGGTCAGTGGATTCACCTTGAAGAAAGTGCTGGGACTTCTCCAGCTTCAATACCTTTAGCAAAGCCTTCAGAAAAAAAGGAGAAAATGTGTTTTGTTTGTCTGGCTGTACTGGGAAGTCCTACAAGATGATGAGTATTCTCTTTGTATGACTGTACAGGTGAAGGATAAGCTGAGAATTGTCTAACATAATAGTCACAAAGATGAGGAATATTTGGTGGTGTTCTGGTCATGGCTTAGTGTGAGGACTCCATAGATCTTAATTCGTAGTCCAATATGTATGTGTATAAGTTCTTCCCCTGCAGGATATACTCTGTCTTTATTGCTCTTTCTCCTGAGGACAGACAGAGATGAAGGGGGAAAGTATAGAGCGGTGTATATGAAGAGTAGACTACATGGTTTCAAAAGTATGTTACTGTGTTGCTCCTTCCCCAGGGCAGCAGGCTGGCAAAATTGTTCAGCCGTGTCTCAGGTTTGTGGCTTTGTCTCTTTTTCCGCTGTGCCAATCTGGGCTGTTCTGACTGTCTTCAGGTATGTAACAGCTCCGTGAGGGCCTCTGGCAGGTGCTGCAAGAAAGATCCTGAGGCCATTTCAGCCTTCACCAGGATATTGAATAGGCTTCAAAAAGCATCAGGAAGAGGATCTGCAAGTTAGCTCAGAAAACAGTGTTTCTCCACAACTTCAATTTTTTTGGCAACCTATGATAGTGCTAAGATTAGTCATGAGTTGAGACTACTGGCTTTGTATTGTTCATCCAATGTGCAACAGCATCAGGGTTTGCATACTTCTGCTCTAAGTGTCTCAACATCTAAGAGTATAGATTACTGTCTGGTATATACTCATAGCAGTTGTCTCGTCATGGAAGGAGAAGACAACTCCCCAGCCTGCAGTTGCACATATTGCAAATATGTTTTATGGTGTTTTTCAGTGATCATTTACCAGTTGAATATAGAGGTTGAATATAAATCGGAACAGTTGATATTTATTGAGCCATACTGAAAAAATGAAAAGCATCAGCAAACACAAACTTTTCTTTCTCTCTTTTGCAAATGCTGCATCAGAATTAAAGAGGTAATAATAAACTCCATAAATGTATGGTATGAAGCATTACCATGGCTAGTTGGAGTTAACAGGGCCAGAACTCCTTCATGGCCGCAGAAGTTTAGTTAGCAAAAACTAAACAGCAACAGCCCTCACAATTTGTTAATTGATCCCTTATCAGTGAAGTGCAGCTGTTGATTCAGTCATTGCTGCTCTGCTTTTCAGGCAGAAAATTAAGTATGTCAAGATATGGGAAAATCCAGATAAAGAAGTAAAAGCCACTATAAACATTTTTGGAGTGCACAGTAAAACCTGTTTATGAATCAATAAAACTATGAGTTAGTGTTTGGATGTTCTTCATCTTTACAATTGTACTTTGGGAGCCAATGAGCTGATCCAACATGCACCAGAACTGGTGTAAAAGCTCCCATTGATTTTCAGACAGACTTTGGATCAACTCCAGATGGTTGTTTTGAACTCCTACGGAGAGAATCCTGATCCAAAACAGAAATGGGAGCAGACATTTGTTCCTAGTGCCGTCCTGTTTTCGCAATGCTGCAGAAGTAGAATGCACTTTTTTAAAAAAAGGAAAAATATTTTCTTTAATGCTCCCATGGTCTGTCACATCTAGTAGGGCTAGAATTGTTACTTCTTGGGTTGTTGTTTTTGTCATATTGATTAAGATACGTACTAAGATTCCCCACCTCCATTATCCATGCACCAGAATCATTCCATGTATCATAGAAGTTTAAGTGAAAAAGCTAGGTTTTTTGCAAGTAGAAGCAAGCTCAGCAGTGAAATCAAATGTGCATTCTTGAATTTCCCAGAGAGCAGCAGTATTCGTGCAATGTTCTCCTGGAACAACGTTGCTGATATTCGTGTCTGGTGCCAAAACATGAGCCAGTAGGTTAATGTTGTGCAAGCATTCACCACGCATCCCAAAAATATTTTGGGTGTTGTTCTGGTTTTGGCTGGGATAGATTTAATTTTCTTTCTAGTAGCTGGTATAGTGTTATGTCTTGGATTCAGTATGAGAAGAATGTTGATAACACACTGACATTTTCAGTAGTTGCTAAGTAGTGTTTAGACTAAGTCAAGGATTTTTTTTCAGCTTCTCATGCCCAGCCAGCAAGAAGGCTGGAGGGGCTCAAGAATTTGGGAGGGGACACAGCCAGGACAGTTGACCCCAACTGGCCAAAGCGGTATTCCATGCCATGTGACATCATTCCCAGTATATAAACTGGGGGGAGTTGGCCTGGGGGGGGGCGGGAAATCACTGCTCAGGAACTAACAGGGGATCGGTTGGCAAGTGGTGAGCAATTGCATTGTGCATCACTTCTTTTGTATATTCCTATCCTTTTATTATTATTGTAATTTTATTATTGTTATTATTATCATTATTAGTTTCTTCCTGTCTGTTCTGTTAAAGTGTCCTTATCTCAACCCACAAGTTTTACCTTTTTCCTTCCAATTCTCTCCCCCATCCCACTGGGTGGGGGGGAAGTGAGTGAGCAGCTTCATGGTGCTTAGTTGCTGCCTGGGGTTAAACCATGACATCCCCATTCCCAGTTCTTGTGGTAGGGCAATGTCAAGACCCACTCAGAAGAGGAGGGTGAGTGACTAAGATTTGCAAATCCCCAGCGGCATGAACTGAGGTGAGACAACTCTCAAGGTCCGTATACAAACATTTATTAGATTCCCATAGTGATTAATATATGTCTTAAACTAGGTTTTCTGATAATTGGTTAGGTATATAACGAATTATGGCAAGCAGTAAGGTACGCCTTGTGTTACTTAACAACTCTAAGAGAAACAGAGGGAGAGAGAGGGAGAGATGAAGAGATCACCAGTCCTGGTTCTAGCACTGATCCAGCCAACAGCGGGGGGTTCTCGTTCGTAAGAGGACTCTTCTGCAGAATTCCACGCACACTTTCCTGTCCTTCTTTCAGGGGCAGCTGTCTCCCCCATTTATGTTTGCCGTATCAGTACAACCAGCCCTCCTGCTACGGCCCTCCTGCTACGGTGGCAGCTTTGTTTCTGGTTCTCCCCTCTGCCCAGGTGATGTGTAGCATGATTTGGGTTAAGAGACGAGTGCTGTAGTCACATATGTTCCGCGTGATCTCCATAATCTTCATTAGCCAATGCAAGGGCGTCAACTTCAATATGCATTTCCTGGGTAATAAGGCAAAGGTCATTTATTGGACATGATGGCCCTGAAAAGAGAGTTAACAAGCTTCACAAGTTGCACCAGAGCAGAACCGTCCTGTCTTCACAGGGCTTCCTCCTCCAGCCGCATCCTTTGCTGTTCCTCCCGCATGGGTCAAGTGTCAGCCTTATCAGTTCATTGAGCACCAGGCCTACATTATCCAGACTCCACATTATCCACGCCGTGATGTTTTAGGGTACCTTGTGAGTGTTTGACACTCATAAAGGCTCTGAGGGCCTCTGCCCCAACCCCCCCCCCCCCCCGCTTATCTTTACCAAGTTTCATCTTTCACCGTTGTTCATGCTTCCTTCAGGCTGCTTCTCTTGAAATTTGTTTGGGGGAGTTATAAGCCATCTCCTACAGGAAGGTACCATAGTATAAAGCTGAAACTAATGAGAGGGTCCCTCTAGGTGGGAGTTTGGTGTCTGTATAGCACCGCAGCCCCTCACTAGCTCTTTTATACTATGTCAGCCAGGAGGCCGAAGTGCTATCACTGTCCTGATGGCATATGGGACCAGAGCAAAGCCACAGGCCTGGGGTGGAAATGGATGCAGTGCTGGTTCCATGGTCTCCTCTGTCTTCTCTTCCCTTGCTGGATCCTGGAAAAGAGCTTACATAGTCTCTTTTGGCTTACAGCAAAATGCTGTAACTAACTGAACTATTTTCAGTTTCCAAAAAATTATGTTTTCAATGACAAATTTAAACTAATTGCTGTTTTTGCTGTTACTTCAGAGCCTTGGGTTTTGTTTCATCAGCTCTAATATTTATTTGTGGGTGCCACTCAGGAAGCAATTTAGCCCATCATCACTTCTACAGTTAAGTGCCACAAACTTGGTTTTAAGCCAGAGGTTAACATACACAGGGAAGTAACAAGCGCAAGTGGCGACTTGGCTCAGTCTGAGCTCTTCCTAGAATGCTGGCTGTAGCACAGGAAGTAGTATTTTTGCAACCCTTGAAAAGAGCAGCATTAACTTACAACTGCAGGACAGCAACATCTGGGGAAGATTTGCACACTACTGTTTTGCACACTTCTGTTTCAGGCCTGGAGACTGTCTCTAACCTCCAGGTACAGCCACAGAGCTGAGCTGACTCCAGACTTCTCAGTTCTGTAGATAAAACTGAGCTTTGCAGTGGTGGTAGAATGGGAGAGAAAGGAAGTAAGGGCTGGAAGGGAAGAAAATTCAGATTTAAAATAGGGCTTTGGTTAAAGGACCAGTAGTACAGTCAGTTGACTGTGATTCTTCCTCTGCCTTAACATTTAACTTAGCCTCTGTTACAGGCCATTCGTCCTTTCCCTTCCTGTCCCGAACAAGTGTGTCCCCCTCTGCAGCCCTGCTTCCCTCATTCTCACAGGACTCTTTGCTGACATTCACAAGGTAAAGAAGGAAGTTGCTTTGGGTAAAAGTATCAGAGGACTCCTGCTGCTACTGGGAAGGTCCGCTGCCTGTGGCAGCTGAGACCTTCATCAGCATTCATCATAGGAGCAGGTTAGAGGTCAGGGCAAATCTTCAGGTTAAAATAGTTGATTCCCTATAGTTTGCTAGCTGCCACCCTTCTTTGCCAATGTCTGTGCAGCCTCCCCTACAATGCAGGACACACAGACCCTTCTGGGCACTTTGGTGGACATGTATGTGGTCCTTATACTCATGGGAGGTTTGCATCCATGCTCAAGAGCAAGCCTTCAGCCTTTTAAGCAATTAGAGTACAGTTTATGTTCCTGTATGCTCAAATCTTAAGGCTGTTTTCATTTAGTTGTTACTCAAACAGGCTGCCTCTCATAGCACTGGGAGCTTGCCTTAGTGAAAAATATCCGAGGGAAAATAAAGTATTGTTGTTGGTACTTAGCTCACAGGCAAGACTGAAGGACAGCAGAAGAATGATGCTTAGCCACCTCAATGGAAAAATAAAGTAACACTGTTTGAACAATAGCAACCTCTATAGGCTCTCCTAATTTATGGTAGGTATATGTGCTATTTGGTTTTGGAAAAATTTCCTTCATTCTGAAGTAGGAGGAATTTAGCGCTTGCAGTGAAACATACCATCAATTTTGTTGTGACTTAAAATGAAAGAACATTTCCTTTTTATGTTTCTTTTATATCTTCTTTGTTATGATGTTTTTTGAATAAAAGGTTCAACATGCAGGAAAGTGAAAAAAAGAAAAGAAACAAGACCTGCATTTTAGTCCTTTTTTACTGCTAGGATTTAAAGTGAAAAAAATTAAGTTTCCTCAAACAAGCTGCAGTCCTCTTTTTCTTTGCCTCATTATGTATAGCATGTGTAGGTGTAAAGGAAAAAGAAACCTTGTCTGAGAACTCTCAACTGAAAATTTGGGCATGTCATTGGAAAGCTGCAATTTTTTGCTTTATTTTTTTACATGGCAAAACAAAATTTATACACATCGTATCTGACATTAGAGAGACTAAAATGATGCAAGCCTCACTTGGGCTTCCCATTCAACAATCTAGGATAGGAAACAAGGTGGATTCTGAGCTGTAGGCAATGTCACTGTAGGATAGCTGTCGCATGACAGTAGCTTAACTACACCTGTGACAAAATACAGACTGCAGGGTTGTTTTGCTAGAGGAGGGATCAATAACTCAGACTTTGATTACTTAAAAAGAAAATAAGAAAAAAAAAAAGATGAAAAAGCTAACTGAAATTTGGAGAATTGCCTGCATCTATATATCCTATAGCAGAACAGGAGAGAAGTTTGCCCAGCAACAGAGGCAGTAACTGTAGCCTTCTGCAAAAGGAGGATGAGGCTCATGCAATGTTCATGACTCAAATTTCTCCTTCAGAGCTTAGGATTCATATTCTCCCCAGACCTACCTATAACATGCCAAATCAATAGGTAGATACAGGCAACGAGTATCATCAGGAGTGCCTGAGGTACTACTGCTGCAGTCTCAGTACTGGGGAAACATCCTGGGGCTTGGGAAAGTCATGCTGCAGTGGTTGTAGAGCAGACAATGGCCACATCAGAGATACTCAGTAAATATGTATTGAAGTAGCAGATCAGATCTTCTAGTTGTAGATCAGAAGCTTGAAAGCCTTTTGAACTCCAGAGGGAGAACAGAAGAGATGCTCTGTGATGTTTGCCACTTACGCTTTTCTGAAGAAATACAGATCTCAACACACAATCAGCCAGAGTGATCTCCTGTTAGAAACGATTTACCTATGCAGGGCTCCAAGTGCAAGTCCAGATTCGGGAAAGACAGAGAGTGAGGCCCTTGGTTATTCATAAAACACCAAGGAAGCTTTACGGACAGGACTGCCTGGAAGACTTTAGCCCAGGGATTGGCATTTTCAGAGTACGTCTGTTCAATCTCCCTGGAGCTGGGACTCAACTCTTCTTGGGGTGAATGGAAGGCAGTTAGTATTTTCATATCATCTTAAGTCAGGCACCCAGAATTGATGGACGCTTATTTAGGAATCATATTCCTTAACAGAAGTTATTTTAACCAGGAAGAAAAAGGCACAAATTTGGTGAGGCTAATTATTTGCCAAATAATTTGTTTACTTTCTGATGTGTGTGATGATAACCTTTATGGTAGGTGCACGTAAGAACATGACATTTTAGATTAAGAAGAGCGTCATTGTGTTTGGCTCAAATGCCTCTTGGCAGGCAGTGAAATGGCTGGCTGTATATTTACATGCAAAATGTCATTTATATAAATCAAATCTTGAGCACAAATACCTAGAGATATTGTTTTCCTGTATGCAAAAGTTCATCATGATATTTTGTGTGTTCTTGAGTGTGAGGCATGAATTAATCATTTGAAATAGTGTTTCAGAGTTGCAGACAGTCACTGCCCCTATCTTGGGCAGCATGCAGAGAAACGGTGAAATCTGTTCCCCAAACCAAGGATTTTAAAATTTTATTCAGAATGTCTACTGTGTGAGAATGTCTTGCAGAGCGGAAGCCTATGCATTTAGGGAATCTAAGCTGGAAACAAGCTAGTTAATACCTTAAAAAATAGCTGGTCACTCTCGAGAGCTAAAAATCAGAAAAGAAAGAAAATAAGACAAGAAATAATGAATTACAAGAGTACTTTAATTCCTGGGATTAGACCCTCTCCTATGACTTCTTTGTTCTGTACAAATATCTTGGGTTTGTAACACAGAGGCAGAGGAAGGGTAGGAGAATTGAGTCAGAGAAGGACTAAAGGGGATATTTTTTGAAAGGTATGTGGATGCTTGAAGATGAAGCTGGTGGCCAAGGCCGTTTACAAATTGCTAATTTTCAGTGGAGTGAGGCAGTTTGTTGACTCCAGACAATTGGTTTGATGCCTATTTACTCTGAAAAGGGTTTATCTCTGTTTTTTGAGGAACATTTCATAGTCACGCACAATGTATATGACAGTGTTTGCACCTCAGATCAGAACAACCTGAAATTTAGCAGTGTCTTCTTCACATGACACTTCAGGTTTTGTTTTTCCCCAAGAGTCATTCATGGAAAATGGACTCCACCAAACTACTGTACGCTGCTGAGCACAGCAAGGTACAGAACAAGATCTTTTTTGTCTTGTTTATGTCTGTGATTCAAAAAGTCACCTGCAGGTTTCAGGGACAAACCACTGTTGAAATGTGTAGTTATCCTTAATATAAAAATAAGCCCTTCCAGTCAACCATTGTAACACTTCCCCATCCTGAATAGTGTAAAAGGGAGGAAAAGAATCCTTTGGGATTCATCCTAAATGGAACTGACTCCTAATCCGTTAGCAGGAAAAAGAGAAATTAACTTTTTCCCTTTCCCAGAGGCTCCTCTTAACTGCCAAACAATAAGGTGGAATAAAATATTTTTCTTTCAAAGTCTGTAGAAGTGACTGCAATAGATGTGGCTTGCCATGTGGCACTCTGGCCTTCTTTGGGTCTGAAATGCCACAGGTGCTCATATGAGATTTCAGCCCAAGTTAGAGGCATTATCCCCCTAAAAATTGCTTCCTGTGAAATATTCAGCAATTCCAAACTGAATCCAAAAGCAACGGGAGATATTCAAA
Organism: Aquila spilogaster; assembly: GCA_024606505.1. Lineage (NCBI taxonomy): Eukaryota > Metazoa > Chordata > Aves > Accipitriformes > Accipitridae > Aquila > Aquila spilogaster. The sequence continues at coordinate 38,172,023 of JANHGO010000012.1, read as the reverse complement.
CCTCCCTGTCTCCTTAATGAAGAAAAATGGAGAACTAGAACACATTTGAACAGGTGGAAAAACGTTGCTACAATCTTAATTTCCATTCTCTGAGAAAACCCAGAGGCCTGTTATGAGCGAGTTTCAAGCAGATTTCCACAGAGAAGTCTGTTGTTATTTTATCCATCTGACATATGGAAAGATTGTCTTGTCATGGTCGTTTGAGTCACGGACATCCACTCTTGTCTCTGCTCCATTTGGTTTTACAAAATGTCTAGTTTCTGCAAGACGACTGCTTTTGCTTTTATTTCTTCAGCTGAATTGCTTCTTGCTGCCTTAAGCAATTTTTGTTGGAGAAGCTGGGCACACAGGGATAAGGGATACTTACAGCAGCTCTGTTTGCAGGACGCCTTCCTCATATGAAAGATTCAAATCAGCGACTAGGTGATTTTTAGGACATTTTTACATCCTTTTTTGTGTGCTTGTGCTATTATCTATAGTGTGATTGTTATCAACAGATTTAATTCATTTTGGGGATCGTATTGTGTTCTGTTTTATGGGGAGAAGTAATAGCTTTCATTAGCCCATCTGATATGGCTGGGGAAAAAAAGATGCTTGCTTGGGCCCACCACCTCTTTTCAGATCTGAAAAATAATTTGCATGCTTGCAGTAAGAGTCCTAGCTATGCAGCTGTCTCTTATCACACACTGTTCCCAGCTTTAAAATGTATGAACAAATGTATTTGGAATGATGAATAATAAATAATCTTTATCACAACACACTCTTTTATTCCACAAAGTCTCAAGGTACTTCACAAGAAGTAATAAACTTCCTATAAAGAATAAGGACCAACATGCTGCCACCTCCACAAGGAGAAGAGGCAAATCCTTAGATATACACAGCTGCTCTGCAGAGGACAAATACACACTCACATGCGCAGAGCCTTTGCATATTGAAGCATGCATAAAAGATAGGAAGAGTTCTCAGGGTTTTTCCTTGTATCCACAAGCACTTGTCTGCTGATGAAAAGTAAACAGGAAATGGAAGATAACAAAGGACAAAGATGGCATTATCCTGGTTTCTAAACTGAAGTCTTAATTGGATTTTAAGAAGAACAGATAGTAACCCATATTTTGCAATATCAGGTGAACTTTAAAAATAGAGTGGGTCTGACCAGATTGGAATTTGCCCAGAACACCAAGTTTGAGACATTTGCCCATTGGGAAACTACCCAGTCCCTATCAAATATCTTAGTTTCTCTGTATTAAGGAGCACAGGACCTCCAAGCAGGGAAGCACCCTCTCTGGATTCTGGGCATTTGCTAAGTGCCAGCTCAGGAGCCCACACAGAGAAATTTTCTGAAAATGTTATTGCACTGCAGTGTCATGCACTTGTCTCACAAATTTTTCTTTGAGCTTTATGCTGCAATTCTTTATGTCATTGGGACAGCTTATGTGAATTGGGTTGGAGATATAACTCTTCATACCCCATGGCTGTGAGCTTCAGCTGTCTGTGAGCCCGAGCCTGGTTTTGCACAACACAATTGTCACTGTGATAGAGTTTTATAGAAAAATGCTGTTAAAGTGTGAGAAAGCCCATGAGCTAAAGCCATGCAGGATAAGAAAAGAAAAACAATAGACTCAACAGTGTTTGCTGAGATGGGGTTACTTAAAGCTCAGGGATTCAAGAGGAAAATACTGACATGAAAAGCTGTAAAATCCTAGGGAAAGAAAAGCAAAGAATAGGAAGACAGCAAATCAGCAACATCAAAGACCAGCCTACACCAAGGAGCAAGAAGCAGACCCTTCCTCATCTGACTGATGACTGCCTGTTCAGCAGAGACTCATCCAGAGTCACAAGAATATTTGCATAGCCCTGTAGCCCTGGATATCCACTGCATGTATTCACCAATAAATAAATGTTATGTACTCTGAATTTGTTTTTCTTGCTTGCAGACTCAAGCACAGTAGGGGTACCCAACCAAAAGCAACCCAGAGGCAAAAGGCTAAAGAATAAATGAGCCTTTGCAAGAGGGACATCTGTTTGCATCCCTGTTACCCTTATTAATTCCCTACTATCCATTTTCTCTGGGAAGCCCAAACTGTCAACTAGCTCCATGTTCATAGCAGCTGGTCATGGTAAGGGAAGAATGCTGCTGGCTGAAGAGAAGAAAGGAGATACGTTAGTCAAGCCTTTTCTCTCACCTTCCTCTTGGCTAAAGAAGGGCACAATTAAGCGATAAAGGAAAAAGAAGCAGACATGGGGAGGGAATCCAGCAGGATGAGATGGTTCAGAATAGAACTAAAAATGAGTCCTGCTACCTTTGGTATGATGGCTGTGGAGACTCATGATGCACGCTAATACTGATCTAACTAGGCTAAAGGCACATTTCTGTTTCTGAAATGAAAAGCAGGAAACTTAACCTAGATCTAGATGTTCCCTAAATAAGGGAAAACAATGCTTTTGTCCCCTTCTAGTTCCTCTTCCTGTAAGAAATTCAGTAGTGTGGTACTAGTTCCATCTAGTCCGGGCAGTAGGCTCTCTGGCATTCATTGCCAGCACCCACAGGCTTCCAGTAGCCCAGATAGGAGTGAGTTGCATTAGCAAGGCTGGGGAGAAAACCTGTCTTCTAGAGAACTGACACCACAAGTTTCTGCAGTACAGACCTATTCTCATCCACATTAGCTGTGAAACCTGGTTTACAGCCCAAATCAGTAATCCTGCAAGCAGTGCAGATTTTCTAGTACAAAGAAAGTGTTCCTTTCTTTCCATTTTTATGTTTTAAAAACCTAACTTTTAACATCAGGGTTAAATCACAAACACACACACACTAATAGAAAAGATCACATGCATAACCCCTGCAGTGTATTTACCTATGTAAATAATATGTAATCTTCACTAATTACTGTTTCATGTCCCATTTCCTGCTGTAGTCTATATTTAAATTGCATATTTGCCTCTATCGACTTTCTCATAATGTGTCTTGATATGAATATTCATACCACCATTGAGTGTTTGATTACTTCTGTGCTAACCTTGAAAGTACTACCCTTGCAACACAGCAAAGAGCCGGGTGCTGTGGTTGTAAAACAGTGAAGAAAATAAAATACAATAAATAATGCTCAGACTGATTTAACAGCACTGTTTGGGATCAGACCATATTCTCCTTTGTTTTTTCCTCAGCAGGTTTTTTTTCACCTCTACTTATAAATTAGGCAAAGTTAGTCCTTACTATTATTCCCTGAATTATAACTCTGGAGACTGGATTTCCATAGAAAAGGAGTGGTGCAAGTAATAGGCAATGCAGAATTCCTGCACATTGTACAGCCTTTTCAGATGGGAGAGAAAAACAGTTTCTATTGCAGCTGGACGCACATTCCTTTTTCATCATGTGAAATTTGAAAAAGCATTTTTACTGTTCTAAATCAGAAAAAAAAAAAAGGTCACAGTCTGGAGAAGTTCTCTGAGGACAAAAAAGGGGAGAAAGATCAACAGAATTAAGTCTGCTGAAGTATATTGGAACCAGTCCAAACCAGTTTACTTCCATTATGACTGTTTTGTACCATGAAGTTTTGATGTTCAACTTATATTTCAAAACATAGGCATTTTTAAAAAAATTAACAGAGCGATTTCATTTGGAAAAAGAATGAAAAGACTCATTAAGACTCCTCTGTTTCATAATTCAAGATCTGGGAAGAGAAACAGGCTAATTCCCTGATGTCTTTTATAGTTTAATACTTAGGACTGAACGAACCATGCCCTGGCAGTGGCTGCTTCCCTACACTGACTATGGAGGAAGTCTGGAGTCAGTCTGGGGCTGTCAAACACAGCAAGGTGTGTCCTGGGCTGGGTGACTCCCCATCTCCAGGACCATTAACTATGAAAAGACAGACAGATAGGCTCGCAGGTGGTGGGGAAGGGGGTTATTTTATGGCAATATGTCATATTGAATCCTGGCCACATACAAAACAGTCTTTCACTCTTCTGGTCTTCTTTTACCCCCTTTTGAGAGACACCTACATACCGCAGTTTCCCTACCCTGCACAGTTGAGCTACTTGGGGGCATTTTAAAGATGCTTACATAGCAGCTGCCATTCACCCTTAGAGACCACTGAGCTCACAGCTAGGTAACTTGTCCTGCTTTTTGAGAAGAACTCATTACTTCAGTCTACACTGCTTATATGTTCACCTCTGGGGGTATCTTCTAAGTATCTTCACACTGAAGGCATCATTCCCTAACAACTTTGCAGTTATGACCCAGTGACTTCAGGGATTTCCAGCCTACAGAAGAGGGAAAGCGGTCTGAGCTAGGAAGTTACTTCTGTGAGAAGCCATGGAGTGTCTCCTACTGAGACACAATTTTATTTTGTGGCCTCTGCTGATTTATCCTGTGCTGTGGAGTAGTTAAAGGAGAGAGCTATAGCTGCTGAGAAAACACAAAAAGTTTAGGCTGATATGGATCTTCAGCTTAAGGTGTAGTGTCTGAGAGTTACCCAGTTCCGTTGTCTCCTCCGTTTGCTGTCTCCATTGCTGCCTGTAGAAGTAAAGCTCTTTAAATCTACTCCAGTGATGCAGCTCCGCAGAGGCCAAATATATTAGCTCGTGTTCACTTTAGGAACACAAATGGACATGATCAGCACGGCAAGATTTTGATATGGCAACCTTTCTCCTGACTCCTAATTATCAGATTTGTAACAGTCCTGGCTAGGGACCAGGCTAAAATGTATCCCCACTCTTCTGCACATGGGGGTTTCATGGAAGGAAGAAATCCAGGGTTAGCTTTATCACACTCCCCAGATCCATTTATGAATTTCATCACGGGACAGTGATGTTGAGAGCCAGCATTTGACAGAGGCCGAGTTCCCAAAAGGTTTGAGGAGACTGCACCCTATACTGGGAGATGACAAAGGTGCACTCATAGTCAGAGCCCATTTTTGAAAATCAGATCTTAATCACTTCGTTTTATGGACAGATGAGAGCATTATTCACTGAGGACCGCTTCTTTCCCACACAATACATGTAAAAGAGTTCTACTGGGATATAAAAATGTAAAAATGCAATTGCCAAAGTTATTAAAATTAGATCGTTGCTATGTAACATGCTGCCATTTTTTAATCTATGCAGGCTGCATCTTGCTCTTGGACACAGTTCAAAGCTGAAATGGACAAACTTTAAGTAACTCTATAAGGACCGGCAGGAAACTATAAGATCCCAGAACTGTTCTGAGCTTTAAATAAGTTTCATCTTTAATGATTCTGTTCTGCCTCCAAATAAACTGAATAATGACTAGAATCTAAAGCTTATTTAGGAAGTTGCCATAGTAACAATTAACTACCTCTAAGCCTTTCAGCTTTATTTTATCTTTTTTTCACTGAGGTGCCCTAAATTACTTGAATCCTGAATAGCTACAGTAATATATCCACGTCTTTGAACTAAATGACATGGTTTTGCTAGAACCCTCATTATGTGGATATTGATTGAATTTCTAATTGGGACTAGGCATCATCTTGCTGACAGCATCACTGAAAGAAGTCGTGTAAGAGTGAGAAGGATTATTAACAGAAAAAGTAGAAAAAAATAAGAATGCTGTTTCTACTAGGAAAGCAGATAGGTTGATCAAGCTGAAGAACCAGTGAATGGAGTAGAATTAGCTTAAATGATTAAATTTATATGGACTACAAACCTCCTCCAGATGTAGTGCTGTTTGTTTCTGCTGTTATTCTCTTACACTCTATTAAATATAAAAATATCAGAGGAAACCGGAGACTGATTCTGACCTGTGGATTAAATAATTATGCATACCAGTGCAAAGGGTGTATTAACCCTAATTATTCTAATTTAGGTGCATTTTCCACTCACTTTGTCTTGACATGAACAATCCTGATATAAATTTTCATGAAATGTTGTGCACTGTATTTTCCCCTGCCACTTTGTCTGTTGTCATTTGACTTTATCTTTGATGAAGAACAGCTTCTGAAGTGATAGCGCTTCTGATGTAATTAAAAATAATTGTCATATTCTCAAAGCTTAAACTGTGGCCAGGCACCCATTCCTCCTGGTGGTTTTCCTACCAACTAGCTTTAATCCTCAGATGCATAAAATCTGAGCCATAGAAGCTGCATCTAATCTGGTGCATGGGCATTGTCCTTGGACTGAAAATCTCCAAAAGGACCATACCAGTGTTTTGTTTCCTTTAGAGACTTCAAGCGCTGCTGAGCGAAGAGTGTAGGAAAACATGCCATGCAGAATACCCTCACGCTATGTGTACAGCCTCTGTGTGCTGGTGCTAATTGGTGTGCTCTATGCACATTCAGTTTTCTTCTTATCTTTTTAATTATTTCTGTGGATTGTTTTCTCAGAGTCGCTCATAGCTGTAGCTGTAGGTGCCTGGATTTTCTAAGTTACCTCTCCTGGACATGGCCTGATTACCAAGGAGTACTTCAGGGCCTCATAAAGAGCAAAGAACAGCCCCTCACAGTAACATGGCTGCTTGTTCTTCTTGCCAAGGCAAAGAGGGGCAATAGAGGTGCCCCAGTAATTGTAATACCTCCAAAGCTTAATTTGGCTCCGCAGCATCCTCAGGGTAGCTGTCTCAATCTCCCAATTCCTTCTTGTGCTACTTCTACAGTCAACTTTTACTGCACACCTCCAGAGGTGGCTATGCAGGGCCAAACATCATGCCTCCGGCGGCAGCCAATAGCTTTGAGAAGGAGTTTAAGGAACACAATGTCTGTAGCGTCTTGCTCCTGTGTTGTAGCAATCATCAGTTTGCTTTCAGGCTCTAAGGTCTTCTGGGATCAGAGTTAGCACCTGGACCATTGCATTTACCAGTCAGTAATGGCCAGAAGTAGCCACAACAGACAAGCATTTACCCATATTTCTTAGAGGAGAC
>JANHGO010000012.1:38099949-38165052 GCA_024606505.1 Aquila spilogaster | reverse complement strand
GGGTCTTGAATATCTCCAGACAAGGAGACTCCACAACCTCTCTGGGCAGCCTGTTCCAGTGCTCCGTCACCCTTCCTGTTAAGAAGTTCCCACGCACATTTGTGCAGAACTTCCTGGGAAAGTTTTGCAATGCAGAGTGGACAGTGGACACATCAGAGACTCTCAGTAGAAATGTACTGAAATAACAGATCAGATCTCCCAAGCGTAGATCACAACTCTGATAGCCTCTGAACAGAAGGAAAAAAACAGGAGGAACTCTATAATGTTTGCCACTCGTGCTTTACCTGAAAGAACACATTCAGCCAGAGACAATTCAAGTTAAAAATTATTTCACTGTGCAGGGCTCTGAGTGCAAGTCTAGATTCAGGAAAGAGACTGCTGGTTTGTTCTTCATAAAATTCTAAGGTAGTAATACAGGCAGCATTACTTGGAAATCTTTAAATCAGAGATCAGCATGCCCAGAGGATGTCTTTTGATTCCCACAGGAGTTTGAGGTGAGGAGGATCACTATTTTCATAATATCCCAAGCCAGGCAGCCCAAATTACAGGATGCTTATCTAGGAGTCAAATTCTTTGACATAACTTATTGTAACAACAGGAAGAAAAAAGCACAAATTTGGCAAAGCTTATTATTTTCCAAATAATATTTGTTTACTTCCTGATGCATGTGATAACCTTTGTGCTAGGTGCACCAGAGAACGTGACATTTTCCATCAAGTGAAGCTTCTTTGTGTTTAGCTCGAATGCCTCTTGGCAGGCAGTGAAATGGCTGGCTGTATATTTACATACAAAATGTCATTTATATAAATCAAATCTTCAACACAAATACCTAGAGATACTGTTTTCCTGTAGGCAAAGGTTCATCATAATATGTGGTGTGTTGAGTGTGAGGAATGAATTAATCATTGGAAATAGCATTCAGAAGTTATAGGCAGTCACTGCCCCTATCCTAGGCAGCATGCGGAGAAAAGGCAAAATCAGTTGCCTGCACTGAGGATTTTAAGATTTCATGCCAGAATATCTGGCATATGAGAATGCCTTACAGAGTGGAAGCCTGTGCATTTTGGGAATGCAAGCTGAAAACATTCAACTTAATACTTAAAATACAGCTAGTTGCTATTGAAAGCTATAAATCAGCAAAGAAAAAAAAACGGAACATCTCAAGAGAAAATGAGCTGAGAAATAACAAATTAAAATAGACCCTTTTTATGCCTTGTTCTGTACAAATATCTTAGGCTTTAACATAGAGGAAGAGGAAAGCTATGAGAATTGACTCAAGAAAGGAATAAAGAATACCTTTCTTTGAAAGGTACTTGGATGCTTGAAGATGATGTCAGTAGCCAATGGCACCAATGACTGACTAGATTTCAGGAAGGCTATACAGTTAGTTGACTTCAGAAATTTGATTTGATGCTTATTTACCCTGAAAAGAGTTTTTCACTGTCTTTTGAGGAACAGCTGTAGTCCCAGATATCCTATATGAATGTCTGCTTCCAAATTCAGAAACATCTTAAATTTACACTTGTGTTTTATCTAAAATAGCTTAATTTATTCACATGACGCTATTTATCCTAGGAGCTATTTATTGAAAATGGACTCCACCAAACTACTGCACATTGCTGAATGTAGCAAGACGTGGAACAAATCTTTGAATCACAGACATAAACGAGAAAAAGTCACATACATCTTTCAGAGACAAACCATCAATAACATTTGTAGTGATCCTTAACATAAAGACACATCCTTCCAGTTGACCACTGTAAGTCTTTCCATTTTGAACGTGGATTCAGATTCTTGTGAAAAGGAGGAAAACTATCCTTTGGGATCCATCTTGAAGTGAACTGACTTCTTCAGAGCAAAATCTGTTAGCAGGAAAAAGAGAAATGACCTTTTCCCCTCCCCAAAGGCTCCTATTAACTGCAAAACAATAAGGTGGAATAGAATACTTTTGTTTCAAAGTCCATAGAAACAACTGCAGTAAATGTGGCTTGCTGTGTAGCAACCTGGTCTTCTCTGATCCTGAAATGCCACAGGCACTGATGTGATTTCAGCCCAAGTTAGAGGCACTACCCCCCCTAAAAACTACTTCCTGTGAAATATTTGGCAATTGCAAACTGGATCCAAAGGCAATGGGAGATGTTCATTCCTCTTTGCCTCCATAATGGGGAAAAAAGAGAACTGAAATGTATTTGAACAGATGTAGAAAAGTTTACTGCAGTCTTAATTTCCATTCCCTGAGAAAACCCAGAACCTTTATATGAGGGAGTTCCAATCAGATTTCCACAGAGAAGTCTGTTGTTATGTTATCCATCTGACGTACCAAGAGATTGCCTTGTCATGGTCGTTTCAGTCACGGACATCCACTCCTCTCTGCTCCATTTGCTTTTACAAAACGTCTAGTTTCTGCAAGTCGACTAGCTTTGCTTCTATCTCTTCCGCTGAATTGCCTCTTACTGCCTTAAGTAATTTTTGTTGGAGAAGCTGAGCACGCAGGGATAAGAGATGCTTATGGTAGCCTTGTTTGCAGGATGTCTTTCTCACACAAAAGATTCAACTCAGAGAGGTGGTGATTTTTTCTGACTTTCACATTCTTTTTTATATGTTTGTGCTGTTATATATAGTGTGGTCATTATCAGCAAATTCAGTTCAGTGAGGGGTGGGGGGGCAGGGTCTTGCTTTGTTATGTTGTACAGGGAGAAGTAATAGCTTTCTTTAGCTCATCTGATATGGCAGGGGAAAAAAAAAGACACACTTGGTCTCACCACCACTTTTCAGATCTGAAAAATAATTTGCATGCCTGTGGTAAGTGTCTTAGCTATACAGCTGCCTCTTATCACACAGCGTTCCCAGCTTTAAAATGTATGAACAAATGTATTTGGAGTGATGAATAATAAATAACCTTTATCTCACTCACTCTTTCATTCTACAAAGTCTCAAGGTACTTCATGGAAAGTAATAAACTTTCTGTAAAAAATTAGGAGCAATGTGCTTCCTCCTCCACAAGGAGAAGTGGCAAATCCTTAGCAATACACAGCTACTCTGCAGAACACAGATACACATTCACACACAGAGCCTGTGCATATTAAAGCCTGAATAAGGAAATCAGAAGAGTTCTTGGGCTTTTTTCCTTATATCCGCAAGTAAACAGGAATCAATAAAGGTAACAAAGCACAAAGGTTACATTATGCTCCCTTCTAAACTGAGGGCTTAATTTGATTTAGAAAGAACAGATTAATGCATATCTTGCCACGTCAAGTGAACTTTAAGAATGTCGGTGTGTGATTGGTCAGCCTAAATTTGCCTGGAATACCAAGTTTGAGACATCTGCCCTTTAGGAAGCCAACCAGTCTCTGCCACAAGGCTCAGTTTCTCTCCCTGGTGAAGCACACAGCGCATGTAGCAGAGCAGTACCTCTTGTGATTCTGGGAATATGCTAAGTGCTAGGTCAGGAGTCCACACACAAACTTCCAGAAAATACTGCTGTGCTGTGGTTTGCTTGTGTCAGAGCTTTATATTGCAACTCTTTATGGCATGGAGATAGTTAATCTCAGTGGGGTTGGGGGATATAACACCTTGTAACCTTTGGCCAAGAAGTTAGTTGACTGCAAGTCCCAGCTTGGTTTTTCACAACGAAATTATATCACTGTGACAGCACTTTAATGGAAAATGCAGTTAGAGTGTGAGAAAACCCATGAACTAAACCATACATATGAGAGAAGCAAAAAAATATACTCAACAGTATTTGTTGAAGTTGTTGAAGTGGGGTTAGTTTAAGCCCAGGGACTCAAGAAGAAAATAATGAAAAGACATAAAATCCAAGGGGAAAAAAGTACAGAAGAGGAAGACAGCAAATCAGCAACATCAAAAGGTCAGCTTGTCCCATGAAGTAAGATATAGAGTCTTCTTCATCTGCTTGTTTGTATTGAGTTGTGAGAGCAGTCACACAGCCCTGTGTCACCGCAGTCCTACTGTCCACTGCATGTCTGCACCAATAAATAACATCATGCACGTGGAAGTTGTTTCTCTTGCTTGCACAATCAAGCATGGTAAAAGTGCCCAACCAAAAATGACCCATGGAAGGAAGTCCGAGGAATTAATGAGCCTTTAGGAGAAAGACATCTACTTCCATCCCTCTTCAGCTCATTAATTCCTTGGGCATCCTAGAGAAAGTGGAGAGCAAAGTACAACTAATTCTGTGCTCATGGCAGCTGGTCGTAGAAAGGAGGAAATTCTGCTGGCCAAAGGAGGAAGGGAGGAATAATTGTTGATCATTTTTTTCCTCCCTTCTTTCTTGGCAAAAGGAGAAGGGCACAAGCAAATGACGGTGAGAAAGGAAGGAGAAGGTGACATGGGGAGAACATTCAGCCAGATGAGATGGTTCAGTATTTTGGCCTTAGATCACAATGCACCCTAACGCTGAACTGGACTGCAATCACATTTCTACTTCTGAAAGTAAAAGCAGGAAAGTTAATCTAGATCAAGATGTTTCCTGAATAAAAGAAAACAATGCTTTTGTTCTTTCCTTACCTCTTGCAAGAAATTTAAGAGTCACAGAATTGTTTGAGTTGGAAAGGACTTTTATAGATCATCTAGTCCAACTTCCCTGCAATGAGCAGGCACATCAACAGGTTGCTCAGAGCCTGGTCCACCCTGATCTTGAATGCCTCCAGGAACAGGGCTTCCACCACAACACCGAGCGACTAGTTCCAGTGCTTCACCATCCTTATTAAAATATATATATATATTTTATATCAAATCTAAATCTCCTGTTTCAGTTTGAAACTATTTCATCTTGTTCTATCACATCAGATCCTGACGAAGAATCACCCTTTCAGATACTGCAAGGCTGTTATCAGGTCTCCCCAGAGCTTTCTCGTCTCTGGGATTAACAGCCACAACTCTTCCAGCCTGTCCTCATAGCAGACGTGTCCCATTTTTGGAGGAAGTGTTCCACTGCAGTTTAACCACGTCTGGTCTGGACAGTAGGAGCTTGGGCATTCGTTGCCAGCATCCACAGTCGTCCAGTAGTCCAAATAGGACTGAACAACATCAGCAAAGTTTGGGGAGAAAGCCTATCTGGCTAGAGAATTGGTACCGCTAGCTTCTGCAGTACAGCTCTATTCTGATCTACATATACTGTGAAATCCAGCTTACACCAAAATCAGCAATCCTGCAGGCAATGTAGATTTCCTAGTACAAAGTAAGCGTTCCTCTTTTGTCATTTTTTGTTTGTTTGTTTTGAAAAAAAATCCACCCTCTTTTTAAATCAGGGTTAAGTCACAAACAAATGCTAATAGAAAAGATCACATGCACAACCCCTGCAGTGTATTTACCTATATAAATAACATGTAATTTTCACTATCTAATTACTGTTTCATGCCCCATTTCCTGCTGCAGTCTATATTTAAATTGCATATTTTCCTCTATCTACTTGCTCATAATGCGTCTTGATATGAATATTCACACCACTATTGAGTGTTTGATTACTCTGTGCTAACCTTGAAAACACTATCCTTCCAACACAGCAAACAGACAGGTGTAACTGTTGTGTAACAGGAAATAGAAGAGAAGAAAATAAAATACAATAAATAATGCTCTGACTAATCTAACGACACTGCTTGAGATCACACCACAGTCTCCTTTGCTTTTTCCTCAGCAGGTTTTTCTCCTCTTTTCATAGATTAAACAAATGTAGTCCTTACAATTCTCTGAATGATAACTCCAGAAACTGGATCCTCATAGAAAAGGAATGCTGCAAGAAGCAATGCAAAATTCTTGCACCTTGCACAGACTTTTCAGATGGGAGGGAAAAGAAACATTTCGATTGCACATCCCTTTTTCATCACGTGGATAGCTGATATCTTAAAAGAAGTTTGTACTGTTCTAAATCAGAAATAGGAAAGGATAGTTTGAATGAGTTCTCTGAACACAAATAAGGGGAAAAGTTCAACAGAATTAAGTCTCCTGAAGTACCCTGAACCAACCTGAACCAACCTGAACCAGTTTACCATCCTTATGATAGCTTTATGTCGCTCAACTTAAATTTCAAAACAAAGGTTATTTTGAAATAAAAGGCTGTGACTATTTTACTTGGAAGAAGATAAAAGAGACAAACCCTATTTTAAGGCTTCTCTGTTTCATAATTCGAGATCTTGGAAGAGAAATAGGATAATTCCCTTTATCTCTTCCAATTTAATACTTAGAACTGGGTGAATCATGTCCTTGCAGTGTTTATATCCCTACACCAACATGAGAGAAGTCTAAAGTCAGCCTGAGGCCACCAAACAAAACAAGATATGCCCCATGCTTAGTGGTTCCCTCGGTCTCCAGGACTCACTAAGACAGACATCATCCTGTCTTGTGGCCTGGCCTGTGGATAGTGGGGAGGGGTTTATTTTATGGCAAAATCATATTGACTCCTGGCCATATACAAAACCTACTATCACTCTGTTGAGCTTCTTTCTTCCCCTTTTTGGACACCTACATGTTGCAGTTTCCTTGCACAGTTAAGCTGTTTGAGTAGTTCTGGAGATGCCTACATAACAGCTGTCATTAGGAACACCAAGATCACAGCTAGGTAAGTAGTCCTGTTTTTTTGTTGTTAGTTTGTTTGAAATAAATTATTAATTCAATCTGTATTGCTTACACATTCACTTCTAGGTTATCTTCATGTTTAAGGCATAATTCAATAACAACTTCTCAGTTATGACTCAGTGACTTCAGAGATTTCCAGACTACGGGAGTGGTAAAGCTGGTCTAAACTAGGAACTCACTTGTGAGAAGTCTTGGAATGTCTCCAGAAGAGGCACCATTTTATTTCATGGCCTCTGCATATTCATTACATACTATGGAGTAGGTAAAGAAAGGAGTTATAGCTGCTGAGAAAATGCAAAAGATTTAAGCTGATACAGATCTGCAGCTAATGAAGATGCGGTAGCTGAGAGTTATGCATTTCTGCCTCTGTACAGTTTGCTGTCCCCAGCTCTGCCTGTAGAAGTAAGGCTGTTTAAATCCAGCCCACTTACGCAGCTCCACAGGCTGAACTCATTCCCTCATGATCATATCTGGAATACAAATGGACATGATCATCCGGGCAAAATGTGGATACAGCAACCTTTCTCCCAGCTCCTAATTAACATGTTTGTTACAATACTGACTAGGGACCCTGCTAAAATATATCCCTACTCTTCTGCAATCTGCATTTGATGGAAGGAAGCTTAAGTTAGCTTAATGGCACTCCACAGATCCATATATGAATTTTCTCTTATGACAGTGATGTTGATAGGCAGCATGTAAAAAAGGCTGAGTTCCCAAAAGGTTTTGAGTGGACTGCACCCTGTGCTGGGAGATGGTAAAGGTGTGCTCACAGTCAGAGCCTATTTTTGAATAACAGAACTTAATGACCGCATTTTATGAACAGACGAAAGCATTATTCACTGAGGACCACTTCTTTCCCACACAATACATTTTTAAGCATTCTACTGAGATACAGAAATGTAAAAATGCAATTTCCAAAGTTATTGCCATTGGATCATTGCTATGTTACTTGCTGCCATCTTTTAAGTCTACTCAGGCTACATCTTGCTCTTGGACACAGTTCAAAGTTGAAATGGACAAACTTTAAGTAACTCTATAAGGACAAGTAGGAGAGTGTAAGCTCCCTGAACTGCTTTGAGCTGTAACTAAATTTTATCCATAGTGATTCTGCTCTGCTTCCAAATAAACAGAATAATGACTAGAATCTAAAGCTTATTTAGGAAGTTGTCATAGAAACAATTAACTACCTCTAAGTCTTCTAGTTTTTTTAATCATTTTTTTCCTTTTTTTTTTTTTTTCTTTTTCTTCACTGAGGTGCCTTAAATTTCTTGAATCCTGAATAGCTACAGTAATATATCCATGTCTTTGAACTAAATGACATGGTTTTGCTAGAACCCTCATTATGTGAATATTGATGCAATTTCTAATTGGGACCAGGCATCATCTTGCTGACAGCTTTACTGAGAGAAGCCGTGTAAGAGTGAGAAAGATGATTAACAGAAAAAGCAGAAAAAATAGGAATTCCGTCACCACTAGGAAGGCAGATAGGCTGATCAACATAATAGGTACCAAGCTGAAATAACAGTGAATGGGTAGAATTAGCTTAAATGACTACGTCTATCTAGACAACAAACCTCCTCTAGATGCAGTGCTGGTTTGTTTCTGCTATTATCTTCTTACACTAGTTAAATATAAAAATAACAGAGGAATCCAAAGTGACTGATTCTGACCTGTGAATTAAATAATTATTCATGCTAGTGCAAAGGGCACATTAACCTTAATTACTCTAATTTATTTCTATTTTCCACTCACTTTGTCCTGATGTTAATAGTCTGATATTGCAAACTGTTTCATGAGATGTTATGTCCTATTTCCCCTCTACCTGCTGTCATTTGACTTCCTCTTCAATGAAGTACACCATCTGAGGTGACAGTGCTTCTAGAATAGTTAAAAACAGTTGAACAGTTGCCACTTTCTCAAAGCCAGAACTATGCCCTGGTACCAATTTCTAGCGGTCTAAGTCTGAGCCATAGAATCTACCTGCTGGGGGCACCTCACCTGGTGTGCGGGACATGTCCTTGGACAAAAAAAAAGCTCTGAAAGGACCATGTCAATGTATTGTCTCCTTTGAGTTTTGCTGGGACTGGGGGGATAGTTTTAGGAAAAAATGCCATGTACAATACCCTCACCCTTTGCATGCAGCCTCTATGTACTGGTGGCTAATCCTTGCGCTCCACACACATCCAGTGTTCTCCTTATTTTCTCAATTGTTTCTGTAATTGTTTTCTCAGCATTGGCCACAGCCATTGGTTCTGGAATTCTCTGCATTACCTCTCCTGGGCATGTCCTGATTCCCAGGGAGTAAGTGCATCAAGGGCTCACAAAGAGAATAGAACAGCCATTCTCAGCAAGATGGCTGCTCATTCTCCTTGCTCATTCTCTGGGAATGGTATCAGCCCCAGAACTTCATTTGCCTCTGCAGGATTTTCAGGGCAACAGTCCTAATCTCCGCTCTCTCGAGGAGCAGAACCATGCAGCCTGTACTATTAGCTTTTACTGCACACCTTTAGATAGAGCTCTGCAAAGCCAGTTGGGTGCCTCCAGTAGCAGCCAATGGCTTTGAGAACAAGTTTAAGATATACTGCAAGCATACTGTTTATCTTCTGCACTGTAGAAGGAGCAGCTAGCACCTGGACCACTGCATTCACCTGTGATGGCCAGAAGTGTTCACCAACAAGGAGCGTTTATGCATATTTCCAAGCGTCTTTCAAACAAAGTGTTGTTTTGTACATTGTCCTTATTTATTGTATTAGAAAAAGCAGTGTATTTTCATCTTGAGGGTTTTTTTTTTTTCTGATATACAGTGTATCTCTAGCTTTCCAAGTGCAAGAGAATATTCAGAAAGCAAGTAGTCTTTCTTACATCAGATACCTACAAGCAGTAACAGATAAAAACTGAACTTTAAAGGAATTGGAGCAAAATAATTCCAATTTCACGTGATGGTATGCTTTTCTCAAGTCAGCCCAAAGGCAACAGTGAAAGAGCAGATGAATTCTCCAAAGACCTATAGCTTTGATGAAAACAATATTCATCTGGATCACCCTTAAACCTGTCCTGGGGTTTAATAATCACTTTAACTGCAGATAGTTTAAGAGAAATAGCTCAATACTGGTTTCGTATTATTTTCCCCAAATCTTGAAAAGAATGTCTCCCAGTCTGCTTCAATGCCTTTTTGATAATAAAAGAACAATATCCTAAAGAAAAGATCTTTTCTCCCATTCCTACATCCGTTAGGATGGAGCACAATAATTTAATGCAAACAAAATTAGGAATAAAAGGATAAGATGTGGTCATTTTTGAATCAGAGAAAATGATTAAGCAGCCATAGATTTCTTGTCTGCACTGTGTCTCTCAGAATTTTCATAATTTACATGACTAAGGGATGTTGGCCGCTCAACCTTGTAATTCACATGGAAATAGCATCTGGCTATTTACAATATCATATTGACCTTGGAGAGCTTTCTGTACATATTTTCCTCTTCAAAAATGCTTATTGCTATCACATAAACCAAAATATCAGTAACGTCAGTCTTTAAAACGTTATGTAGTGTGAAGCTCTGGGGTCAGCTCCTTTCACACTCAGCAAATGGTTACAAGAAATAGCATTGGAAATGGATAGAAAGAACTGTTAACTATTGTTATGCTCTACAGTGCAAGGTGCAAATCTGAGCAGTACAAAATATATCTGTCATCTGCACCCATGCCAATCAAACCACCCTTTTCTCTTACAAGCATGCTGTAGGCATCCAACTCCCTGATACTTTCAAAAAAAATCTCCTGAGGGACTGTGCCTTTAAGACAAGAGAGATGGAGGTGGCTGACAGCAAATCAACTGACTTGAGCTACAGAAAAACAGACAGAGAGCAAGCTGCTGGTAAAGCCACAGGTGTTGGTGTGGCCCTGGCAGCATTTACTACTCACTAATGCATGGTAGACTGCCCTATGGACATGGGAGAGATCTAAGCTGAGAGAGCCAAGGGGTGAAGCATGTGTCAGAGCAAACACCACTGGAGGCTGCCCCAGGTGAGCTGAATACAAACTGGCCATCAGCAATTAACTGCCCTTCCATTCCCAGCAGTAGTGGAGAAGCATCACCGCTACATGCCACCTGTGCACAGCTGCTTGCAAGAAAAATATGAACGGCTCAAAAGGCATCTGCAACACAATGTCTACTGAACTTCAGTTATCAGAAACAGGTTCTGACAGTATCTCCTCCCTCTCGCCAGATTTTCTCACAAGACAGACAGCACCTTCAGAAGAGATCTCACTCTGGGAGGAGTCCCTTGCCCTGGGTAATAACCTCACAACCACTGAAGCTTCAAGTTTTCTCTTAAGAGCTTCTACCCTTAAGAAGGCAGCTGGTCAGGGCAGCTTTTTCTCTGCCCCTTCCCTCCATACCCATACAGCTACAGAGCACAAAAGAGGCACACAGGTCTAGGACCTACCTGTGATGGCGGGCTCTCCCCATGCGCTTCTTCCCCCAGCCTCCTCCTTCAGCATCACACAGGAAGACAGTGAAGAACTGTGCTAATAACTCTTGCTAAGACAGATTAACGATCACAAATCTCTTTCAAACCGGGAGGCTAAACAAAGTGATTGTCAACAACTGGTTCAACAGCTGAGGTTCCACTGAGCATGTGCCTAAAAGTAGCCTGTGATTACGAGTCAATCATCTTACCCCATAAATAGTGAGCAACCCAAGAGCCCCCTAAGTTCTTCTGCATGGCAGTGGGCTGCATGACAGGATTACCCCTTGAGCAAGGACGCCTCTCAAGGTTAAACCTTTGTGGAGATCCCTTACACCTTGACATCAAGATGCTCTTGCCAATACAATATAGATCCTCAGTAAATGACTGACTGTTTTAAGCCTCATTAGCTTTGCTAATATTATATTTTAGATTGTGTTCATACAATTCCTTATACATAAGCCATTAACCAAGCCTGAGACTAGGAGTGGATCTGGTTGTACTGAGGTTCCTTATATCCAGGGGTTTCTTATATCCAGGGGTTTAGGAAGTAAGGGGGTCCACTCTGATCCTCATGACTGAATGGGAGGGTCTCCTCTGAATGTGTTTACCTTGCCCTCTATACAGTAAATAATCAAATGTATTCAGCCATCTTGAATCTTGTTAATTAGCTGTCTTACTTACAATTAAGCTTTATTAAATCACTATTTTATATCACCAAACATAGTCCTGCTTCTCTCCTGCAAGTTCAGTGTGGTGTATTTACATCCATCTACAACAGCGCTCCAGTCTTATTTTGAAGGGAGGCAGGGGCCCCTCAGGCCAGCCTGCCCTCCTCTGCCCAGCTGCACCTTGTCCCTGCCACTCTTCATGTTCCACACAAAGCCTGACTATACAAACACAATGCTCGTTGTTTCATACACATGCTTCATCCATTCAACCCTATTTAATTCAGACACATTGATTCATGCATTTGTTTTCCTTGGAGATATTAATACCAGCTCATACATACAGAATAAGAAGAGAAGTAGCAATAGCAATGAAATTGGCCTGTAACGGATGTTAGCAAAGATAGTTATAATGTCTGCCTAGCATACATCTTTGTTTCTTGGGAGACGTGACTGGTAGAGAAATAGAGGAGAAGAGAGGGAAGAATGATAAACCTTAGGTTTATGCCTGGAAATGAAGCATTCTGTGCATTCACTGCTTCTGCCAGGAGAGAAGACATCTTAAACCTCTATGAATTACACCCTGAACCTAAGGAGAAAAAGCTATATCTTTGAGTTCTTCCAAAAATGTGCTTTGGATTTTCTACAGCATGCAGAAGAAGGAGTACTCTTTCAAAAGCAGTTACTGGAGGCAGTGGCAAAATGAACTAGCTGTTAGAGTCCTGATGTCCTAAATCTGGAGCCAACTGCTCTAAGACAAATCTCATTTTTAAAACCTGATATTTGTGCCTTCATTTCAAATGGTCCAATTTAGAGGCGGATCACCTCTACTGGTGCAGATCTTTATGGGAGTGGGGTGCAGGCTTTTGTTCATTGCTGGTGAAAATGCATAGCTATGCAAGTACATACCTCTTATTTATTTCCATGGAAACCACAACAGATACAAGGAGTACAATAACAATATTTGATAGAGCAAAATTCTCAGCTACAAAACACTACTTTTCAACATAGTCACCACCATTAGCTATACATTTTCACCAGTGATGTACAAGAGCCTGCATGCTGTGCTTGTAAAAATCTGCATGGCCATTCAGAATGTGGCTTGTCTTTGATGTCACTGCCACTACCACTGAAACTCACCACCCACCACCTCTCTGTGCTCACATCCACTGTTTGGTCTCCATAAATGTTCACTGAGTGTCAATGAATGTCATTTTTTTTCTGCATGGAGGAGTTCAGTTCCATACTTCTGCACCACGCACACTCTGAAGCATTCATGATTCATGAAATGCTTTGGGCACAGACTCAAAGGCATTCATCAAATCTGTATATCTCTCTCTACCTAAAGTACATCAGTTCAAACACACTCCAAGATCATCAAATTCAATAGGAACAATAAACACACTTAAATGTGTTCTTAAGTAGGAATGCATTATTCGAAACTATGAGGCTGCAAACAAAAAACAAAACAACAAAGAAAAACAAAAACTTGAAATAAAAATGTTCAGTTAACATGTAATGTTATGCATGTAGTTTAGGATCACTCAAAGCAATCTGCAACTTCTCCTATTGAGGTCTGTGGTGCTTGGAGAAGGGCCATAGTGATCAAGTATTTAGGCATGTTTTTAATGATAATGACAGGGCTCACAGAAATCAAAGTATCTCCAAATATTAACATTTACAACTAGGAATAAATGTAACTGTGCTTGCTTTAGAGTTTTGCTGTGTCCAAGTCTGTGTGAGAAATCACAGTACTAACAGTGCCATGGTGGAGAGGAGGTTTGCTTTCACACTTGAATGTAATTCATGCTTGAAGATGATCTTTTAAACAGAGTTCCCTGGCTGAGTAAATATTTGGCTTGGTACATAAACTTACATATCATAAGAGGCAACATTCTGATATGCTTTCTATCTAGCACCCAGGAACTTCAAAATGTGAACAAACATTCTGCAAGCTGAGATCCATTGTCTTGCATCAAAGTTAACAGATGAATGCACTGAAATACATAAGAAACAACATGTTGTGTATGTGCTTATTTCCATAACTTGCCTTCATTTCCAATGGCATCCCAAGTCACGATATGTTACTGTGTTGTGCTCATGAGCTAATATCTGGAGCTAGATATGAAAACGTTGAACAGCTCCTTCTCCAGTTGATAGTTACTCTGTCTGAATGTCTTATTCATAATCAATAGGTTCATGCTTTGGGGAGCTCCTTTCCTTCCAAAGTGAAAATATTCACATGTAATGAGACAACTATAAAATGCCAATTTAATATCCTGCAACAGTTGTGTGGACACAGTTGCATTGCATTTGATTTTGTATGAATCTCTATTTTCAGAGGCAGTGCACCATTTGAATTTGCAAAGACCTGAACACAAGGGCACGACAAAGCATTCAGGTGGTTTCTCAGATCTCACCAGCACCACGATGTACTTCCAGTTAAGCACATCACAGTGTATATCTTCAAAAATTAATTACAGTCATCCACATGCCATTTTCTATATGCTTTGAATCATGGCTTATATACATCTGCTGTGCTTATTCAAGATGTGGCTCAAAACACATTGAGATTGAGCTCATAACACTGTCAAGAAATCACTATGCATCCTGCGCAAGTTGCTCAGTAATATATTGTCTGTATTTTCACAGACCTAGATTTATATTCACATGCTTAGCAGTCAGACATATATTGGGCTAAACATATTGACAACAGACTCACCCAGGAAAGTGTATTTTATGTTCATATGGACAAACTTCCTTCAAAGCAAGAGAAGCTCCCAAAACGCAAAGGACATTTACCTCAAAAAGATGCAGATTTTCTTCTCTAGGGAATGCTATCTTCCGCACTTCTTTACATGGCAAATGCCTTTATCTGTGATGAGCGGAAGAGATGCACAGGAAAGAGAACAAAACCTGATTTGTAATGGACTTTTTTTGTATTTTTTTAATAGCCTCTGCAGTGGATGCTACCAACTTCAAGTTAGTTTACCATTCTAAACTACATGGTCCTTAGTTGCCCATATAAAAAGATGTTTAATGGTGGACTGAGTATATTGGGACTTAAACTACAACTGTTGCTAATGTGAGGGGTGTTGAAATATAGATTATCTAAGTCCAAAGTGCTGTAAGTCGGTAGAATATGGTGGTAAGATGTTTTAAACTACGTAACAACAAAAAAATAATACTAAATTACATTATATCTTTGCTTGTCTTGGAGTGCACCTAGGGAACAGTCTTCATACAGAAACCTCATTTCCATTTCACCTCCCATAACTCTGTGTTTGTTGGTGAATGACCCTTCATAACTTGAAATTTGTACTAACAGTTGCATGACAGATACTCATTTACTTGAAGAGAAAATGGAAACCAGCAAATTATCCTGAAATTTTTTGATTTATCCTGTAACAAGAGGTGAAAATCTTTTCCAGCTCAAAACACTTTGTGAGATGCTTCTGTTGTAACTGGGAATCTTGCAAAACATAAAACAAAAAGCAAAGCAGAGAGTTGCTGTAATTTTTGCCAAAAGGCAATTCATTTTAAAAACTCATCTGGATTTTTCTTTTTGCATAGATCACCTAAGAGCCACTTTAAAGCCGTGTGAGAATATTATGGTTGACAATGGGAGAAGATAGAATGCCGTTGTTTAATGTACTGAAGTTTGGGACAGTAGGGTGTTATCTTTTTAATGACTGATAGTTATCTTAATTTGCAAATGTATGTGTCACAGACCTCTCTCAGCCTCTCCATTCCTTAGTGTCTGCTGCGGCTTATAATTATGTTTCTAACTCTCCCTATTATAAAGCACTCCAATTGCCTCATTGTAAATTTGATTTTGGAAAGCTGACTGTACTGCAAAAGCACATTCCTATTGATGTTGTGCATTGTATGAAATGGAGAATTC
This sequence comes from Aquila spilogaster, assembly GCA_024606505.1. Lineage (NCBI taxonomy): Eukaryota > Metazoa > Chordata > Aves > Accipitriformes > Accipitridae > Aquila > Aquila spilogaster. Next base: position 38,149,417 of record JANHGO010000012.1, on the reverse strand, counting down.
TCTAACACTTCGGTGCAAAAGGATGAGCCGTTTGCATAAAGTAATCCAGAACACACAGAAGTAGTTCCCTACCAGACAATAGTGAATGAGAAGGGTTTTCATCTCACTCAAATCCAGAAATCCCAGTGATATTTAGAATGTCAGCAAATCCATGCCAGAAGCTAGTCCATACATTTGCTTTAACAGCAGAACTGGAAATCACAGAAATTAAAGGAAAAAAAATGAGGAGAGGGAACAAGTTGATACTAATTTTCTCCTGAACACGTTAAAATTTCCTGTTGATCCAAGTTTCATCAGATAAGAAATTCTTGGTACGAATAAAATTTGATGTTCTAGAAGAGTTATTCAGAAATTGTGTTCCTTTATCTAGCTGCGTAGCGTGTTACATTTTACCATTAAAGACAGTCTAGATGCATCTACAATTTAAATATTATAGAGCTTAATATAGATTAAAGCATTATATAGCCTCAATTTTCTCACCTCTGCCGTAAGCTTCTTGAAGAACCTGAAGGAGCTGTCAAATGCTACAGCGAATTGTGTCAGCATGTACAGAAGCTAATGTACAAGATTTAATGCATCTTTGAAGTGCACCTCCTCCTGCATAAAGAAATCCTGCAGTAAGAGGGAGGGGAACCTCATGAGAAATCACTAAGGAGGGTCTGATGATGGATGAGAATCAAAGGAGTCAGACTGCAGCTCAGTGCAATCATTTATAAAAGCTAACCACTTTCCATGAATGCTGACAACTTTGGAGAAATGCTACATGGATTATAGATGAGCAAGAACCATCCTGAATAGTAAAGGCAATATTTAGAGCACAAATGAAGGTCAAGACATGCTTGCTATCCAGACCTTAGTCTGCATACAACAATTACATGGTCCTGTTTTACTCAAATTCTTTGACAATGGCTGCATGGATCTATTGGGGCACAGATACAAAACAAGCTAGCACTGCAGTAAATCACTTTTCCTTTGAATAAGCACGAGCACCTAGTGAACAGCGCTTATACACTAATATTGTATTCTATTTATAATACAGCAGATCAGAAAAACAGAGGTTTAAGGGCAGATAGAGAATTTGTTGCAAGAAGATGCAAAACTTGTAAAAGATTTTCAGTTTTCTGAACTCTCTCACCCAAGACCAGACTGAATGTGTTCCTCAGAGTTCTTCTCCAGATTAACCAGGACCCATGAACTCTATACAATGTTGTCCATTGAAACGCTCTGATCTCTCTTACAGAGAAAGAGAAATTTGATATCACAATAGTCCCCCCAGCCTACCATCCATGACATTGTTTTCAGCCACATCAGGTGCAATAGCTCTGCATACAAAATGGAATGTCTATGTGCCATTATTCTTTTGGAAACGGGTACTGCAAGCAACAATTTAGTTTGGGAAATGAAGAATTTAGAAGACAAGTAAATTACTTCTTTTCGACTGCCTACCAAGGCTTTCGTTCTCAGTTAATTCTGAGACTGCCCTCCAGGCTGTCTTATTTTTTTCACTTCATCTTGCATATAAATGTTTTACCATACTCTGATACAAAAATCTGATAGAATTTGAACTAAGTATAGGGGAGACAGGAATATTCATGCTTATCTCTAAAAATGGCTTTTTCCTTATCTCTCTCATCAGAGCAATCAAGAAGGAAGTGTATTTGTTGCTGTGAGTTTTGGAGGGAAAAAATATTTTATATTCTCATATTAATCAGGAAACATTATCTGTTTAGATATTTTGATACACATCTACTTTGAAATGACTAACAACAGACCTCAGTGGATAACCACACCATCAAAGCAATATTTTCCAATGCCAAAAGAGATTGTTAGACATACCTAAGGAGCATCTTTTTAGCATGGCCGAAGTGTTAAGAAGCCAGGTTATTTTATAAAATGAAACTGATTTGCTAAATGTCTCTGTGATAAGATTTCTATCATTCCCTATTGAGGAGAACAGTGGAAAGAGATGGTGAAGACAGCTTACAAGTAAACTAGTTACAAAATTCTGGATATGTTACTGGTAAAAAGGAAACAAATTGTGACCGAATGGGTAGATAAACATACTCCAACCTTGAAATTATGGATTACTGAACTGACAAATCATATCCTCTTGGCTATAATTGCACAGACCCTAAAAATAGAGAAAAGTGTTTTTGGAGTGTTGAGTTCAAAGAGTTTGAAAATTAAAGATTAAGAAGCAATGTAATTCAGGGCCAATATGTTCAAAGTTTTCGGAATTTGACAGCTATCAGAATCTTCCTGTACATAAACTGAAAATACCTAACCACATTGCAGAAACCATCTTCAAAATTATCAGTGCCATAAGTAGTAACATAAGTTTATGTGTCATCTCTGTTTTAGCAGCAATTCAAATGCATTAGCCTTGACAATATACCTATGTTTCTGTTAAATTACTTTGGCTTTTTCAGTTCCAAAATCAAGATGCCAATACTGAAAAAATTGCCCAAATAATCCCTTAAATCAACATTTATTTTTATCATTTAAAAAAAATTGTCAATATACTTTCAGAACTGCTCCATGCTGTTAACATTCTCCCACTTTTAGTTTTGCATCATATGCAATGAGCATTTCATTTGCCTAATGAAAAACATATTTAAACTAATGAGTACACAGTGTTTTTATTTACATATGCAATTAAAATTTATCACTATTAATAGCTAACAGAGGGGAAGAAAAAGTGTGATTATTCCAGCAAATGTACGCTCTTTCAAGGGGATAACACTTCACAGACAGCACTAAAGATAGAGATTAAAAATTGGCAACGATGTGGAAAGAAATTTAACTCTGAAGTATCTCAATCTCTGTGGTCCATTTCTGTAGACAAAGCAATTAACACTTCCCATCCCTAGGTGCGCCAGCATTTATCATCCATTGCTACAGCCCACTGCTCACACACTGGGATTACTGGAGGAGCTCTCTAGGCAGAACTGACCTGCAGGCTACGGCTACCTGGTGGTGACACGGACAGGGGGTAGTGAGGTGGGATGAGTCGGATAGCGATACAGAGAAATTCAGTTCACCTTGTTCTTCTTAGGGACAGGGTTCAGAGACAAGCATCAAACACCAGTGTGTTCAGTTCCAGTCAGCAACAATTTTATGAGCAATACCCAAGGCACTCAAATCCATGGTATACATCATGAAATATGCATTTATCTAAACATATTGTGAATGGTGCAGCCATTACTAGGACAGGAGAAATAATAGCGATACACATTAAAACAATCCTACTGCAGTTTCACAAGCATCAATAATTTTGCTTTGAGCTGAAACTTTACGCTGAGTTGCCCATTTTTTAATGTAAATGAGAACCTTTAAAGAGACAGCATAAATAGAGAAGACTTAATACTATTATATGTACTGACACATGGGATTGTTTGGTTTTTAAGCAGACATTCATGATCAAAACCTTTTTAAGTGGAGAGAGAAACAGCAGCTGAAGAAATCCTTATAATAGAAGCAGTGCGGGTTTAACCCAGCCAAAGGATGCTTACCATGAAAACTGCTGATTTTGCCTGCCATCACGTTACGCTGTTTTAGTATTTTTTCCTGTTTCCAATGGGAAAAAGCTCTGTACCGGTGCCAGGGCTGATTGAAGCAAGCATTTCTAGGCTTCGTGGATGGACAGGCAGACAGTATATATTGCAAAGACTGCAAATTGACAACATCTGAAAATTCCATGTCATAATGTGATTAACTATCATTACATTTTTTTTTAATAGAGTAGATAGTTTTAAAAAAGTTTAATGCACTGAGAGATGTACATGGAGTTCTGAAGCGGAAGTGATAAAAGGCATTTGTGTATTTTGTATATATAAATTAATATATATATATATATAGTGTATATTCAAACCTTATGTGAAGATCTGGACATACTGTAGGTTGCCACTCCGATCTGCAGCTGAAAAAGGAAGTGTTCAAATGCATGGGTGCAGATTTAGGGGCTGTAGCATTACTGTGTCTCCAGATGGTGCTATTACAAATTGAATTTTACATTCCGTTTATGTGAAAATGCAGGATTTAGTCATCTCTTGGAGAAACTTGTCAGTCTTGAAGTTCATTGTAAAAGCAGAACCAGTTATTTGCTACCTATGTCATGCTAATGCTTCACTCTATGATACAGTTGCTATCTACACATAGCACGTACCATACGAGGAAGAAAAGGTCTAACCAGTGCCAAAAGTCTATGTTATAGAGATCATTTCTGATCTCTAGGGAGATAAGTGATTAAAAAATATGAAAGCAAACTTAAATACACTGACTAGAGGAAAACACCAAGCACTGAGTACATTAGAAAAATCAATCCTCTTATTCAAAATGCCAAAAGATAGATTCAGAATCCTTATTTCAGTAAACATTTCTTTCTTACTCTTCTCTCTTTCTAATCACAGCCATAATGTGTGTGCTGGGGGGAAATTAAATCCAGAGGATGGCAATACAAAAAAACACTACCTTTTTCTGCTATGCATCTTTGATTTATTTGTCTTTTTCCAATTACACAGCACCACAAAGCAGGAGCAGGATTGTCAGCACAGAGTCAATACTTCTGTGGAAGACTAAATTGTGTTCTTTTCTACCTTTTCTACGTTAACGAACTTGCCCAGTAATTTCTGATGTTAGAACAGTCACAATTTGCTGTAGCCGATAATAACGTATGAAGTAGAAAGAACACGTTGATTTTTTACTGGATTCAATTGGTGCAGTAGGAATTATTTTTTAAATTATGACTTCCAAGCTCACAAGATTCATTGTGGACTGCTCTAACTATATTATGGAAAACTGAGTCGTTATTTTAGAAGAGTTAATTTTCTAACTAATCTCTGCATTGCAAATGAAATTATTAGATGATTCTAGAACCTCATCTTTCCTACCGCCCCCTCCCCCCCCAAGTTAGTTAGTATTTCAAAATTAAATAAGTTACAGTGTTATAGTAAAATGACTTAGCTGGGTTCTGAATGCCTGCAGCTGATAGAAATGCATTGCCTTAAGTTCTGCTGATGGTCCAACCTCTCTGGAGAAATAATAAAAAGCATCCCAGCACACGCCTTATGTCTAGCCAATACTGAGTTCCATTTAAACGCATGTATTGGTTTGAAGAAACACAGCTTATGAATTAGTAAGAAAAGAATTTCAAAGAGAAAAGAACTACTGAGGGTGTGAATATAAATTTAGGCCCCATCCTTCCTTTTCATGGATTTTTTCTCCCCTCTGGAAATGCATTGATTATGCTTTTGCCCCTAGAATTCATCATACTTCCACAAGAGTCACTTCTAAAAAAGTGTATGAAATGTATTGCTCAAAGACAAGGATATCGTACTCAAACAAAGTGGTCAAATAATGCAGTCCATCTGAACGGTTCACTGATACCTAGCAAGCACTACTTGCAAGAGGGCAGCTGGCTAGGATAGAAAACTCCGATTCCTACAGTCATGCCAAAACTCACTCTCCATTTCCATGGTAACACTGATGCAAGGTTATCAATAGTGATGACATACATGCAGAATAGAAATTAGTAAGCTAACTAGAAAGTGCTATTGCAAGCTTAACTGTTTTTCCTCTTTTAATGAAAAATATATGTACAAACTTACATTCAAACTTCAGTACAACACAGACTACTCTGCATATTATTAGCTTAGTTGCCAGCAAGTAAAGACAGATGCATGATGAATACACATTTGACCTAGGAGAGCTTTAGAAAGAGTATTAAAATAGACAAATATATACAGAAATTGGGGGTTTGTGGGCATGTTGTAGAATCACAGATTCATTACCAACCACTAATGAATACAGGGTACATTAAAATTCTTGGCAGTTTTTCTCTAACAAGAGTGACACAAAGACAGAAATAAACAGTAAAAACTTTCTCAGCTGGGAAAATTCACCTCATTTATATTCTTACACAAAGAAAATCATTTGCGTTACCTCCAGCTACTTCTGATCCAGCTACTAACACAATGTATTATGTAATTCTTCTCTGTACATATATACATATTTATATATTCTCATTGGTTTATAGACCTGCATCTAGAAAAAAGACCACAGTATTCTCATTGCCAGCAATTCTCAAATCTCAACTGTAATGGAAAGAAAATCACAAATAAACATCATGCAAGTCTTACCATTCCCTCCCCTTCCTCAGTGAAAAACGTGTGGAGATTCCTGATGATATAGAGAAGTCTGGTCCATCATCAAATAAATCAAAATCCATTACAGGAAGCAGGGAAGAGCAGGAGGGATGAAGAATAATAAAACCTCATCTTCACGTTAATCTTTTCTCTAAATATGATCTGTATGTGCAAATCTCTACCAGATTTCCATAAGCAGAGTTTTTCATTCATTTTCACTGAGTTCTGTATTTCTAAGTTTCTAACAGAAGAAAAAGTACTAAAATATGTCAAATAGATTCAGAATACTTCCAGCTTCTGAATGTAACAGAATGCCTGATCTGAAAGTCTGATTTTGCAAGGATTCCTGGGCACACTCAAAAAATTCAAATAATTTAGAGCTAGTGTGGGGGAGATGAAGCATCTAATTGAACCAGAAGAAGCCAGAGTAGCAAGAAGAAAATGCTGTCTGAATCAAGTGGAGATCAGTCTAGTAAAAGGCAGATTGCAGGTATGCTAGAAGATGTACGAAAAGCTTTCTCCCAGAGAAAAATGTGTTTGGACAAAACACGTCAAAAGCTGCTGAAAGCTACATTTGGTCTCGTGAGTGTGTGTCAGTCTATGTTTCCAGAGTGCCCATCTCCTCCTTCAGCTCCCCATGATTTTTTCCATCCTTTGGTGGCCAGTCTCGCACCCTTACCACAGATGTCCTCAGGTCTGTGTAAGAGTTTGCTCTCACTCTTGATTTTTGCTCCCTTTGGGTAGTTTAGTTTAACTGCATGTGTAAAATCATTCCTATCTGATGGACATAATCAGGACTAGAAACAGGAGGCTCCTTGGAGATTGCCAGCCAGAATTCCTGTGAAAAGCACCCCAGGCATACCGCGAGGCTGCTAAATTTATGGTAGAAAGTGAAAAGCTTTGTAGCCTGAACATGGCAGGGTATACCTGTGCCACCTGGGCCAACTTCAATTGTTGGGCTCTGCCCCCTGAGCAGAGGTGGTGAGTACTTAGGCCAGGCTGGGTTTGACTAGCAGAGAAGAGTACACAGCACCAGTGACAGACAGCACAATCTGGGGAGGAGAGAAGACCCTTCCCTTGGCTCCTGGCTTTTTTTCATCAAATGGGTCACAAGACTGTTTGCCTTGACCTTGGAGATTGGTAAATATCAGAAACTGAAGCCACTGGGGACAGAAATACAGCACCAGAGTTTTGGTATTGTTGCTCAACTAATGTGACTGGTTAGTGCTCCCTGGTTTACCTGTTATCAGTTGGATTGTCAAGAATTTCATGATAAATATTTGGCTGCTTGAATTTTGGAGGTTTGCCTGGTTCTCAGTCCAACAGAGATATCACAGCCATCATGAATATCTCCAGTTCCCTAACAACAACAAATCTGAGAGTATAAAATCAAAGAATCTTATCTCCGTTCCCAAGCCCTCTTACTTGAAAACGGTCAGCATTAAAACAAGTAGTAAGCAAAGGCTGCCAGGTCTGCAGCACCTGGGGCTGGCCTCCATTGCCTGATTTCATTGCTGGGTGTCACAAGATCAAAAGGATAACAACTCGAAATCGTTTAGTAAAGGCAGTTTAGTTTCCACCACAAATCAGTGCCACATGCCAATTCTCTCACTGTTTCGCTGTGAAAGGAAACCATTCCACTTGTTTCCTCGGAGGACACCAGCTCTGGAGAAAGAGGCCAGGAAAGGTGGGAGGAAGGAGAGGAGAGGGTGCTGTGGCAATTAACTTCTGAATTGTTCGCAACCACTGTTCCTACAGAACTCAAATAAACTGGAGAAAGCAAAGAAAACTGAAATAATCATCCTCAAGTCACTCGTCAAGAACATTTCAAGAGACCATCGCAAAAGCCCTTCTGTGAGGGATAGGGAGCATCCTTTAGATGCCATACTAACTCTTTTAGAAATCCAAGCTGGAATTTTCACTACTTATAGCTGTACATAAATCAAGATAATTAAAAAATTATAATGCAGAAGATATGAGTTTTTCCAGGTGGAGAAAACTAATTTGAAGGGTAATTTTCATAAAAATGAAATAAAAACAGATTAGAAGATGTGCAACCCATGAAATATTAACAAGTTTCATTTAGATACTTGCTACAGGACTCAAACTTCAAAAATAAAAAGGGTAATTTAAAAGATTGACTGGCCTCGTAGATTGAGAGATAGAGAAACATTTGGATTATTAATTTTGATGGAAGTCCTGTTTTGTTGTTTCTGCAGCTTCATCCTTCTTCAAAATGTTCATAATTTCTCTACAGAATCTTTTGTCTCATTATTAGAATTCCATACATGAAAAGCTTTCTACTGAGTTCATTTACAACCCAAATATAAAGAGAACTTATTGCCCCTCACCATTTAATATCATATTGTAGGTAAGGTAAAGCGTGTTTGCACTGCAAGTCCTAGTTGGTGTCTCTATCAGTCAACATTCTTGGTCACTTTGGCTAATTGGCAAAAAAACATAGCCTCAGTGCAATGCATAGAAAGTACTGAACAGAAACAAGCAAACAAGATGGATATCAAAGGTAAAGCGAAATCTTTCGTTTATCACTTCCGCTTTCCCCACCTCCAGCACTTCTGAATTTCTTCATGCATACCAGGTAGATGCTTTGGTTTTGTATACACATCTGTCTGTTTCCATATATTTTCCTGTTAGAAGTGCTTACATTTTTGTAGACAATAATCACATTGTAATATTTTCCTAGCATGGTATTTTTTTCCTTTAGAGAAGCTGTATTAATTCCAATAATTTACCTTCTTAAGTACACCGTTCTCAGATGTTTATTAAATATTTTTATTCCATCACTTCCTAGCTGCACTCAACTCAACACACAAATTCATAAACTCCATGCACTGAACACTTCTATCTCATTAATACTTTTATTTATAAGCACAGATTGAAGGTGGTACAGAATTATCTTTTCTCTCCCTGTAAGCAATGGCAAGGCTAGATTAATGCTAGGACTTCAGTATAGAAACCTAGCTACAGCTCCTTACTTCTTAAGACTTTTCTCTTTTTAATCAATTTTGCCTTTAGCCAAGTATTGTAGTAATGTAGAAATGAACCTGTCAGATGTAATTTCACTTTCTCAGCTACTCCATTGGGAAGCACGGTGCCATGCTGCTCACCAATGTGGGTATAACTGCTGGGAAGCCTTTAGCCGAAGTACCTTTTTCAGTGTCTCTGCTTGCATGTATGAATTTAAAATGAGATCATTGCAAAAAAATCATTCAGACATAGAACTCTTGCTCATATTCAGAGGAAAAACAAAGATTTAATTGCTTAGCACTTGCAGCATACTCTGAGTTATCTCATTCAGTATAGGTCCCAAGACGGAACATTTTTAAGAATGCATTGATTCTTTGTACCAGAATAATATGTTGCCTTGATTGCTTTTCTCATATCATTTAGCCCTTCAACTAAAAATCAGTTATTCACAGACAGAGATGTATTGAGCCTGACTATTGTGAGAGCAAGCACTCTACAGCATAGAAGTCCCCTGTATAGAGAGCTGCCTATGTGGCAAACCACAGGCTGGATGAAAGCACCAAGAACTAAAAACACTTGCAAAAGCTCTGAGCAAACTACCGAAGTGATTTAGGAATAAAACCTGGGATTGATAGGCTGCTCACATGCTCTCCACTGAGGAGCAAGAAATTGCTCTTCCAGGTATGTAACTTGATTCCAAAGGACTATGTCAAATCATATTGTGCACATATTTTGAGAAACAGTGGGCACTACCAAAGCTGCTGAATGTTTGATGCTCACTGCAAAGCTACTTCAGCCCCTCTGGCCCTGGCACTCTCAGAACATGTGAAAAACATATGAAAAATAACTCAAACTTTTGAAGCTATCCCCTCCTTGATCTTTTCAACTCTGCACAGAGTGCATACCTGACAGCAATGTGGAAAATCACTGCAGGCATGTTCTCTAGGTACATGCTCTCAGTGCCTTGTCAGCAGCCCTCTCGCACAGCTTAACGCTTATACTGGCAAATCTTAACTTGTGGGGGTTTACCAGCAAGAGACATGGGATTTCTTAGTTAGCTCCATCGCATATGTATGGGAGGATTTCTCTGGGAGTACATTTAAGTTTCCTGTATGGAATTGGTACAATGCGGAAAAGCAATGGCAACAGACAGAATTTGTCCTAATTTACTTATTCTTGAAGAAAACCAACAAACTACTGTGCATACTGAATTACAAGAAAGCAATCTTTTTTTACTGGACTAAAGCCTGCAGATCCTTACTTGATACAGAGAATGGAAGCAGTTTTATGTTGAGCCAGCCAAGAAAAACATCAGTTGCTCGGTATGGCATCCAGCTAAACTAATCTTTGTTTTCCACAGGAGATGCTTTTTCAATAATTTCTAAGAGCTAAAGGACTTCATTAAAAACCATGCAAGCATTGATCCAGATGTTAAGCCTCTCTGTACAATAAGAAGCCCTCTTGGAAAGCTGTAAAGAATAATTGGTTCATTGTTATCTGGCCCTGAGAAAAGAGAAGAATATTGCCTATTTATTTAATGTTACTATATGGAGGAATTTAATTCATCGTTTGCCTACTATTTGAAATAAATTTAATTATAATCGTTTTATGTAATTAAAGTGTAAGTAAACATTCAGTTTCAACCTAAATGCCATACCGTAGCAGTGAAATTCATTATTGTTGCTAAATACAATTTCAAAAAAAAAAAGCAGTAGAGCATTCTTATGAGAAGTGAAACAGGGCTCATTTTTAAGTAACCAGTGCTAAGCAGAAGTATATTGCTCAGTTGTTCCTTGGAGACTTTTATTCTTTTATTTCTCATTTTTATATTACTTTTCTACCAAAGCTTCTATCAAAATTTAACTAGGCTTCATGTCCTGGTAAGAAAGGCTCCTGATACCGGCCTATTGAAGTGAAAGTCTAAAGCCATCATCGCTGTATCACCACAGGCAGAAAATTAATTCTGTACACACTAAGTCCTCTTCCTCCTTCTCTATAGTTTTGACAGAGTAATGTACCTTCAGAGCAGGCAGGAGAAATGAAGAGTTTGTCTCACTTATCCTAAATACTGGTCAGAAAACGACAAAATTTCAAATTCTTTGTGTGTGGGGGGGGAGGTTGGGAGGAGAAAGTCAAACCAGAAGCAAATGCAAAGGATTATCAGAACACTTCTTGAGATGCTTACATTTCTAACTAAAGGTGTAAAACATAAGCAACCCTAAATACCTCAAGAGTTTTACATACCAGTTATAACAAAAGAAAAAAAACAATTGTCCAGCAAAACAATTGATGATAAATAAAAATCCTTCGGCTTCATGTCAGTACTTTCTACAAGAGATGTAACACAATGCATTACACTGAAGGAAATATTAGATAATATTTCAGTTCATACAAAATAACTTTATCTGGCAACTAAACCCCATTCCAGGTAAAATATTCCTATAATTAGAGACAGGTTTCCAACACTTCAGCTGTACATTTGTGAACGGTGGGATGGAACAATGTTTAAATTCTTTCCAAGTTAATTTTGCGAAGACTGAAGTGCACTTAGAACTGATAAACAAGCCATAGTTTGAATCATTTTCAAAAGGAGAAGGACATGAAGAGAACTCAAACTATATCCTGCACCAACTCTTATTTTTATAAAATGTCTCTCCCTTCTTCAAAATTAAGGAGATATTTCTTGTCTATGTTCAGACCTGCATGACTCATGCTTTTATTTCTCATTTATTCTCAATTAAACCAATTAAAGAATACCTCATAAATGTTTTGCTTTTCCCAAGAAAATAACATGAAGATTGGCTTTAAAAATATCTTCTCGGATATAAATTTATCCTGTTAACTCCTCTGCAGATCCTATCTTTCAAATCCTGGAATTCAAGTTCAAATTCTGTTTTGGTACAACACGGTCCTAACTTTAGGTGACACAGTACAGAGAGCAAAGAGCAAGAGCTGATTAGTAGAGCCTGCGCTTTTCAGTAGGTTTGAAAGCGCTTATCTGGGCACTGTAAAACACTGCAGACAGGGATGTCATTTCTCCAACTTCCAGAGCCCATAGCTATTAAGCAGGAAAAAGTAAAATTAATCAGTGGCAACAACTTAATCATGATCAACTCAGGCAAATAAGTTCATGAACTTCAGAAAAACGAAACACAGAATGACCAAATTAGACAGTAAACAGAATAAGGACAATTTTTAATCAGAACTCAAGATTTTTCTTGGGATATTTACCAGTCCATTAGTTCATGGTTTTGAGCCAAAGGCCAAAATAAGCAGTAGCATAAAGGCAAAAAAATACACTCATTAACCCTTGGTCAGTTTTTCTCTGAATTCCAGGCATTGCCAGGAGAACGATACTCAAGCTTCCACAACCTCACATTTTCATTTCTCTTGCTAGCTTAGAGGCCCTTATTTTTATGGTCAAAAGAGCAGCTGCAACCCTCCAGCAGCCAAAGTAGGAATGCCAAGAAGAAACTCAAGGTAAATTGAAGCCATGATTTCTCAGTTACAAAGCAAAAATGTTTACAGAAGCTACTAAACACGTGGGGGATTTTATCCTTAAATAGATTTATCCACCAACCATATTAATAACCGATGGTCATTTGCTAGAAAGTTGCTTTCCCTGAACTTTGACAGTCCTTTCAGCACAGGGGCTGGACACATTTCTCATGGCATGTGTTTTGTCTGAAGAGGTGTTACAGCCTGGTGTAAGTGAACACAATGGCTCAGGCTGGGTGTTATAAGACCATGGGGCAGCCAGATGACTATGAGCAATCAGGATGAAAAAATGGGTAAGAGGGTTTGTGAAAATACTGCGCGCTACAGCAAAACCATAGCAGATCACACAGAGTCCAATATCTGGATACCATCTGTGATTAGACTTCCAACTGAAAAAGCAGAAGCATAATATGTTCACAAGTATTGAAAGAGAAGATTAAGGGACTGAACAAACAAAGAAAACAAAACTGTTTTTGTAAAGTGTGCCAGACTATTACACTCACAGGCAGCTTAGAAATGCTTATTAATAGAGGTAGAGAAGAAAAAAAGGATAGATCTACAAATGCTATGCATGCAATTATGCATGTCCTCTGAGTCTGACGTATTAGCAAATTTTGACAGTTGTTCTTAATGAAAATCCTTTTAATGAAACATATTCATGAAATCTACATTGATATCATCACAGAGATCCAGGCAGAAATTTACTTAGAAACATTGCTTTCATGCCAGTCAGTTTTTCCCAACTTAATTTGAGCCAGCAAGAATTTACTGAAAAGTGCAAAAATGATTGATTTCTGAAGATCACATCTTGTAGTAAATCGTATTGTTCTGTCTGGGGAAGGAATTTACCATCATTTCTCTCATGTGTTTGGTACAGCTGGATCAATGCAGCTTCAAGCTAAAGCCTCGACTCTGGAGTTCTCCTGCAGAGCTCTCTGGAGACAGGCTCACATGCCTGATGCAAGGAGCTGATAAGCAGTTCTTTCTGGCATGGAAAAAGCAAAGCTCTGTCTGCAAGCAAGGGCATGCTATTTCTTCACAGCTGTGACAAATGAGAGCAGCATTGAGCTTCCCTTAATTAATCTCACCTTTCAGATTTCTAGCCATTTAGATTTACTTTGGGAAGTGTTTTTAAATAAATGCAGAAGTAAGTTGAAAGTAAAATAAATCTGTGTTGAGTTTTGGGTTGGGGAGAGTGTCCTATTATTTTCTGGTCAGATCACAACCACAGCTAAGCCACTTTTGATTGATACAACATGAATGACAGCTGCTGGTAGTGGTCAAGAGTCAAAATTCAAAGGAGACCTATTAACCCTTCTCCTACCTCACTTCTAACAGGAAGAAATTGTATTGGAAAGCCCTTCATGGAACAGCAATGCTACAGTAGACACAGGAAAACATATCATTCAAAAACAAATGCAAATGCCATGAAATGTATTTGACAGCTTTGAAAAGTGGCTCAGTGATGAACAACCCTCAGGCTATCAAACATCTTTGATGACAACACCCAGATAATAGGCTACTTATATCCTGAGGTCTCCAGCAGGGCAGTGGTTAGCTATCACCCCTGTTTTACAACTGAAAGAATGTGGTTTTTTTTTGTTCCCCATTTAAGATTCAAACTGAAAATCCAAACCAAATTGCACACTCTTTTCACCTAAAGATCTGCTACAGAATCTGCACAGGTACTATTACCGAGAGCCATTGAGATGCCTGCCTTCCATCTCTGGAAACACTTTGTTTCCAGATCACATGGATCAGGAAAACAGTTATTAAGCCTGTACTAGATCATATTCACTTACAAACACTTTCGCTTACAAACAATTTCCTACGTTTCAGAAATATTCTTGGTTACAGTTCTGCCCTCTGTAATTGGAGGAGAGGGTTATAAATGTAACTTTTCACTTATTGTCCACGGTTCACCCCCACATCAGGCTGCGCACACACACTCACATTTCTGCAGCCTGTAGGAGTCCACTGGAACACTCTTCTGCCTCAGCTGAGCAGCTGCAGTTAATGGCCAATCCACCTGTCACCTTCCTATCATCCCTCTGGTGTTCCAGTCCTTACATACAGTTTTCCATTTCCTAAGGAGAAGCAAAAAATCACCTGACACACACTTTCAAAGAGAAAACTACATTTATTACCATAAGGAGTTCAAACATCCTCTTTATTTCAGAGACATATACTGAATTTCTATTAAAACATTTTCTTCAACTGACATAGGGAACTGCAGCAAGAAAAGATATTGATTGCACCATACAGCCACTCCATTGTTGGCTTCAACAACACTGTCAGACTGCTTCATCTATCTTGCTAATATATTTGGCAACACCCCACCCGCAGGCTATCATTTACACAACCATCTGACATTTCCTATTTGAAATTCTCATACCCCCACGTTTGTGCAGCTACCTATACAGTTCCCTTTACAGCCAACAGATTGCTTTATCCATTTGAATTTCTGAAGCAGGGAAAAAAGCCCAAGGCAAGGATTCATAATGGAGCCACACATACATCCCTTTAGCTTCTTCTTCTTTCATTGGAAATCTACCTTAAACCTGCAGATTTAAGTTCTGCCAAGCATCAGAGCACAGTAATGGAGTGTCACTCCACAATTTGTGCTTTAAAATGGAAGACATCAACGACTTCACCCAAACAAACGGTGGTCAAAACTCCAGCGCTGAGCACAGTGTTCCAAATGTTCTTGCAGAATGCTGCTCCTCAGCTCCATGCTGAGCCATTCGGCAACACCTTACAGCTTTTGGGGCATGTGAGAGAAACAGCAGCTCCCAGAGAATTACTTGTTCTGCAGCTGTTTAAGCAAGTGTATATGTGATCAACATTTACATCAGGGAATTTTTTTATACAAAAGTCACTGTGAGGGATGAGGGCTCACTAATTATTCTGTGCAATTAGTCCCCAGAGTAGCACTAGATTATTTTCCCATATGAACCACGCTGCAGAAATACAAAGAGTGCCTGAAAGAAAATTTTCTCTCAGAAATTTTGACTACAGGAAGGGATCACATTGGGGCAGAAAAAGGGTTGAAAGTGAAAAGCAGACTAAGGGAATTTTAAATAATTTTCCTACCCTCTTCCAAACCCTCCGACTTCTCCAGGAGAAAGGGACACCTGCCATGAAAGGATACATAGGGGGCAAACCCTACAGGCATGGGTTTGTTGAGAAAAATCCTGCCCCAAATTTTCCAAAGCCTACTCTGGAGGACTTGTATGGGCTGGTCAAATCCCTGTCACCGAAGTAAAGAAAGAATGAGTAGCTCCACGCCCATGGTAATGAGATCATAGTTGGATGCTCTGTGGCCAAGGTTCCATTTTAGGAGCACTGTCCATTTTCAGGTTATTGGTCTGTTTTGAAAAAGATTACATAGCCTGATTACAAGCCAACACTTGAGCTTGCAACACAAACCAAACCCGTACTTAAGAACTTCTGTTTGTCATTTTTGCTTTTCAACACTAAAATTTTTTTATTTTGTTCAGTAGCTGTTAGTTTACTCATTAAATTCAAGAGAAAGAGCACTGAGTGCCATACTTGCTGTCATCCTTGTTCATAACTCAGAAATGGGCTGTGTAATGTGCAATCAGTGGCATATTGACTAGTTCAGTTACCATCTCACTGGTATACTGCTACTGCCGTTATCTTTGCTGTCAGCATCTTCTACAGGCTAATGGTTTCACTGCACTCTAAAAACATGTATATGGTCAAATTATTTAACTACAACTCCGAGTTTTACAAGCTCTATCGGCACATCAGATTTCTCATCTGCTGAATTAGATCCTTGGAAGAGAAAGAGCACATAGTGTTGGGAAGATGCAGCCAACAAAGTTCAACCTGGCAGCTTTCAGTTCATTTTGATTCTTCCTTACATGTTAATAAAAGAAGTGCACCAGAGATGCCTACTCAATAATGACTGAATTCCCACAGATTATCAGTCACAGGTACAGCTAATCTTCTGAACTGTCCTTATTTAAAGCAATTAAAAGGATGATTTAAAAGCAAGAAGAGGAGCTTGCACAATTTTCATCAACACAAGACAAGCTCAAGAGTTTCAAACCCAGCTGCTTGGTCAAATTTTTAGGAGTTCATGTGAAGCAAATTGACTTCAAGAGAAAAGAAGTCTGAATTAAGAAGCAGGAATGCAACTGCAAAGTTTCTAGTCTTCTTACAGCTGAATAAAATAGGAAAGAAGTCAGAGGAAATGTGATCCCTTCTGTTTAGCTGAAATAAATGGGGTTTTAGCATGCTAAGAAATGGCATGAGAACTGAGTAAATTCAAGAAGATAAATGCATGTTAATTACCATGTAATAGCTTAAAATAAAGCAAAATATCTGGTGGTCAATATCTGGCCAATTCTGGTTTCAAAACATGTGCAAATCCTGACAAAAGCCTTATGACTCCACTTACATAAAACATTTTTGAGTAAAGGTAGATACTTTTATTCACACTAGGATTAGTCTATAAAAACAAGAAGATAGGAAGAAGGAAGAAAACAGATACAAATTGGAAACAGGCAAACATTGCTGAGAAATCACTGTTCTCAGTTTATCAGGAAAAGCAAGGAATAGCCAGTTTAATGATGCATTTTCAGAGTGTCTGTTATTGAAGGAGCAGTGATTTATCAGTTAGTAAGTGAGCACAAAAAGAATTTGATTAACCAATCAAGGATTTACAACCTAGGCTGTCCATAAAACATTTCATAGGAAATGCATAAATGAATTTTGAATATATGCATAGCAATTATAATTCTTATGCAGTGTTCCATAAAATCATAATGAACAGAACTTTGAGAAAGGGAAGTACGCTACTACAAAAAGAGAGTCCATCTGGGTATGAAATACTTGCAGGATAAGGTGTGAGAAGTAAGAAGGTACAGAGTTAATGGCAAATCTGCACTTCATCATATTCTTATAAAGACAACAGCTACCAGTTACACACAGCTATTCTTGTGCAGTGTCACAGCTGTGGTGATGAGCAGTAATGCAAGACTGCACTACGCTGAAAAGACAAAACGTAACTCTGAGAAGCCTCTTGGTTAACCACACTGCCATCCTTCATGATCTCTGTTACTCCCGTAAGTCTACCAGAGGCACTTGTAAGAGAAACTTTCTGTTTTGCCTACATGAAGATACTGCAATGCAATACCACAGAAAAGTCAGAACCAAGTTCTTATATAATAAGCTTATGGTGGAGTAAGAATTAAGAATTAATTACGTAGTTAGATGCGAACAAAACAGAATTGTTTCATGTCCCTGACTTCTGCTACTACCCAACTACTGTTCAGCAGGCAGCCACTCATACACAGATTAATTTTAAACTTTTCCTATCTGAAAACTTCATTTCAAACATTTCTGTAAAGAAAAAATTAATCTTGGAAAAGACTGTCCAAAATAATGTTAGTTTGTTTTTAATTAAACTGTGCTCTCCTGTCCCATCTCAGTATTTATGACAAAAACAGATGAAGACAAATGGTAAATCTTTCCTGCCGCATCACTGAAGAGCTACAGTGAGTGGGATTTATTATTGTCATGGGGCCCCTGAATCAGCACCTGCTAGGACAGTACTCTCTGCTCAGGGTAATGCATGCCAGGCAAACATGCAGCATTTGTCCCCCTGGGAGCAGAGTTATCAGAGAGGTTTATACCCCTCTGTTGTTCTCAAACTTGCTGCAGTGTGAGCCCTGCAGGATGCTGCAGGTCCAATTGCTCTGACAGGAATCAGCAGCAGACTTAAGCATCTCCCCCATGTTGCTGACATCTCCCCAGAGGAGTCACAGCTAGATGTGGGTGTCTGCTTGGGAAACAAGTTTAGTTTGAAGCATGGATACTGGCACATAAACAGGCAAGCCACCACCTGCTAGTTTTGGATCCTTACTTTGAAAAGGTTACCTGAGAGTAGGACATACATTGTGTCTGGAGGACTAGAGAAAACTCTAAACTGAGGGTGGGACTGGCTATTAATTCTATACATTTTTGATCATGTCCTCAGAGAACTCATGCCTGAAAGGAGAATAGATGCAAGGGCTGCAGAGGAGTTGGGTCCATATAGTAGGAGTCTCCCTATGCCACAAAGAAGGAAACCACAGGGGTCCCAGAGTTCTTTAAATGATATTGGCCACCAGAAGAGGACAAACACCAGTGTAGTGTCTGATTTTTTGATATCTCAAAAATGTTATATCTGAGAGGAAAGAATACTGAGGTTAATTTTGGATTAAATTGAAACCTCTAGACAGCTGGCTCTTTCTTCAATGTCAAGATTTTTACTTTTGGGTTTACTTACAGAAGCCTGCAGATGACAGGTCTGTACACTGTTACAGATAAAAAGGTAGCAAGAAATGCAAACAGAAACATGCCCTTGCAGGAGTACTATTCCACCAGAAGGATAACTAATAGGAAAGTCATATGTCACCCTTTCTTCTTCCTTTCCTCTCAGGCACCTTATTTGTTACAGCCACAAGGATTTAGGAAGAAAAATTAGGGCATTGTGTAATGATTCAGAGTCATGCACAGCAGAGGCATCCATCATCCACATCTTTAAAAACATACAAACTTCCAAGGACACCAATGGGAAACATTTGTATTTTAGCTGGAAATCAGATTTAGAAATATAACATCCCGGCCTTCTGATCAGAAAGCAAAGAAAAAAAAACTGTCCCAGAGCCATTTTTGAGTAGTTCAAACATGAGACTTCTATTAATGCGAAAATATAACCTTTCATATAAGCAGTTCTACTACTTGTAACACAAAAAAAACGTAAGGAAATATGAGCAAGAGTAGAACAGAGCCAAGCAGGCTAGGTCCCTGAACAGGGAACGAAACAGCAGAATTGGAAGCTGGAGAAGATCTAGCATGATTTATCCTTTGTGAATACCCTAGATCATCTCTCTAATGATTCTCACACACATTTCTAGTGGGCCTTATGGAGCTGGAAGTAATGAAAGGGAAGCCACTGAATGCAAGCTTTGTCCAGTGATACACAGCAAATGAAAAAGAAAAGGTATTGAAACATCCCTAGGAAAAAAATCCAGCAGACAAGTGTCTGGCAGCTACAAAAATCATGTGCAAATAATGAGCAGAGGACTAGGCACACTATACTGTATTTTTATATGTGCAGAAGCACTTTATAAAAGAATCCATACTTTAGAAACTAAGGAAAACTCCCTTCAATTCTTGGAGTCAAGATCTCATTGTCTGTGACAGCAATGCTGTGATAAAGGCAGGTGCTTAAACTACCAGGACTTTCACTGGGAATTCAGTGCGTCCTTTTCACCATTTTTATATCTTCTTTTACACTCTTTGCAGGAAAATGAAGTGCTTTCATATCATCTTTCACAAAAAGAAAATGTATTTTTTTAAACTCACAAAAGAAAAACATTTTCTCACAGCACCAGCTGAATTCCTGCTTAAATTAGAAACCACCAAGATTGTTAGTAAACTGTTGAGATTTCCCAACTACCCGGAATCCAAGAATAAATAGTAGGGCAGAAAGAAGCAGAAAAAGTGATTGCAAAAAAAGTCTCTGTTAAAAAGTTTAGATTCCCTTGATACAGGTAGTTTACTGATTAAAAAACTGTTTGAATGTATTTTAACTATATGCTATTTGCACTATTTAACTTCAAACCATTTGAAAACAACATTAAAACAAACTACTATCTTCCTTTCCATCACTTTTAAGCTTTCTGTATCAGTAAATTAACATATCATGAGTCATATTTGAACTGTAGGGCTATTCTATGTATTTAGCAGTCACAGCAGCAGCAGTATCTTCTGGGGAAATGGCAGTAGGGAAAGAATTTTAGAGACAGGAAAAAATGTTATTCTGTTGATATGACTTTTGGATAATAGAAAACTAGATACTGAACCAGGTTTGATGAAATTAAAAGTAAGTTTGAAAAGCAGGGAAGCTGGCAGTAAGCTTAACGTCTTGGCTTTAGGGCATTGGGAGCATATTTCATTTTGGAGAGTGTTTGCTGATATTCCCTAAGAGAACATTTCCTGAAAGTCTTTATGTTCTGGAAACAAGGGGCAGGGTGAGGTTTGCTTATTTCTTGCAAACTCCCTACTAGCTATAAATCTTGCTTTTGACAGCTCTTCTGCATAGTGATGAGCGCACAGGGCAGCATCCCAATGAAGCCACATCTTAACTTCCTCCAGAGAGAGAAATATTGCTTGGCATTCAGAGCATGGGCACCTCCCATTCATATATGTATTACTCACATCAATTTTATCTACAGAATGTCAGCTTCCTTCTGTTACAGGAGAGAAGGACTCATGGGATAACTGAAGTCACTAATACAATATAAGAACCATTAGTGAGAAACCATTTAAGTCCGAGCATTGCCTTGGCAGACCTGTTCTCCCAACGTGATTGGCCAAGAAAGGTGCTGCTTTACACAGCAGATAGTGCACATCTTGACAAGTGCACCTTCCTACTCATTCCCAGCAGGGAATCCCCCCACAGTGCTCTCAGTATGAGCGTGCCTACACACACCATGACTCCAAAAGAGCATTGCCTGCAGCACGACCACATGGGGCCCAGTGCCTCTGCCCATAGAGTCAGCGTGGGTCCCAAGTGCTTACCACCATCCCAGACACGCTCTGGCAGAGGAGCAATCACTGCAGTTTTTGAGTTTTCCTTCTGAGTTGTAGTTCACTTGTATGTGCACAGTAACTGGTGGTCCATACTCCCTCCTCATTTATAAGAAATTAGGACACGGTAAGACAGTAAATATGCCATAGCTTAATGTTAATCAAGGACATTTTAAACACCTCTGATATGTTATGAACTAAAGTTCTAAAGATCTAGCTTGCCAGTAAGTAAATCCAAGGAGCTGTATGTGTACTACTGGCAGTCATTAATTTGAATGAAAATTACCCCATTCAGACATTGGTATAGCAAGACAAAACTGCAAGAATGTAGGCTAATTCCATGTAATAGCTATATCACAACACACAATGACATAAAAACTACCATTAATATTTGTCATGCCTGAAAGATACCCAGCCTAATGGAATTTGCTGCACCTCTGTGGAAATCAGACCTACCAACCAAATGCATTATTTGCATTCTGCTCTAATACACTGATGCTTGGCCTTCTGCTGCCATGACCAGCCCTCGGTGCTGAAACAGCAAGCTCCTTTGAAATACCTCCACCCAGGTCACAACCAGCAACCGACATGAAAAGACAGCTCCAGAAATGTGAAAAACAGCACATTATGTCAGGGGGGAAAAGGCAGCTAGGGCGTATGTACAGGAGGAATTTGGGAACAAGGGGCAGGGCCAGGCAGCAGAAGCCCAGCTGACCGGCTGCCTCCTCCCTCCAGCCAGCCAACTCCTGCCCTGGTGTGAAGCAGACTCTTTCCTGTCCCAGCCATGAGAAAGCTCTCCCCGACTGCTCCAAGCTCAGATCATGAAAGCACAGACCCACAAGGATCATCAAGTCCAACTCTTACCTCCACAACTTCCACACAGAACCACCCAGAATTCAAATCCTACATCTGAGAGCCTTGTCCAAATGTTCCTTGAATTCTGGCAGGTTGGGGCCTGGCAGCTGATGCCCTGGGGAGATATTCCAGGGCTTGATCATCCTCTGGTGAAGAAGCTTTTGGGAAGGATCAGATACCCAACCTGATCCTCCTCTGACACAACTCGATGCCATTCCCTCAGGTTCTGTCACCATCACCAGAGCTCTCTCTCTTTTCTGCTGGAGAGAATTTTACACAAGGTAGGATGCTATTTTCAATACCATGCATGGCTTCTAAATGTTTAACTCACTTTGGTCTGTATTTTCTGGTTCTTTGTACCTGTGGGTGGTTATTAATCATGCCTCAAAGTTCCAAACCTGGTGCTTGTAGTGGACAACAGGTGTCTCAGTTTTTTGAGAGACATAAACATGTGAAGCTTTCGCTGGTTTTCCAAAATAATCTTCTTCTCATCACTTTCATTGCAATTCCACAGAGGGAAAGAAAAAAAAATACCCTTCCCTGATTTCAACCAGCCTTGCCCAGGCTTTTAGTGAAACTCACACTGTGCAGCTTTGCAGGGCTCAGGAGCAGTGGTTGCACCAGTTCCTTACCTCCAGATGCACAGGTCAGACCAGACAATGGGATTTAGTTCAGTAATTACTTTTACGTCTCTCAACCTTAGCAGAACTAAATACTAAATGCAAAGAGAAATATTCCTATGAGATTATATATGTATCTGAACACAGTTCATATAATTAGAACAGTGAATTATTACAGAAGCAGATAGTTTATTATAAATCTGTTATGGGACACTGAAATTAAATCACCTTTGTATACTGTTTACAAGCTACCTGCAGGAGCAACATCAGGGCATTAAGGATGAATAATAATTGGCCTTTCCTCTGCTTACCAGGGCAGGTTTTACTGAGTGCTTGGAAGTAGGAGGCATAAATTTCTCCTTATGAGGGCTGTGTTGAAGCAGTATCAATTGTGAAGTAATTGATGTAAAAACCAAGCTGCCTGTGAAGTTGTTACCTTGCCTTGAAAGCAAACCAACACAAAATACATTTTAGTACGGTACCGTATACAAGCCCTAGTGATTTGCACTGCTGTAATTAGAGATCTCTGAAGTTTCTCACCCTCTTAATGCAGCTTCCGTCCAAGAGGCATGTAAGCTTTTGCACGCAGTTTACATGGCCTCCAGAACATTCCTTCAAAGCCTAAAAATGAAGCAGGGAACGGATTGGTTTTTAAGTGTGGTTGCACAAATGTAGAAAAGAATTGACCTGCACGTAGCTCTAACTACAAATAGTGCTTTTCAGCATGGTAACCATTTTAATGGCCTGCGAGGAGACAAATCTCCATATTACTTTGTTTTCTCTTTAGAAATACTCTGAAATTTCATATTCTGAAAAACAATGCTCCATGGGAGCCTGGCATGCTATGTGCTAGGGTTATTTTCACAGCTACATCATCCTGTGGAAACTTTTAAAATCAATCTGTACTTGAAAAAATTCCTAGGAGATGGAAGTCCTTACCTGCAATCAGGTTGGTGAATGTACGTACTATGGGCAGAAGAAACTGATAAATATCCACTTGTAGATAGGAAAAACACATTAGTCAGTATTGCTGTATGAGAGGGAGTTAGAGCCTTCATAAATTTATAGCTAGGCATTAAATACACAGAAGTGGTTTCTTTCTTACCCAAAGTTATCTTTGACTGATTTACATCTTGAAGTGTGAGCAATAGATTCTGCCTCCTGCTCTGTCATGTATCCTCTTCAACTACATCACTGTACTGACACCACAAAATACACAGTGGCATTTCTGCCTGGCGGAGGAATGAGTCATATCACTGCAGCTTTGAACCTCAGCAAATCTCACTTAAATTTTAGAGCGGAACAGGATTTGATGCCTGTGCAAGGTGATGCATACAGATATTTAGGGGCTGAGTTAGATTTTTTTTTCCAAAGAAAAAGAATAATTCCTAAACTATTGAACACAACAACAGGTTTTTCACTCATCTGTGGAAGTCTTACTGTTAATTCACTGTAAGTTATCAGTAGAGAAACCTTCTGCTCTATTCTTTGCTTATTATTACAGAATGCCCCTGAACTGAGGAGATCCATTCCTTTCCATGACTTATTCACAGCCCCAGCCAAACTCCACTGGAGTCAACTCAAGTGCCCAGAGGGACTGACAGACCCCCAGCCAGGCAAGCAACATTGGTAAGCGTATGACAATAGTGTAACTTGCTGATCCACTTGGGAAAATTTACATTAAAAAATGACGGAAATAGCACAAAGCGTCTGCTTCCAGCCTTAAAGAAAATGCGATGAGGATTCTCTGAAATAATCTTAACGGCACTTCAGTAACACAACGATGGAGATATTTTGGCTGTGGCTCCAGAACACAAGAAATCAAGTACCCTTGTCAATTAACACCCCATCTATTGCAAATGCAATCCAGCTTTTCCTGCTTACACTCTCCCAACCTACCTGTATACTTGATTCATCATTAGGAATGATGACAACCTGTGAGGACAGCTGAAAGCTCTTCAGGGTGCCTCATTAATTTGAATTCAGTGAATCATTCCTCTTGAATTCAAGCAATGACATTTAATTACTTTTAGATTATGTGTTATGTGTTTGAATTGTAGGCCACTGAGCTGACCAAAACTGTAAAATAAATCCGTTGCACCTCTTTTCCTCTTTGTGCTTAAAAAAATGCTTAGGTCATCAGCTAGGAGTCATCATTTTAATGGTTTACACGTAGGTAATAAAACATCCTTGTCTACAGTGGTATCAATACTATGAACTACAGGTAATAATGAAGTCCTCGAAGACTCACAAACAGAAAGGCTACCTTCAGTATGTGCTACACAAACCACGCAAAAAGCAAAAGAAAATTAATATGCATTTCTTGATACCATTCCAGCCTTATCCTGAATATTCATGAAATTAAGTCTTCAGACACTTGAAAGAAATGCATTTGCTTTTCTAACGGCATTCAAAGTATTTTCAACATGCTTTCAAACCTGATTATCAACATGAATGTAATGCTTCTTTCAGTTTAACTGTATCAAGGCAGTTTCCTCATAACATAGGTAACACTGTCTTAAGTGAGAACAGTTACAAACATGAAAAGCAAAAGTATCAAAGAGAATTATCTAGTCAACAAAGTTTATTATGTTTGGGAGGTTTTCAGTTTGACAGACTTCTATTCTGTGCCTTGTTTCATTTTCCTGCCTTTCTTTTCAACCAAATAGACAAAAGTAAACAAAGAAATACAGCTGCTGCATACTGCTTTAAAAAAGAAACTCAGTATTCTTCTTTTAAACAGACAAGTACCACAGCTGGAAGATTCATAAAGAAAAGAAACATGAAATGACATGTAAAGAAACTCAACAAGCATCTTCCATTCACAGGTACTCTGAAGCACAATTCCTGCAAACATAGCTTTGATATCCACTCAGTTGCATTCTTCCCTGATAATTGTATTTGACAGAAATTCTTTTAGAAGTCAAAAATCAGCCTATTGCTAAGCACATTTGCTACAAGGGTGAAAAAAGCAGCTCTTAGTGTGCTATTCATTTTTCATGCACATATATAAAAATATATACAAATACACAATCCAAAAGCTCCTCTACAAATATGTGCAAGTATTTTGAGCCCAGTTTTTGCTGTGCAGGTATCTTACCTGCTTTGAGGGTTTCAGTTGTCAGGGTTGCTCTATTTCATTAAAGTAGTCAGAGTACATAGTTTTTCCTCTCCACTTTCAAACGCTGACATTGTCATCAGTCACATCAAATACTGCTTTGTGTCCCAGGGAAGTATTTACAGACAATTGTCAATGCAAGTGATCTTATTTCTGCTTCGCTCTATCTTCTCCTCCCTCAAAGTCTCGAATCTGTACATTCACTAGTTTATCTGGAAAGACGTTGTAGCTACCCATCATTAATATATGCTCTAGAAAATCTTCAAAGGGAAGCAAACTTTCCCGGCTTTTCATTTCCCTGCTGCACAGACACTTCTGATAAAATTTCACAGAGGTTAATTTACTATGCTTCTGGATGTTCTGCCTAGTGCCTCTTTGATTCTCTGCAACAAATTTGCAACCGTAGAATGTTTGAAATTGGCCTCTAGCCAGAGTCTGACAAGGTTTCCCCAGGTGATTTTTCCTTCATTCAGTTAATGTATACCAAACAACATTGTCTTCATAAAAAAAAAAAAAAAACACAAACAGAAAAATATCAGCCCTGAAAGACACTAGTGCAGTTTCATGGCTTTTTTTTTTAAAGCAATACATTAAAGCAAACAATAAACAATCATGCTGTATATTGAAGTTGAGTTTCACTGAGAGCTGACAGTACAAGGTATGTATTTTCAGTATCATTGACAAGTTTATGATGATCTCCTGGCCCACAATGCTGATTCAGGGACCTGAAAGCCACTGGGTTTAGCTGTGTTTGGCCAGAAAGTCTAGATATGCCTATGACCATTTAGGACACAGAAGGAAGCTATCACACCACCAAAAGCATACACTTTTGTTGTTGCCCGAGCTCAGTTTACCACAGTTTAACTTGTGGCTGTGTTTCTGTCACTGCAGTGTTTAAAAGACAATACTGGTCTTAGATATAAAATGTGATGTTTCCCTTTTCAAATTAATTTTAATTAATTAAATGCAATTATTTTGAATTAAACTTATTTAAATTTCTACAGAACCCATAAAACGCAAACCTACACAGTGGAAAGGAGCAAACAAGTAAAGTCAACTGTTAAATATTCACATTTATTTAGCAGAAGTCTTTGTTGAAGGGAATTAGACTGCAGGCCATAAGATGTAGGCCATGAATGGCATTGATTATTTCCTGAAAAAGCACAGGGAAGAAAGCTTTAAAGACCACAGTTGTTATTTAATCCCTAAAATGAAATTTTCCCCTATAACCGTAACTTAGTGCAGTGATTAAAAAAACGTAATGGAAAACTCTAAATGAACAGATCTCTCTGCTTGAAATGTTTAGTTCTGTATAACACAGACATGCATTTTTTGTAAAAATTACAGACAGCAGATGGAGGCAAATTAAAGTCCATAGCTCTGTATTAGATAGAAGAAAATCAGATGAAGCTAACTTTGCCTAAGAGGCCACCTGAGTATTATTGAAGTTCATCCATTCTTGTTGGCGTTTGCTTTAGTCCTCGATATGAATGATTTTTAGACTATGCTAATACATTCCTAAATAAGAGTTCAAATATGAAGTTTCCTCTACTCTGTTTCTGCCTATTACAAAATACCTTTAGTTACCTTAAACTGCTTTCTCAGAATGTTATTTTTAACTCTGCTTTTTACCAACAACCATACCAACAGCTAGTGGGGGTACATGCACCCCGCCATGAACTGGCTAAGTTCAGAATGTTCACTTATCATTTGCCTTGCCCTGTTGACAGTAATTTTCTCTTACTTGGAGTGATACAGGTCATTCTGTCTGAGCCAGTAATATCAAAATTATTATTCCACTTCTACAATTACCTGTGCCATTGCTCATTGCCCTTTGAGCTCATTGGTCCAACCAATTTCTCACCCACCTTACCAGTCACAGCTAAAATGTGTTTTTTGCTGTATTTACTCTGGTTTAACTGGACACACTGTAGCAATGTTACGGTACATTCCATCAAACATTTCTGGGTACTTCTAAGTAAAAAGGATTTCAAAAGTCAGGTAAGTTTTGGTACAGAAATGCAGAGTCAATACCAGAAAGTTACAACCAAGCACTAATTCTGACAGCAAGCTTCCAAGAAGATAATTATGAAATCCTTCACAGCTGAAAAACAAGCATCCTTTCTGCTTATAGCTTGCTTGCAGGTAGAAGCCTGCCAATATTAAATGCTTTAATTGCTAACTTTTCATATTCCATATTCGATTTACTATTTATTCACCCTTTTCCCCCTCCCCCAAAGAAAACACAGTAAATTTTATTCCAACACTGTGAGGACAAAAGGCAAAGACATGTACTTAACAAGGTGACTACAAACAGCTAAATTGAACTGAAATAATCTGTGCTTGAATTTAGCCTGTTTCTCACATGTCACCATTTAATTAATGACTGAAAGCAAACGTGTACAGATACATACACAGAAGATTGCTTTTGTGAGCGCACTGAGTAGTATATTCACCATTCCTGTTGTATTCTTCAGCTGACCACCCAGAAAAAAAAAGCAGTGATCAAGATACCTGTATCTTGACAGTGTTGTAATCACCAGAGAGGAGAATAGCTCTAAAATTTCAGCTCGAATCCTGAAGCAAATCAACAGTATCTGGGATTGCAAAAATGCCAGCATTATTTTTTTTAGTTCTGTTTTTGTTGGCAACCATATAAATTAAATGCATAAATGACCACATAAGCATGAATACCAAGTCCAAATCACAAATCACCCTTAACAGAAGAAAATCTGAAAGTGAAATAGAAAGCAGTAAGATTTAATTAAGAATAAACTAAAACATTACTACCACTCTTAATACTCTTTCCTACCACTTTTGGTAGGAAAACAAGTGACTGTCTTACTATCACCTGTCAAACTGCTGAAATGATTTAAGAATTTCAGATGAAATAAACTACTTTTTTTCTTTAAAAAAAACTCTTTGCATATAAACTTTTGCATTCATGCTCTTACTTTTTTTTTTCATGCTCCTTTTTTTGCCTGTGTTTTTACTTCTTTTGATATCCAAGCTCCACTTGTGCAATTTTCCCAGCAGGCACTAAATACTACCCTCCAGATAGAGAGCTTCCTAAAAAGAGAGGTGGGAGTGGGAGGATCTTCAGCTGTGCAAACCAAATCTGTAGATTCTGGCAGTTTTTGTAACTTCATCAGTCTTTCTCTGCTAACCTCCCCCGCAGACAACTTGTTCGCATCTATACCTGAGCTGCAGTATTTCATGGCATGATGTCACCCTACATTCCTATGAAAAGTCCATACATTTTGCAAAACTAACAGCAGTTCATATTTCTTGGGAAAAGTAACATTTTCACAGGTTTCTGGCTACTTCAATTGTTTAGAGGAAATCAGTAGGGACATATACAACCAAAATGGGATGCAAATGTGTTTTCTGAGGAAAGAAATTATCCTTAGCACTATGACAATGATGACATGATTTGAAAAACTCAGACAACTTATTTGAAGCTGTGCAAGAGTACTGCTCCCTGTGAAGTGACCAAGGGGTGAGTGGTCTGATTAAACAATCTACTAGTATCTGCTAACTTATTATATTTTTCTTCTAACTACCATAGGGTTAAACTGGAAACTTCATTGTTGGTCAGGTTTAGTAAGTAACCCAAAGTTTGTCTCACCTTTTCAGCAGAATTTGTGGAAGTGAGGTACATCAGATTCATTGTTTTGGTCACTAACTGGACAGATAAGACTTTCAGCTGTGAGACTAATCAATGCCCTATCAAAGCAAAGGAAGCAAGCATGTTCATATCCATTCACAATATAGTCATGATATAAATAGTTGTTCCTTCCTGTTCCAATAGGGAAGCACATACATACATATTGAGTAATATCTCAAATACATAAAATGTCACTGGTGAACCATGTGAACACTTAAAACATAAGTTGAGCACCTTTTACTGTTGTTGCTTCTGATTCTCCCCAGGGTTACTTTATCTGGAAAAAAACTACTTTTTTTTTTTTTTTTTTTGCATTTACTATGCCTACTCCTATGTCTGCTAAACATTAGATATCTTGAGACAAAAAAATATTTCTCAGAACTTCATTTTGTCTTACCATGATTGTGAAAATCCTTCAACATTTTAAATGTCTAATAAATTGATCACCTTGAATTAGCAATTGACCAGCAAAAACATAAAAAGTGAAGTAAACATTATTCCTGAACTTGAAGTCCCACAGGGGGCCTTAAATGAATATAGGAATGTCATGTAAGTTAGTTGGGAATAACTTTTGTTGGGAATTCATGGCAATATGTTAAGATACACAAGGACTGTCACTGCGTGTAGAAGTCTTCCTTGACCAAAGGGAGTCACAAGAAACAAACCTGAACAAACACTTCCCGGAGACAAAGGCATCCCACACTGAGAGGGAAGAGATGAAATTTGAAGAAGCCTTCAAACACTCACGTAACTACAGGCAAAATGGGAAAGGGTAATCTACTCTGCATGCTAACAGTGAAGAAACCAAATTAAGTAATTTTCTTCACTCACAGCAGGGCAATACAGGATTAGAATTTGAAATGAAGAGAAGATATTGCCCAGGGAAATTACACAAGCTTTGAAGAAAAGTTTAACAGCCATCAAAAGTGACAGAAGAGTTGATGTTACTGTGGCTTCCTGATGTCCCTCTCAAACTTACTTTCTGAAAGATCTGGATAGACTCATCTTCCCTTTGAGAAAAGGACAATTATTTATTTAAAAGGAAGATGGGAGCACTTAGCACAAATGTTGCTAAGAATGATCAAAATCAGACCATAACCTTCCATAGCCTTCCACATCTTAGTTGTTTATGTTTACAGTATAAAACTGTACATTCATTTTTAAGACTCACACCCCCCCTCATTTCATTATAATTAATAGTAGCTTTGCTTACAGATGTTTCAGTAATTTTAACATCTCCTTCATTTTTTTAATTATAATTTTTTAAACAGAAGCACCTTTTCTTTCTGCAAAAACCTATAGAAATATACAATAAATCTTTAAAGAAATCTACAACATAACATGTAAATGAACTTTCCAAAACTCTGCCATGTTGTTGGGAGGTTATTATGAGCCTAGCCCATTAACAGGCTGAGCTGTATCATTTGTATTCTAGATACAGCAAGTATTTATGATTCCAGCTTCAAATTTTACTCTGACACTTAAACTCACTGGGTTGATATAGTTTAGAATGTGATAGTGAATAGCACATCCCTTTCCATCTGGCTAATTTTGACCACCAAACTAGATAAACTAAAACTGGTAAGAGTAATCAGATATGCTTAATCACTGAGAAAACATGAACAAGTACAGAAGTTAAAGTAGCATTTATTTTGTTGTTGTAACCACACACTTCCTTTACATGGAGAGCAGTATGTTGTACTTCAGAAGAGAGATGACCTGTCCTGTACTCGTATGTACTCAGTGCTACCTAGGACCACTAATATGGGGAACATACTGTAATACTGCTAACTGGAAGAGAATTAAGAGCTGTGAACCTCTTGAATCTACAGTAAGCTCTCTCCCTGTTACTGTTTTAGTAATGCACACAGGGCATTGGTCCCCATCCTTGGAGTCTATGACAACAGCTGTGTTCATACTCTGGTTGAACATCCACCAGCACAGGTACTGGTGGCAGTGCAGTTCTCACTGTCAGAGACGCATTGACCCTCAGAACACATTCAGGATTAGTTACCACTGACAAGTCAACAGGAGTAGTCAAATATGCTTTGCTGCTGCCACTCCAGCAGTATGCTGCTGTGGTTATTTGCTACATGTAGAAGGCTTGATCATCCTCCTGCAGAGAGGCAGAAGCTTGGAATCCTTGCTTTAGGACACTGGAGCAGCCATATCCTCAGCACAGTCTATCAGTACAGAGCCCACCAAGCCTTGCTTCTGCTCCCAAGCACAGCCATGCTGCAGCCCATTCCTTCTCTCTCCCAGTGCTGTGTCTGGCTGCAGCAGACACCAGGTACACAGCCACTCCAGAACAGTCTCAAAGTAACAGTACTATCACAAAAGGCCTTATAAACATACCAAATGCTGCTGGGCAGCGAAGACTCACAGACAGCACTGGGAGGGAAAGGGTGTAGGTTCAAAAGTCCACCTGCAGATTAGGAAGCAAGAGTAAGCAGTAGGATTAAAAAAATGCTACAGATGAGGAGTAATAAAAATGTAATTCCAGCATTCATTTTTAAGTAGCAGCTAGAAGAGGAACACTT
The DNA here is from genome assembly GCA_024606505.1 of Aquila spilogaster. Lineage (NCBI taxonomy): Eukaryota > Metazoa > Chordata > Aves > Accipitriformes > Accipitridae > Aquila > Aquila spilogaster. The sequence continues at coordinate 38,117,381 of JANHGO010000012.1, read as the reverse complement.
CTTTGATACTAAAGGTTATCTGGCCAAAGATTGAAACGGAAATTTCGTTCATACTCTTCTACATATGAGCAGTCTGATTCACAATAACATAATGACTCTGCTGCAGCTTTGCTGGCAGCCACAGAAGCAGCTGCTTTAGCAGCAGGGTCACCCCAGGACTAAGTTACAAGGTGGACACAGAGCAGCCCACAGGGCTGAGAGCAGACATTGCTGATACAGCCTTTTGTTGGCTTGCTTTTCTTTTCAAGAAGCAGAGAGGAGGGAGTGTTGCAGGGCCATCTTGCAAGGGTAAAAAAAGGGCAGCAGGAGAGCTTGCAATGCAAATCTTAAATAAGTACATTGTGAGAATCGATTGCATAGCGGGATTGACAGAAGTATTCCTACTCCCAAATGAGAAGATTGTTAAATCTGTATGTGCCACATCATATACGTGAGAGACTGCTTGGGACTTCAAGATGGCAAGACAAGTACATGATTCCCAATATGAGAAGTAAGGCAAGGAGACATTTCTTGTTCCCCAGTCTAGGAACACTTCAAATCCTTTATCCTTGCCTCCCTCACATCCACAGATTCTCCTTTCCATGTCACTTCTTCCTCAGTCCAGCACATCATTAAATTCAGTTTGCAAACCGTGAAGATAATTAAAATGTTTTCTTTAGTTTCAAGCTCATGTTTCTATGTACATTCAGAAACCAAATTAAAATCCTGGTCCCTCTGTGCACTTCTTTCTGCATTGCTAGGGGCCCTTTTTGTTACTCACATTTGCTGCTTCTTTGCAAGGGCTGCTGCTTGGAATGATTATCTTTCCCACAGTGCTTACTATAAAAGGACAAAAACATCCTTGGCTTCCTTTCCCCAATATCCTTCTGAACACAGATAAGACTTATGAATTTTGTGCAAGAAATCACCATGCCTGAATTGCAGATCTTCACTCAGCTAAGAGCTGTTTGTTTTTCCTGTATGCTTGAAATTTTAGGACAATTTGTTTGGCTTTTGTTTTAATCTTGTCAGAACAACAACAAACCCTCATCAAGAATCATAAGTAAGACCTGGATGATTCAAGAGACTTGAGAAATTCTGTTTGCTGATTTGTCTGCCAGTATCTGGATCTTGAGTACATGTCCCAATTTTTTGTTTATGGTTAGTTTCTTTTCAAAAATTACTTTTGTGTCTTAAACCTTAAGGCTTAGCTGCCATTTGTGTCTTACAGTCCACTTCAAGTTATCTAGAGGAAATACAGGAAGCTTTCCCCACATACCCCAGGAGTGTGCTCCATATTAATCATATGTATTTTCTTCTTTCCAGACAGGTATCCTCATACCTAAATTCCAAGCAGACTACCATTTTGTTGATCTTAATATTATTTTTCTGTCTGACCACAGATCAGACTGCTCAGGCATATATTGTTTTGTATGAATTTTTGTGTTATCTTTCAGGAACTTCAATCTCTTCTTTGGATTATTTTATGCCAGAGATGTCCCCTAGTTGCAAAGTTTAATTAGGGTTTTTGCATTCCTAAAATTAAATAGGTCTCTCAGCTTTCCCACTTATTCTCTTTTGGGTTCAGTGTTTTTCTGCCCATGCCAGGAGGGGCACTCCCGTCAAACAGCAGCCCCCTAAAATCAGAAGCAGATTATTTAAACATTAATCCTTGGGTAATATATCAACCTTTTACTCAATATTTTTTTTATCTATAGGAAGTGGAAGGAAGAACCTGTAATCAGAAACAAATGGAATGAGAGCAGGTTGTCTGATCTTCCCTTTACTCTTGGCACAGCTGTAGTTCTCTTAGTTTCAGCTGAGTCAGTTGAGACTTGCCCTAGAGACAAGTGAGACAAATACGTACTTTAAATTGTGTTTAAACAATGATATTTTGCCCCTGGTTACAAAGCCTAAGAAGCAAACAAACAGGTTTCTGCACTCTCCGCTTTTATCATAAGCTCTATACCTAAACAGTTAGATATTCCTAGTAAAAAATAGTAATTATTTTGAATTACATTCAGCAAAGCTTAATCTACGGAAAAATACAAATGCTCTAGCAAAGCTCAGCAAAAATGCCATGACAGATTATGTACGGGTACTGTCAGACACCTCTAACACTTTCCTAATGAGCAGTTTCAGTATCAGTTGAAAGACCACATCAAGCTCTTGATAATCAGTTGCTAAAGTAATGATGATTTCAATCATTCCGATGAAGTTGATGACAGTGATTAAACTGGCTACTTAAAGTGTCTCCTTGATTAAAGTGATATTTAGCCCATAAATCATGAAATTCTCTCCTTCTTCATTTCATGTCATATCCTTCATAAATCTCTCAGGTAAGAAATGCCTTTTTCCACTTCTTCCTATTTCCCCTCTGATATGTGTCATGAAGTAGACTCTTTCATACACCTCAGAAGCAAATTATTAGACAATAACAAGTATTTCTGTAATAGTCTCTATTCTTTAGTAACAACTTCTTACACACAATAGTAACTTAACAATTTTCAATTGTAATACAAAGGAGAAATTCAGCCTTCAACACTGTGAATTCTGAACTCTAGGGAAGTCTTACTGACTTCAAATGTGCAGTAAATCCTTCATCATCTCATTTTTCCACCATCAGCCAGGTACAACAAATGGCTTATTATCTCTAGCATCTAAAAGAAACCCTACAACAATGTAATAATAGTGACACCTTTCTTCTTCTCAAATAGACACGAGGATACCCCAGTGTGATTATACAGGTAAAAAGGGTTAGGGCATCCTCAACTATTGCCTTGATTATGCTCACTGAAATTCCCTCTACTAACAACTATTCCTTCCCAGTATTTGGAAAATGTAAGAAGAAACAGTAAATTTCAGGAGAGCAATAAACCACATGGTCCCAAGTAACACTGGGATTGTAATTACTTCAGGCTATTGCAGCTACATAAAAATACTAACTTCTTGAGGAAAGAAATTAATAGCCCAGTATAGTAATAATAATTAGTGATAGCTTTCTAAGAATGATGAATCCATCAAATTCGTAGAGGGGAAAAGCTATGTTAGAGGATTTAATCTATATTGGCTCAACTAACTAGGTAGGAATAAACGATCCATTTAATTTAAAATAAAAAAAAACATCTCTTGCTGGTCTACATTTACAGTAATAATTATCACTAATAAATCTATAAACGCTATTCAATTCAAACAGAGCAAACTCCCAAAGCAAGACACACGCTATGGAAGCTAGGTCAAGAAACCAAATGGTAAAATACAGGTTGTTAACAAATAGCAGTTACCAAAAGGCACTTACTCTCTGCGGTGCTGCAGAAAGATCACAGAGCAAGCACAGATAAAACAGAAAAGCAAGAGCTTCCATTCTTCCCATTTCCCTGATAGACATAGAGCTTGTCTAGCACCTAAATCAGTGAGTTCCCATCCACTGTGGTCATCTGTTATGCTCATCAGCTTCACATATTCCTTACATTGCTGACTATAAAGAGGACAACTGCCATCCATAAACTGTAGTTTACCATAAAGTTTTTCTGTAGCATATTGCTACTACAACATCAGCTCCCTGAAGAGCAATGACTCAGAGGAGAACCATTCTCACTGTTGAATGTCAAACAAGTGATTTCACACAGTCAGCAGGCTGGTTTCTCATGCCCCGGTATCTCCCAGGAAGGTACCCACAAAACTCCTGTCACCCCTACAGACACCTTCACTCAATACAGCTTTCAGGTGATCAGAACCAACTTCAGGCTCTTCAAATTTCCTGGGGACTTGACCAATACCATAATGACTCTTTAAAAAAACAAATAGAAAAAAAAATCTCAAATAACTGATTTCTGTTATCCCTGCTGTAACACACAGTCTAGAATAGCAGTAGTATTTTTAGAAGAACAGCAGCAATATCAGTTGTGACACAGAAAAATAACTGGAGCATGAGGTACCATAGGAGAAACCTTGAGAAGGTCAACTAGAGATTTTCTGTAAGATACAGAAAGGAAGCAGGGAGAAACAATGCAGTTGTAGGGTTCCAATGGTATAATAGCAACAGGACCAACACAGCAAGAAAATGTTATAAAGAAAAAAATGCAACACTCACCCATCCCCAAGGATTGAGGCTCACAGGAAAAAACTCCACAAGAAAGAGATCTCCAACAAGAGATCCTTCCTCAGCCTTAAATGGGGTCTAAGAGGGGTCGAGCCTGACTCCACCCCTTCTAGTTGCACGGGTGAACTGCCTTCACCTGTGCTCCCAGGGCTGATTGGGTCTTTTCTCCAGGTGCTCAATCAGTGGTTCAGGCTGTGACTCAGCAGTTGCCATACAAGGATCTTGTATTAGCTGCTACAAGGAAGCTTTACTCCCTCAACACCAAGTCCACTGCATTTGAGAATTTTCTGAACAAAGAGACATAGTGAAAAGAGCCTGTTACAGCTGAGATGAATTGGAGCAAGACAGGCACACGCATGCTTGCAATAATCAACCTGACTGTAGAACAGTTATCTGTCAGCATGGTTATCTACCATCCCAGGCTATAGGAAATTAGTTTTAAAAAGTTTGAAGTTTTTTTCTTAAGTTAGCCTCTAAAGTTAACCCCATTTGTCTTTCCCCAAGTTGGGCACCAAATATCACAGGCTTTATCTACAAACCCCTCTCTGTTTTTGCTTTTGTGTAATTATACTGCACAACATTTCTACTTGTAGCCACCATTTTTTCATGGTAGATAATCACCAAAAAAAAAAAAGTCAAAGATTTTATTTTCAGAGTATATTCCTTCACCTGGTTTTCCAAGTAGCTCCTCCATACTCACCTGGATTGAACTGGCTTCATCTACACGTAAAGGAGCTTTACCAAGAGTTTACTCTTGAAGACTGAATTAACATCTAACATGCAGATTTTCTGAAATCTGTCCTGAGCTTAGGTGAGACCTCCCTTTTCTCTGACCTTGGCTTCTTCCATTCATCCATTACTACCAACAACAACAACCTCCTGAACTATCAGACCCTCTCTCATCTTCATGCCTGTGTAAATATTACTATAACAGTGCTCATGAAAAAAAATGAAGATTGAAAAAAAGCCATAAACTCACCAGAAAAGAGTGAAATTAAAGCTTCATGACTGGTTCTTTTGCTGCCTGCCCACATATAATTTTATATCTCACCACACAACTCGAGAATAAGAGAGTAACTCTTCTACTCAAGAAAACATCCAGAGACAAAAGCAGTATTCAAATATTACTAAATTATATAAATAATATATATTATATAAATACCTTCATTTGAGGGAGAAGTGCCACCCTTGAAACAAAATAGCTTCCCAGTTACCTTTGAGCCTTCAGCTGTGCTGGTGTGGGAGGACATTTTGCAAGTAACCAAACACCTCACTTCATCTGCGTGCATACTCTCACCAATTCCTGGTAAAACAGGTGCTTCCAATAACACATTCTTATTTTGCACAGCACCAATGGTATTTCTATAACGATTTTGCTAGCAGTTAACTTCAGTGTTTGACATTAGCAGTAGATGTAACTTTATCACAGCCTGAGAGGTATTTTTTTTGTGGCTTGTTATGAATCAGTGAAGAGTATGAATTAAAGGATTTAAATAGTTTGAGGAAAGTTGTTCTGCAGGTGGCTGTCTAAATATATGGGGAATCGTTAGGCCATGGCCTGAACTAGTGATTGAGCACCTGGTGAAGGGGTATGGCCAGCCCTGGGAGCACAGGTGCAAGCAATTCACCTCACCTCATTTAAGGGCTGGCAGCTGAAAGAGAAACATCTCTACTTAGAATTCATCTCTTTTGAGAGTTTCCAGTGGGCTCTGATCATTAGAAAGGGGTAATTTTTTTTTTTTTTTTTTTTTTGTTACTGGACTCCGAACAGTATATTTCTTGGGTTACCTGAAAACAGGTCAAAGGCAATTATATCTGCTATTACCTATCCTGATGCTAAGCAAAGTGGTGTGAATTATTAGGATGCAGAGCATCACAGGAATTTCTGAAGCTGTATAATTCTTGCTTCACAGAGCACTTGTAATTAATGTGTCTTTAACATCCACAAATGGAATTTCAAAAGTACATGAAATTTTAAACAAGTATCAAACATGACTCTTAATAGGAATTTCATGAGCCACTCTCATTACCTTCCTATTTCTTAGGTTTCAAGTTGCATATTTGAAAATCAGCACAGCATGCAGACTGTTTCAGTTGCTGGCCTGACTGCACTACCTATTGTGATATGAACCACATTCTAAAGAAACTCCTGATTTTTCAGTTTGGGAAAGTGGCAGACAAGTAACTTGCAATTTACTCTTCAGTAAAAGGAAAACAAAGGAGATTGTTTCTTACCATAAGTGCACTTCTGAAATAATCAGTTAAAGTGTTTATCTCTCACTGTTCAAAGTAAAGCTATGACTGTTGTACTCTAACATGCTAATCTCTTTGCAATCTAATAGTTGGTTACTATACACTATGCCATAGAACAATGAAATAACAGAGATAATATCCGGCACTAAAGGAGGAAGGTGAATATTAAAGCAAACAAGCCACAAAAAAAAAACCACCTGGTTGTCCTTTCTGTGAGGCCAAGCATTTGTGTTGCTGTAGGAGTCTTACCTTAGAAAGCATTGTTTTCTCCTTAGCCCTGGGAATGAGGAAAAAATCTTTAGTCCAGTGGGATTCAGCACTGTAGCACCTGTGCCCAAGGAAATGGGGCACTTAGAAGAGCAGCTTTGCAAGTAGAGAATTTTCCTGTTATTTTTTAAGTCAATGTGTTCAAAAGCATTTGAACTAACACCTTTAAAGTAAGACAGATTTCAAGTAAAAAACAATGCATTAGCAAAAGCTAAGTGACAGATCCAGATAGATATTCCGAGACATATTTAAAAAGAAAAAAAGACCTAAGAGTGAGCAAAGAAAGCAGGGCTCTGCAAGGTGATGTCTGGGAGCTATGGGGTGGGGTATGAAGTGAGCCTGAGTGGCAGAGAACCAAGAAGTGGCCTGGTGTCCCCATACCCCACATGGCTGTGACCATGCTGCCCCCTAGCCCTGAGACTCCTCCCATTGATTCTCAATGGGAGTTGTGTTTGGTGCAAGGCTAGGGGAGTTGGCAGCCTCAGGGAACAAGGCAGTTCTAGGCTTTGCCCTGAGGCTACCTGGCAAGTACTAGGGGGAAATTTTTGGAGGAACTTACTTTGAAGAAAGTCCCTTTGGATTTTGGATGATGAGTGCTCTTGACATCAAGCAGTTTAGCACAAACCACCAAGGGTGCAGGTGACAGTGTAACCTGAAATGCAGCTGTCTGCACAATGTGGGAGGTGCCACCACCTGGGCTGGATGGCTGACACTGATGTTTTGCCACATCCCCACTGTCACTGATGAGATGTCCAACAGCCTCGGCCTCCTGTCAGGTCCTGACCACCCTCTTGAGAGGCCAAGCTGCTGGCTGGCCAGGAGGAAAGAACAGAACAGTTTGTCTGCTGCCACTCTTCTGCAGACCTGGCTGGAGATGTCCACCTTCTGCTTTCCAAACATAAGCTGCTTTAAGATTTGCTCTTTTCTTTTTCTTGTGCGCTGCTGTGTTAAGATGAAAAGTCATTTCACAAAGAACATGCTCCTTTTTTTTTTTTTCTTGGACTCCAGAGCTGAAGATATTGCCAACTCTGGCTCTTTTCTCAGTTGATTCTCCCCATGAATGTGTTGTTTTGACACCTTCTACCTGCTCCATTTTGGGTGCCTAAAGCTGAGAGACTTGTAGGTGAAACTGGAAGGATAGACTTGAACAGCTGAAGACCTGAGCTCTTCACATATGTACCATGTGGGTGCAGAAATGTGAGGGACCCCTGGGTCTCACCACCTCAACCCTGCTAATCTCAGCTGGTCCTCCTGCCAGCAAGGCTGAGATGAAAAAGCTTTCATTTTCAGATGGATTGGTCCTGTCGCTCTCTGTGGCTTTTCTAACAAATGGAAACTCTGCTTGGAGAGAAGTGATCACTGGTGACAGCAGGAAAACACTGCTTCAATCAGGAAAAGAGACTGAACTCAATAACACACAACAAAATTCACTTGTGACACTAGGTGGGAAAATGACAGTGCTCACCTTTGCTTACACATATGTGCATAAACCAGTCTGGGTATCAGAAATATAAAAATGAGTCAAAATACACATTGATTCTGAAATCAGTTCTTTTTTCTTTTATCCTTTAAAACCATGGACAGGAATGTACAGCTCCACAAAAACGGAGGCCAAACATACTGAACCAAAACATTTCCTGGAATGCTCTGTGACAGTTTTTCTATGGTAATTTCTCTTGAACCACAGTCAGTTTAAAAGCGGCTTTCATTTGCAGTCAAAATAATAGTAGTATACATTGCACACTCCTTGAAACACAATCTTTGTCATAGGCACTATGATTATTTTTCGTCTCTTTATTTTTACCAGTGAAAAAATAAACACAGTTGAAAATAGACAGCTTTTTCCCCTTCTTCAATGTGCTTAGGCTACGTGGTTAAGTGGATACTCTCTCCATCTATTTAGATGAACTAATGTTAAGCTGGATCATCCATTTTTGTGTTCTAAAAAAGTTTGTGTATGTAGTGTTACATATGTATATACTATTCAGAAGCCCCAAATCCAAGTCAAGTGTTCATTGGTGATTTTATTGACAGCAGAATGAATTTTGCTGATATTTTAGTTGTCTTATGTCAGTGAATGGTTCAAGACTTTTGGCTGCTGAAAAGGTTTCACAAGACTCACCTTAAGTACTAGAAATGCTCAGGCTTCATGCCCACGCTAGCTGCTGTTCCATGCATAGACTACAGATCAGCTTTAAGGTAAACAAAAATTCATGTGATATGGAAAAGATCTGGTGGTCAGTAAAGAAAAGTAGGAAATCAGGTATAAATCTACAATAAAAGTTTTTCTGTTTAAATGAGGCCTTATTACTTGGCTAGTGTTCAGCAAAAAGTCTGAAAAACTGCATTTGTGACTGTTAAACTCTTTCTTGGAATCAATCATTCCACTTTCATTTGTGGGCATCTTAATGTCCTTGTTCACTAAACAGGGAGGGTTGAAATACTATTTAGACAGTGTATCAGGCACATGATTTGCAAAGGCAATTCTTCCCTTGCAGTTATTCCAACTATTCAAGCTGGATATTCACAGTGAACAGCAAACCATGTCTCCATTACCTTCATTCCATCTCTAAGTGCTTTCAGTGTGGTTAGTTGCTCAGGATTGCAGCTACAGACAGCAAGGGAGCCATGCAGGGCACTGCCAGCACTTCAGTGAACTACTTAATGAAAGCAGATGAAGTGCTGCGATCAGATCCTCCCTGCAAAGAAGGAAAGTTGCCCAGAAGCTCTGGTACATCCTTGGAGCACGGTGCTTGCACAGTGATGTGTTATCCTTATTCTCTGAAGCCACCTAGAAATAGTTTTACATTAGTATAAATGCAAGACTGCTTCTACTTAGTGGAGAAACTGAAATGAAAACCCAACTTCGTGGTTAATCTATGTGGAGTTAAAAAGGAAAGTTGTTTTTTTTTTTTTAAGGGCTATGATTTATACTTTTTCCCAAGTCACCCTCTTGTCTCCATCTGGGACAGATGCTTCTGTTTAGCCTAGGAAGCCTTCTGCACTGTGAAAGGCAGCTTTTATTCTCCGGGGGTCCAGGGTGCTGCGGTGCTCTGGGCTTGGCACAGAGTACTGTCTACAGGGCTGGGGCAAGGACTGCTCTACTGTGTCTGTCAGCAAGCGCTGTGGAGCTTCACGTAGCACCAGCACTGTGGTGCCACTGCTGCCTGTTAACAACTGATATTTGAATGAACCTGAACTGCTATCCCTAGGTGCAGAAAAAATCTATTTTGAAATACTACAAACCATTGAACCAGTTTACATACATAGTACTACCTGCACCTACATCTGAACAAACCATGAAGAGCCATTTTGGCATCACCCATGTGTGAAAATAATATCATAAGAGGGGGAAGGTTTTTCATAGTTAGCCTTTACTTGAGACCCTATCCCCTCTGCAGAGAAGGCAGAGCACATCTCTTGTTTTAACTTTGCTTCACTGTTTGCAATGTTTTAAATGTTTTCAGCATTTTACTTGGAAGAAAGTAAGTTTATTAGGATGAAAGAAAGGCTAGATAAGCACACATATAGACAAAACCTGCTCAGAATAATCCTCACCTGTGGGGGTATCAATTCTTTCTCTGAAGTCAGAATTTTGAAGAATTAGTCTCCTGGGTGGCTTTGGAGGAAAAGCTGCCATAGTTAGCTGAGATGAAAATGCAGACAGGCTGAATTTACCTTCACTTCTCTATACAAAATACAGAGAAGTAGTGCTGAAGATTATATTTAAAATGCAAACAAAACGGATAATATGAAAGATCAACCTGGCAGATCTCTCAAAACATCCATGCTTGGATTCTAATGCGTAAGATTGCTGCAGAAAATATAAGCAGATTTTTTTTCTTGTACACATACATGATTTTGGACTGCAAAACCCAGATCTGTTCTGTAATATGAGCATCTCAGGCTAAGGTCAGAATTGAAGTTGCAGGATCAGAACCAGTTACTTCTCACTAAAACCTGGTCTAAGACAACTTTGGAAGCAGCTTCACTTATGGAATAATCAAAAAGAATATAGAAGGAAGTATAAAAAATGATGTTAGTTGGAATCGAACTGCTTTAATACTATTCAGAAATTATCCTAAGGGTCAGAAAAGTTTCTGCTTGGATTAATCCACAGAAGTTGTTGTGAATAACAGGTCAGTTCAAAGCATGTCCTCAGGAGCCCCCAAAATTCAACACTTGAAAGAATTTCAAAATTTGAGAATCTCTTACTAAAAAAATTTAAATTAGTGCTGATGACAACAATTTCACTTACATGAGAGAAATCTCAGACAGAAATGAAAGTGAGGCAAGCTCCTCAGATGTCGTATCCTGGCACAACTCAAAATCCGTTTCTCCTCCTGTGGGAAAAACTGTCACAAGACCGAGAGGTTCTCTACCTGTTTAGAAACAGTAGGATATTAATTATTCCTAATACTTTTTTTTGTATTCTTGTCCTGTAATTTGTATTCTTCATTTCTAAATATTTTCACAACTAAGATATTGTGCACCACATTCCTTCAAAACAAGATGTACTTAAAGCTGTAGGTGCTATACATAACTCTACTGATTGTTTTATAAATGTTAGTATTATTTACATTGTTTAGTGCAATGCATGATAGGGGTCTTAACCTTCAGAGACACTTGAGTTTGAATCAGCAGCTCAAAGCCATACTTGAAGCGTCACTTAAGATGGCTTCTGCTCTTTGGTTCTCTGTAGGAGTCAGAGGCTTTGCTCTGACTTGCACTGCTCCTCATCCCAGAACAAGTGAAGTGCTGTCCACAGAGTACAGCATCACACCACTTCATAGGCAACACTACACAAGCGGTCAAAATTTTAATTCACGGGAAAGCACCAGTGGACTTGAAAGAAAATCCTCTGTATTTCAAAAAAATTGACTTCTCAAGGAGCCACTGGGAAAAAGAAATTGCTGGCTTTGCCCCATCTGAGTCCGTTCCTTATGTTTGCTTTTGGCCACCTGAATATTCAAGTTAGACAAGCAGTAGTACTTTGCATCATACACATACAAGCAGTGGGATTTAACGTACGGACAAGGAAAACTGAAATGAATTGCAGGCTCTGTGAGTGGAACTGCTGAGAACTGAGAGAAGTGTGGAAGGGCAGGGAAGTACTCCACAGTGCAGTCTGCACAAACCCTGCTTCCAGGGACACTCTCTTTCTAGGACTACTCATGGCAGGCAAATGAATGCATATGTGATTTTGAAGGTTTTGATCTTAAATTTATTCATTAGACCTTCCTACTGTCCCAAAAGTTAGGTTACAAGTTATATTCTTGATTCTGAGGGTGAAGTAAAATTGAATGTGAATAAAAATGCTGAACTACTGCAAGTCCAGTAACATCTGAGGTTATGAGACAGCATAGAAGTGGGACTTGCAATGCAGGAGCAAGGAAGAAGCACAAGATACCTAGTCACTACAGTGATGTGTTACAGACCAGAGGCAGTGTTAAGGAAAAAAGAAATATAAACTGCATGTGGGTCTGCTCCTGATGGTGCTAGAGAAAATGTTACTTTTTGAATTTCTTACTACAAGCTATAGTACAAACTGAGAATTTCCATGCCACTTACATATGTCCTATAGTTAATATACATTCTTCAGTAATCAATAAAAAGCTCTTCATTATATCTATAAAATATAATAGTTCCTTTGTAGAAAACAAAACAAAACCCCAAGCCCAACCAACCTGTAGGTTGTGCTGCTGTGATTTTAATTTATTTTTCACCTGGGAAAAGTTTCACAAAAACGGCCACATGGAATACCAGGAGATCACTCCCTGTTTATAAGATTGCTGTCCAAAGAGGATGGAGCTCAATCTTTCCAAGGAAATAAGAGTAAGCATCCCATCAGTGCCAGTATCAGCATTTGGTCCCTATAGGAGACACTGAAGACAATGCTATGGTAACAATGACTCGAAGCATTTGTTCCAATGGAAAATAAAACTGCAAAAAGTTCAGGAATTTCTAGTAATATTTAAGAAAAGGAAAACTAGTAATGTGGTCAATTCATAAATTTAAGTATATATATATATTTAAGCAGTTTCAACAGACAAACAGCTTAAATGAGTTTTACTATAAAGATGAAATGCTGTGCAGCATACACTGGGGATGGCTGCTTCTCCCTCATAATAAGATTAAAGTAATAAGATTAAAGTTAAAATAGCTACATCATTTTTATCTCATATATGAACTTTGCTACTTAAAATACAAAAATTCAGTTTGATAATTGTGTTTTGGAAGAGCTAAGAAAGCTAAAACCTGAAAACTGAGCATCCTGGTTGTTTTCACATGAGTAGACATCAGAACAAAGGGATCATAATCTTACTGTCAACTTACAGTAATAATACAGTATAAAAGGAAAAAAAAGTCTGCGTCTCCTTATATTTCCAGCAAGATAATGAACTATGTTACTCTATAGTATTTACTTTTTCCCAATCTCCTTGAAGATTTTAAATTCATGCCAAGGTAACAAATCATTCATATAAACTCATCGCTTTCCCAAGTGAAAAGAAATTTCCAGGGAAATTACACTTCATTGAAAGGAAATTTATATTTATGCCATTTTTTTTTTTTTTTAAGTTCTTATTCTGGGTCTGCTCCCTCAAGCTTTAATTTCATTTGCTGCAGCCAGAACTCTGACAGAGTTCTTCTTTGGTATTTATTCTCATAATTTCTTCTAAGAGTTCAAGTAATGTCCAAAATTAGACTGAGGGTAGCTGGGGATGAATTGGGAAGAGGAATCAGAACTTTTGTCCCTTCCTACAAGATAAGTAGGCATGAATTATCTGTTTGAACATCTTGATTCAGGAGCAGGTACATGCATATGCACCTGCCATAGTCTCACTGTTTTTACAAAATGTAAACAAGAAACTTCAGAGGATTTTGATGAATAATATTTGAATCAGCCACATTTAAGTGGTGCTAAGCTAACTGTTTTTGGAGCCCAGTCAATGATACTCAGACCTTGTAAAAGGACAGACCTGGCACACCAAGCTCTCATCTAACGAACCTCGCACTGCATTCTAGACAAGGCTTTGCATACTGCTATGACTGCAAGTTTCATAAGCAGAATAAAGATAGATAGCTCCATAAACGAGTGTAGTGGTCCTTACATCTTGCAATAGACTACTAATATCTGTGACACTCTATTGATACAGAGTAGAAAAGATTTGGGATGTGATCCTCTGTTAATAAATCATTATTGCACTGAGAACCTCAGCTGAGAGCTTGGCAGGTGAGATGCCAAAAGCACGTTGAAGAGCTCTTTCTTCACTGGTATATTTGTTCACTGAAACATTATCCTTCAAGAATTAACTTTCAGCTTCGAATAGTAGAAGTATTGAAGTTTTTTAGTGGTTAACACCATGAGATGTGCACACACTCAGTCACATTTCCTGCTTCAAATACTGGAATCATTCTACTGCTTTTTAGGGTTATTTGGACTGTTTTGAAGAAATTCTATTCAGAAGGAAAAATTCAAAATGAAAAAAAAAAAAAAAAACAGAAACAAACAGAAAACCCAAATGGGATATGCATTGCTCTCACAATTCTGCTTCACAGAATTATGCTGAAGAGATGCAGGGTTTCTCTGTTCAGTTCAGAGAAAGTTCAGCTACAATTCTGTGATTCTGTGATCTGTTCTCTCAGTTTACTTGAGCGTAGTGCTCTGCGTGTGAATTTTCACACCAGATAAAACTCAAACTTCACAGGTCTGATGTTATTTTTAATTATGTTACAGGTAAATGACAGAGTTCAGAGCCTCTTTTAAGGAGATTACAGTCTCTTTCCAAGGACAGGAATAGATGCCATACTAGGAAGAAACTATGTTTCACACTGACACATCCCTTCTGATCCACTGGGTTCAATGGGATCATTAGATTCAGAAACAAAGCAAAATTTGGCCTACCATTTCAGCTGGTTTGGTGCAACTTTATGGAATCTTTTGTGTCCTCTACATACCTAATTGCGAGACCTCAGAGTAAATGTTGTCCCATTCACTGTAAAATAGGAGGGTCCGTGGGGGAAAATAATTGCATTAGAGAAACACACAAATCACTTTAGTTCACCTGTTTCAATGTTTGAAAATCATTTTCTTTTCCTCTGTAAACAATGACAGTTTCAATAGGATCTGAAGTGTTACTCTTAACAAATAATACACTAGTCTGTCATATGGTTAATATTAACGTCTCTCTATTCAAACATGCTGAAAACTGAATAGAACAGTTAACATATAACAGTCACACATCCTTTGCTGAATACAAGATCGCATCTCTAACATGAGCTGAAGGTATCCTCACCATTTCAGATCTCCAACAGTCATTCAGTCAAACATTTCATTATATGAAAGTACATTGCTCTTGCCCTCTTTCTGGGTCTGCTGGGGGTGCTAAGTGAACACATTCTCTCATTAAAGGCATTGCTTATGATATAGTTCTTTCTTCAACAGAAATCCTGCAGTGTGTTTTCAATACATTTCCAGAAGAGGGTTTGCACAGTTTGGTAGAATTTGGGGGCAAGTAGGCCTTACAGCTGGATTGAAAAGATTTGGAGTTGACAGAGCAGTTTGTGAAAGATTTTGCATTTTACTGCAGAGATACCATTTCTCGATGACATTAATGATGAACAGTTAATTGTGAGCATGCTTCACAGAGTTCTGAATCAGAGCTTTATGTAGAAGCCATTTTTTAAATCACAGATATGTTCACTTATGGTGAGATGCACGCTCACTTGGTTTATGTCCTGAGCTGGCAGGATACAAATGGTGTTAACAGAAAAGTCACACAACGCGGCTGATGTGAAGCTGAGCCCCACTTAACACAGCTCATCTTCCGGAGGTTTGTCTGGTGCAGGTTTTGTGTCATGCCAGCACAGGCAACTCAGCCCAGTGAGACTGTGCTCAGCCACTACGTAGTGCGGAAATGTGGCATGGAGTGACCACTCCTTGCAGGGATCCCAGCCTACAGCCTCATCCCCCTGCTACGAGAAGAGCTCCTGCAGCTTTTTAGAAAGGAGTCTGAATGAGGCATGCTCCATCCTGGACATAAAGCATAATTAGCCCTCAATAGACTTTTATTGAAAACACACAGCAAAGATTACAGCCATAGAAAGTTCTGTAAACAAGACAACTTCATCATCTTAAAAAAAAGAGCCAAAACAAAACAACAAAACACACACACAAAACCCAAAACATCAAAAGAAAAGAAAACCAAAGTAAGACTTGCTGAATGAAGATTGGTGAAGAGGATTTTTTTTAATGCCTCAGGTAGGCACAAAATAAATGACATACATCTTCAGCATTTCTTTTTCAAATTTACTTGACAGAGGTAAAAATATTGCTTTATTCCGACTAAACATACAACAGCACTGTGTGAGTGACTGTGCTATTCTGGGAATTCTTGAGACTTGTGAACTGGAACGTCTGGGGCACATCTAATAAACTTAGCAATTAATTTGTTGCAAATAATATTTTAATACATTCTGTATATATGGTATTTTTTTAAAAATCAATCTTCTGACATAATCAGGGAAGGCTATTTGGTAATTATTTATTATAGTTCATATTCTTTTTCCCCACAAATAAGCAGATATTTTAATAACAGTGAAAACAGTAACATGTGAGCCACTGAACCCAATTCATTGCATTATTGGCATATTATATTACAATTTACTGGGAGGAAGAGGGACTCGAGAAACAAAATGCAAAAAAAATGCTTATAATATGACTGGGATACTGTAACCAGGAAATGACATTTTTTTCTCTAAGGCCTTCTCTAAGGCAGCAGGGATTGATTTGCTGGAAACCATCTGCTCACATATAGCCCCAACAGAATCAGCTGCGTGCATGCTCCTAGGTCTGCCCACACTGAGCTATCTGCAGGGTTGGAGATTTAAAGTTCACAAGCCAAAGCCACGATTAATTAAAGTGATTAGAGAACTGAGAACAGGATCAAATTAGGACAGCATGGACACCTACCAGCTGGCCTCTGATCATGTTGGACCTCCCAGACTCATCTCTGAATAACCCATAATAAAAATAAGTTAAAAAAAAAAATACACACACACTCAGAAGTGCTCCTTGAGAGCGTACAAATGCCTTCAAAGTATAACAATTTAGAAATGTTTAGGGATCAGTAAAGAACAGCAGAGTTTACATTCCCACTCTTAAAAACTAAACCAACCCAAACCTGCCATAGTGCATGCTTCTGCACTTTGAGTTTCCCTTGCTCTTCCTCCTCCTCCAACCAAGAAGCTCTGATGGACAAAGCTCAGAAGATGGAGCAGCCACAGAGCCACTGCATCTCCAGAGGCCCCACTCCCTCTCCAGGCTTGGCCTGACCCAAAGCTCCTAAAAAGTTTCCACTGACTTTCTTGAGCTGCCTCACACACTCAAGTAAGGTAAAGAGTCAAGCATCTGGGTCAATTAAGGATTTACGGTCATTCCAGTTAGTGCCAAGAAGTAGATGTTTGTGTGTCTCCTCCCTCAGTATGAACCTAGAACTGAGAGCAAGGGGGACTGGGTCTGTGCTAGGGTTTCGGGACTTGCACCCCTGGCCAGCATTCACTGCGGTGCTGCCCTGAAACCAAGAATGGTTCTAGGAACAGTCTTGGCTTTTATTGAAAATAGGATGCATAGCCTAAGCCTTCTGACAGCCAAACAGGACAGTGTTAAAATACTCTGGAACTGAAACTGTATGTATAATCCTGCCTAGAAAGCACCTGATGTACGCCTATCCCTCCTGGAACTTTTCTTTCCTTTAAAAAAATATTTTGTTAAAAAACACTATGATATGAGGGCGATTGACTATTTGGTTTCTTCTAAGTAGATGCTCTT
>JANHGO010000012.1:38072542-38099548 GCA_024606505.1 Aquila spilogaster | reverse complement strand
TTGATGCCTGTTACTTCAGAAACATTTTGCATTTGCATGCAGGCTTCGTCCAAGCCCACAGACGGGATGATGGGAACTGAGTTGGCCCTTGAAGATGAGTATCCAACGAAGTCCTTCTGATCCATGTTATTAAAATAAGGGGTTGTCTCTCTTGAAGGCAGTTGCATATTTATTGAAGTATTCTGAGGAGTTTTTAAACCACTAGATGAATACCTGAAAGGAATAAGAAAGAATTTTTGTTGCACACTGAGGAGCCAGGTGTGACCAGCAGAAGAAATACTGTATGAGAGACAGAGAGCTGCGCTGCAAGGATACATGGCTGTTTTGAGTCACACTCAGAGCACTTAATGCTAGTGTGGCCCTGGGGAAAACAGCAGGCCCTGGAGATCTGGGTTTTATTGCCACTGCTTTTCCCTCTGTCCCATTTTCCCCACCAGTACATGAGAATAATAACAATAACTTTTTACATGCTATCAGGAGTTATACTGTACTGGATATAAGGAAGAAGTTTTTTACAGTAAGGGTGGTGAAGCACTGGCATGGGTTGCCCAGAGAGGTGGTGGAAGCTCTGTCCCTGGAGACGTTCAAGGTCAGGCTGGAACAGGCTCTGAGCAAGCTGATGTAGCTGTAGGTGTCCCTTCTCACTGCAGGGGAGTTGGACTAGATGACCCTTAAGGGTCCCTTCCAACTCAAAAGATTCTATGACTCATTTTTTTTTCCTCCTATAAATCAAATTTGAAATCTCATTCCTTCATTTCTAACCAGAGAAGTGGATTGATGCTTTCCTGAACATCAGAACTCTTAATATCAAATCACTATTCCAAGAAAACACTTAAAAAGGTAAAGAAGAAGAGAAATTGAAACAAAATGCAATTATATGGTTTTTAATTGCATGGAAACAATTGTCTGTGCCCCCTTTCAGATATACAGAGCATCTAAGTGCACTGTAACTCTGAAAAACATGTCTTTTTCAGTAATCACCCAATGCTGACATGATTTCGTTTCTTAGACCTCATCTGGAAATAAAGTCTTGTGCTCTGGAAAATGTTATTCACCTGTTCTTCATGAAAAATCCTTTATCCTCCATTTACATATATTATAGTATGATTTCATTTATTGTGAGGCAACTTCAGTGATTTTTTATCAACATTTCCATTTAGATTCCAAGCCAAATTCATTATTCTTACCGGAAAATGTTTTCACTTATATATTTAAAAAACAGAAATGGAAAATAAACAAAATAGAAAGGAAACAATGCTAAAGAAGATGTTTCCCATTCCAGAAGTATTACTAAAAATCCAGTATTTCTACTAGTTGTGACTACCAAGAACCATAGGCATCACCTCCATGCTGGATCATACTTTATGCATCATCAGCTCTGTGTTCTTATCACTATTTGATGGGGCAAGCCAATGACAAATCTAACATGCTTTACTGATGACATGAAAAGCGATATTTACATCTGGTACAGAGCAACTGTTTGAGCTCAGACAGGAAGGATATTTTCTGAAAGCTGCTTAAACCTACTGGACTTCCCCCAGGGAAGGCACTATTTACATATGCCTTGCTTCTTTTGGCATCAGCAGAAAGAGAACTTGGGAACAGCAATTAAAGTGTTCAAAACAGCCGCAGCCCGATAAAAGTGAACAAAGCTAATTAAGTGGACAGGTTTCCTTTGGCCCCATCCTCCTGGTGAGCTGTCAGACAGACAAAAGAGGAGGAAATATCTCTAGGCTCATTTCCAGGAGAGTTCTGCTGATTTGTAGTTAGCTCGTCTGCAGTGACTGTGTTTGCACAACTGCTTGATATTAGCCTGGACACATGCACACATGCAGCGCTGCGCAGTTGCTACACTGAAACTCTGCAGCAGCATCCCCGAAAGACCACAAAGTACAGCTGGGAGCTCTGCAATAAGGAAGAGGCACTGTGAGCTTCGCTGGTATCTGATGGAATGAGATACTGCTTTGGGAAGTGGGACCCAGGGGAACAATAAAGCAAGTGGCTTTTAGGAATATGGAACAGCATTTCTTGCACAAGCTATACACAGCTGCATTTATGCTTTACTCTGAATCAGGAGGGATCAGCTTTTGGTTAATTACGTTCATTCTCTGCTTAGACACACTTCTGGCCATCTACTGAGGGCCTTTTCTGAACAGTTTTTAAGAATCAGTATGAATGAAAAACTGATTAGCAAAATTATTCCAGAGGGAGGACAACTGAAAAAAAATAATAATAATAAAGGAAAACAAAAGAGTGCAGACCTGTTGTGCCCATTCTTGTTTCCTTTGCATTTGCTTATTATATAATTGTTCAAACGACTATAGCTGGAGGGATCTCATCAGCTGCATTATTCCCCTTTTTGGTAATTCAGGCCCTAAATATATTCTGGGCTGCACCCTGAAAACAAAGGGAGTGAATGTTTTTAATGAATTTCACATGCAATGGATGTATTATATGGATGATATATGAGTGAAACCAAGAAAAGATGGAATTATCTAAATGAGTTTAGTGAGATAACAGTAACATTTGCCAATTCCATAAATAGGATTCAATTATTCTTGGTATTTTGAAAACTAATTGGCAGTAACAACAACATGTAACTCAATGCCTGGCATATTTCCATAGGTTTTTGGTTTTTTTTTTTGAAGTGCAGATGAACACACCAATTTTATGCCAGAAGTACATGTTTCTGCCCCGTGCTTGCACAGCTTTCAAAGAAAGACTGAGGTTGAATTAAAGCACATGTACTGTGTGTAACAGGCAATGTACTGAACTAGCAGGGATATGACTTCTGAGCCATGTGAGAGTTGGCTTTTAGTTAATTACAAATGGATTCCTGCTTCTACTTTTGATGCCAAACTGTTGCTGGTTACAACAGAATGAAACGTCAGTCTCAATAAGCACTTCTAAGTGCAGAATAATACTGTTTCCTGTAATTCTTTCCCAGAACTGTAATGTCCTTTAAGAAAGGTATTTGTATGATTTTTATCTGAAAAAATTACTTTGTCTGAGTAAGTTCAATTGTGCACATACTTCAAAGTGCAGCTCTGCCCACTCTTCTACTGAAACCAAGCAAAAAACCCCTCAAAACATTTATAAATCTGCAACAGTAACGACCTGTTACACAGTTTTCAAGAGTCTGTATCAATGAATGAAACTGAATGAAGCATAATTACGCTGTCCCTTAAAATAGGGATATTAAAGCAAGACAGGACTTAGAACTTAAAATACAAAATGGGTTTCATTCAGTCTAGTGCAAAGAGCTCTGCTATAAGCCCTATTGCTATAGGTGTTCACTGTATGAGCTTGATGGCCAAGTCCATTAAGATGAATTAGAGTCATTGCAGTGGCATTAGCAGGCTTCAGCTCAGCCTTGGAAGCATGCATACCAACCTATGTGTCTACCTGAATATATGACACACTGGGTATCTGCAAACACATTTGTATCTATATAAATACACATCTGCAGATATAAGGTACTACCTCTAGCAGCTGATACCAAGCAATGCAAAAAGCTGTCACTGACAGCATGGGATCAAAGTGCTGTCCCTCTCGCTGCATTCATGCTTGTGACACCCCAAAATGCTCATTGGGCTCTGAGATGTGACTGCCATGGAGATATTTGTTTACTTAAAACCCTTCATTTCAGGGAGGTTTTCCTGCTACTCTGAATAGCAGACTGATGAATCAGCAGATATTAATCACATTTGACTCAAAGTCCTCAAATGTCTGAATTGCAAATACTGAAAGCTGGTGCTTTTCTGAAGCAGCAAAAGGAGCCCAGCTTCTGTAAGGACCTACCAGTTGGGCTGATATCTACTGAGAGCACCAACAATCTGAAACAGCTGGTAAGAGACAGATTTTGGGAAAAAGGGTTCCTGGTTAGAAGACTTCTACTTAAAGTAGAATTAGTGAATTTTTTGTTTGTTTGTTTGGAGACAAGACATGCACTTCAATTTTAGTTGCTATAGCTGTTTTAGTTTAGTTTAGTTACAGTACTTCATTACTGCATCACCTGCAAAAAGCTTTGTTACATTCTTTAAAGACTACACTTTCATAAAAACAAAACAAAACAAAAAACCCACTATCCATCATCAAAACACTTCAATAAAACGAGATCAAGGAGTTGCTTTAATTTTCATGCCTAGCATTGACATTTTCGTAATTCCTTCTCATGGGGATTGACTTAAGGATGTTGATATCACATCTGTGACACACTTACTGCTGGTATTCCAACACAACAGCACTTGCCATTGTGTTTGCAGGCCTCTTTCTGAGGACAGGTCCCACTGGTTAGAGGCAGAACGAAGAAAGTCGAGTTGTACAGACATGCACAGTACAGAAAATAAGGATGAGGTGCTTCACGGATTGAGGCCAGAAGGTGTTACAGCACAGTGAAACAAAATCAACCTTTTGCAGAATGTCAACAGGCCAAAGACAGGCCAATACAAGATGATACTTGTAATACCACATACCGATTTCCTAAAGGAGAGCAAACACAGCTAGCCACAAGATAGCCTTCCTGTGTTTTCTACCTTGCTCCTCAAGCTAAAAGAGGCTGCAGCTTTCTTCCACACCTGTGTTTCAAGGCACTGCCACGTGGCAGGGAAGTGGCATCCTGCCCAATACAAAACTTTCACTTAGTCACAACTTTAAGGTCTACATTATCACAGAAACAAACAAGTTCTTCCATTGAAGAAGCAAACAGCAACAACAAAAGAAGCATGAGAGAAACCTGAACTTTTGAACAGAAGTCTACAGAAAGCTCTGTTTCTGCTTTGTTCTCTCCTATCCCAGGCAAGCCCCACTCTCAGTCTGCCTCCCCTAATTACTGTAGTCAGCTTCATTAGGCAGATTCAGCTACAAGAGACCTAGTAAGCAAAGTCACATTCCCTCCTGGGACACCTGGCTGTGGTCTGACGCGTGGCTGCTTTCTGTTTGTGCTAAGCTGGGACTCAGGCGTCTTTAAACGAGACCAGAGCTCTGCTGCAGATATTCCTCCTGGTGTTACATGTAGTGTGTTTACAGTGATTCTGGGAAGCCTCTGGAAATCTATAGGGATATGTAAATATTATGCAAAACAACTCGGCAATTGCAAAAGACTTCAAAGGCTGATGTAGGTGCTTGGGAGCTCTTCTGAAATTCAGACCTTATGTATTGCTGGAGGTGAATCAGAGAATGAAAAATAGCAGGTTCTTTGTATGTGTTCAAAGACAAACATGTGAACTGAACTGGGTTTCAGTTTTCCATCTAAAGCAAAGGTGCAATCTACAAAGATTGCATTAAACAACATGGAAGTTGAACTTCTGAATTATTTCCTCTTATTTATCCAGTGCTGACGGAAAAAAAAAAAAAGTGCTGTGCAAACATTACTGGAAGTACTTTTCTTAGCAGTGCTGACTCACTGTGGATATTTCATTACTTACCCATGACAAGGCATTGTGTCCTGCTCTGTGATCCTGGACTCTTCTAGCTGTTGATATGCTGGTCCTGTAATCCCATTGAACCTACCCCGAGGTAAGGGAGGAGTCCTCCGAAAGGCATTTCTATGTAGCATCCCACTTTTCTGTCCTGGGCTGCAGCATGAAGAGAGACTTCTAGGAACAACACACCAAGGGTACAGTAAAAATTATCACTGCGAAAGTGTAAACTTCAGCAAAGCGAAGATTCAAAATTAATAATGCATGGATTACTGTTTTTATAAACTTTGCTGCGGCAGTCTACAATGTCAGCACAAACTCTCTAAGGATATGCACTGCTATAATCCACAGCTAGCTGCTGTTTATGCCACATCTAATATATCACATCCCTTCTAAGAACGAAAATAATTGACCAGCATATTAAATGTTTCCTTATACGTGATGAAGGATGCTTCTTTTATTCTGTACTGTGTACCATAATCCTGGTATGAAGAGGTGGACCCTCCAATAGTGGCAATAAACAGCAGAAGTCCATCAGATTGAGCTCAAAATCAGATCTTAAGTTTAAAGCCCATTATATTGCCTATCAGCCCAGGGGTCCTCCTTGCTGGTGCTACAACATGAAATTGGAAAAAAATGTATTAATGAAGCTTATGAACTTGAAGAAACCATCTCTGACACAAGTTTCCTTCATTTCTGACAATACTTCTCCTTATACTGTTTTATTCTTGTATTATATACATTGATCATTTTCTTGTTTTATATATACTGATAAATAGAATTGATTCTTTATGTGATGTGATAGAAAACTACTTTTGTAAACAACATTTTTATAGTGTTTTGGAAAAACAGATTTCTTTCTATTTAATGCAGGAATTAAAAGGTATGTAGAATCCACACAGTTTTTTTTTTATATATATATGAACCATAAATCCAGATTTCGCTAACACAAAATTATGCCAAAATATAACCCCTTTATACTGCATGGCATGAATGGCTATTCATTTTCCAGCTACTCCTTATTTCCCTTAACATCCCCTGGGGCTCAGAAATGCATATGTATTATTTAATATTCTGTCACATCCTTAATGAAGTTTTAGTATATGGTTTTTTGTTTTGTTTTGTTTGTTTTTTTGATGCACTGTAAGAATTATCTTTGGTTAGGTGAATAATTAGAACTTATTATATAATTCAGCTATGCAAATGACTTTTCCCAAATTTACTTCACTTATTATAACATGATTTAATAGCAATCTGCATTTCATACTTAACAGAAACTTTACTTACAGCTGGGACCACATCTACTCCCAAAGAAATTCTTGCTTAGATCAAATATCTTGGACAAATTCTCTTGGAGAACACATTTTGTTAAAACATACCCTTTCTCTCCAAAGTCAAAATAGAAGAAAGAAATCCAACAATCTCTACTCTACTGCTCACGTTCATTTTTGGTCTCTGTTCTGTTCTCTTCCACACTCATACATGCCTGGTACTTTTTAATTGAAAAGATGGATAATTCATAGCAATAGCACTTCCATAAAGATTTTTTGATGCTTCCTTAAATAGATTTTCCTGAGCTATTAAGAAGGCTGCAAAAAAAAAACTTCGGGAAAAAAACAAGTTAGATTGAAGTTCTGGCCTTTCATTCTTGAGGGCTGAATTCAAGTTGTGAGATACACTTCGTACTCTGTAAAACAGCACTACCACATCACAAAGCAATTGGTAATTTCTGCTCAGGAAACTCAGATTATTAAATCAGGGAACCTTAAAAGGTGCAGCTGAATGAATAATTCACAAAGAATAATAAAATTTGGGGGTTTTTGTTATTATTGATTGCAGTACGTTCATCAGCGTACTAAGGAAGTAAACAAACTGATAAACTTCGGACTTAATGCAGATATTTGAAACTAGAAAGGCAATGTTTAATAGTAGTAGTTTCGTTTGCAGCCCAGAAGGCCAACAGTATCCTGGGTTGCATCAAAAGAGATGGGGCCAGCAGGGAGAGAGAGGTGATTGTTCCCCTCTGCTCTGCCCTTGTGAAGCCCCATCTGGAGTATTGCATTCAGGCTGGAGGCCCCCAGCACAGGAAAGATGCAGAGCTGCTGGAGCGGGTCCAGAGGAGGGCAACAAGGATGCTCAGAGGCCTGGAGCAGCTCTCCTACAAAGAAAGGCTGAAGGAACTGGGCTTGGTTAGCTTGCAGCTATATCGCTTACAGGCCTCTGCTCTATTGCTCACGTGATGTGTTCCCCTCCCTGAGGAAAACAGTGCCTTTCCAATTTCTCCAGGTAATTTACCCTTCTTTAGCCATCATTATAGTTTCTTCCTTGCTCTGTTCTCCAGTCTAAGTGGTAAAAGAGATAACCCATGTAACTAAGCTGTTCAGTAAAGCAGAACAATAAGGAAAGCTGTAGCAAATAATGTCTCCAAAATCTATCAATTGATTACTCAAGAATAACAAAAACCAGAATAGGTTTGAAGTGTCTCACAAGTAATTCATAAACTAGGGAGAAATGTGGTTCTGATGAATTAATGGTTTGAAACAAATAGCTCAAGAATCTCTAAGGTTAATGAAGAACTTGGGATTCATCCTTGTAAATCGTTTTGTATAAAAATTTTCTTTAGGTTGAGCAACTGAGTAGAAACAAAGACTCTCTCAGGAGGTGGAGTATTCTCTTCTCAAGGCACATATGCAGCTCTCCAGTGTGGTTAACTGTTTTTGGAGAGGAGATGACTTGCAGTGAATTTACAGTAACTCTGGAAATCAGCCTGTACTATTTTTTCAGTTAATTACTAAACAAAATTGATCGTACATCTCATTTTGAACACATTCAGAAGTACCTTTGTTAAGAGAAACATGAAAAGCATTAACAAGAGGAATATGATTAAAATGTTAAAACTTTAGATATGGATTCCTTCTTGTTTAATGAGTACAACAGAACTATAAGCATGGTTGTGTGCATCATTACTTCATTTACTCTTTCCCTTTTTTTTTTTCTGCCTCTTCAGTCTCATTTTCCCTTCTGGTGATAGTACTATCACATCACTTTGATTTCCATCATCCTCTTCTTTGGTATCCCTTGCATTCCCTCCATCTGTACCTCCACATTTTCCCTATGTTCTCAACATGCCCCCTGCTGTCATGCTCTGAATTAGATATTCAAGAGAAATACACTAAAACATCAAAATGTTCCTTTTATTTATTTTTTTAACCAGCTTGAGTTTTGTACATCTTGTACTAAATGCAAGCTCATCTCTAGTATTACTAAGCTGCCTTCATCCACACACTTGCTGTTCGGATAGTTTCATTTAAAAAAAAAAAAAGTTGAACTGGGATCCATGATTGTAACTCATGAAGAGAAAAATATAAGGAGGAAGAAAGGGAAATTCTAAAACTGGTTGTAAATACTCTGGCTCTGAACCTGCAAAAACTATGCAGAGTGGCATATTATATTACATACGATATTGCCTACCGATAACAAGATGCAAACTGTGCTGGCTAAAGCTGAAAGCCATACTGCTTGTCCTTGCTAGACAGGAACAATAAACATATACCCCAATGACAGAGATAGCTGCCAGATAAACAGTGTCTTCTGAAACTCCCCAGAAGCCACATTTTTAGGCAAAGGTAAACAATCTTTTGCTAACGTGTTCAGAATAACTATTCAGACTTTCAACCAACTTTCAGTTTTAATAAAATTATCTGTTATACTTGAGAACATAAGCGCCTCCCAGTAAATACCATATGAAGGCATAGTACTGTATCACAAAGTCCTTTTGTCAGGCTGTTAATAAGTACGAGATGACACAAAAAGCATGAGCCTCTATTGGCATCTTTGTTACAGAGGGTCCCTCAAAGGAGAGAGTTAACGTCATCTTTGGGACTTCAGCAAAGCTGCGTGTGATTAAAGTAATATTAAGACTGTAAGGAGTGTATTATGCTAAAAAATGGTGGCATAAGCAGAGAATTTTAATAGTGTTTTATTTATTTGATTTGTTTAAATCCCTGTAGCGTCCTACATTCCAAGCATTTAAGCATCACTTTTTTTCTCCTGCCTTTGCAGAAACCAATGGTGTAACAAAGTACCGAAGATTACCTAGGAGAACAACCAACCTACAAGGGCACAATGACCTGTGTTTTCCAGATCGTTTACAAATGGTTGGAGCTAGTCAGATCCTCAGTTCAGGCGATGGAGTGAGACCTCCTTGCAGACTTCTTTTTTTCTTTTCAGATAAAAGAGCAGCTCTCCAGCTGCCAGTCCATACCTGCAAGTCTAACTATTCCTGAGTTCTTCAGTAGAAACATTGTTATTCACGTACTCAGGGATAGCACTTGCTGGGCCTGATCAGTGACTTTGTAACTCCATGCAATTACTACGTGTGAGCCTAGGGTCACTACCCCAGGTCCACCAGTTAGGTACACACAATAGGAAAAAGGAACAGAGATGTCAAAGGTGCCTTGGTGGGATGGAGTTCAGCCAGCCACCATGACCTCATTACATGCTTTCTGTACAGCATGGATCAGCCTCTATCCTAAAATGAGGACTCCAGAAAGTTGTTCTACATTGAAAACTTTGAGTTTAAATTAGTTATGATGAGTAGACATCTATTTGTATCACCATTGTACTGCCGTATTTGTTCATTTTAAGTAGGTCTTTTACTTCTCCTTATCTTTTCTCTGATGTGCTTATAAGCAGCTGTCATATTCTCTTTTCAGTCTTCATTTACTACACAAAATGATACAAACTTATCTTTTTCATGGAACACATGATTCATTCCTTATTATATTAGCTCATCAATGCAATTTGAGCCCATATAAACCAGAAGGCCATTTTATCCACACAAGATAATACTGGTGATTCCTCATGCTACATTCACATGCAATGAAACAATATTTCATGAAGTCATTTTCAAGTTTCTGACTTTCTGATGGCAATGCCTTCACTAATGCTTCCTGTCATCCTACTTTTCTTTTGCATGTCTGCATCACTTTGCAACTTGGTTACCCTTTCACCAAGTGGTACATACTGAACCTTTTCTTTGTTATTTGTTTATCAGCTTGTGGAAGAAACTTTTGTTATTAGTTCTCAAATGACTGGGCTTGTGTTTAGTACTGAACTTTGAAGGGTGTTACTCCACTCCTCAAGGTTACTTGATTCATTCTTTACCTCATATCTAGAGCACTATCTATGCTTCCCCTACCTTATAAGTAATTTCTTCAGTATGTTCTCACTCAAGGATATTGATTTTTGCATTTTACTACTACTTTGACTGTTGTAATGTCTATTTTCATACATTTTGTTCCATTCCTGTTCTGCCTTCATCCCCAAACAATCATCCTAATTGAAAAATAAAATACATTCATCCAGGATTTCCCTACTTGCTTCATATATTCTCTCTGTCCTTCCATCAGCTTTGCTTCCTCGGGTATGATACTCTTATTACTCAGCAAGAACACTTGATTTTGGTATCAATAGTAATCCTTAACTCTCAATGCTTTCTGGAAATGTTCACTTCAAGCACGACCTCTTGTTCTCTGTGATTCAGTTTGTCCCTCTGCCTGCACCTCATCCTTTTAAGCCATTTCTTTCAAGTAAACTTCTCCAGAAGACTATGTTCTTTCCTTGGGAAAATACCAGATTCTTTATACTTCCTCCTTTTTTCTGGGCTTCCTCTTAGTTGTGTTACTTTATCGATGTCTGATTTTTTAAATTCATTAATTTTCTTTGCAGAATAACTTAGATTTACTCTTTCATTTGATTTAAACTGAATCAATTGTACTGAGATCACAAAGATCAAAATGCTAAGTCCAAAAAATTGTTTTTACCTATTTTTTTTAATGGAGTTTGAAAATGCAACTGCAAATTATTTTAAAATTTAGAGTAAGTTTATCCTATTTTGGCACTTTTGCAAGACAATGCAACTGGTTCATGCTGCAAGCCTCTGCATTTGGCCTTCATCACAACATTCTCTGAAATGAATGCCACTAAAATCAAAGCTGACCGAATCAAAGAAAGGAAGTCAGCATGTCTAACTACCAAGAAAACTGCTACTTAATGGGATCACACATCAGTCCAGTAAGTAACAAATCACAATTTTGTTAACATGTGTACAAAGAAAGTTGGGGTTTTCTTACTTAAAGAACAGATAATCTGAGATTAATTTTTGAGCATACTGTATACTTTACAATAAGTTTGCTCACTAAACACGCTTGTTATTTTCCAGTTCTGACTAAGGATTATTTTACATATGGGAACAGAAGATAATAAATTCTTCTACAATAATAACAATGAGTAATATTTCAGGAGTAAGATTCAGCGGTGATACAAATCTTTCATCTTTGTAGCAATTCTTTGCATTCAGCTGAGGTTGGCAGAGTGAGAAAACTTATTACCCAATAATCTGAGTGAAATAACTAGGTGATCTCTTCTCTGTCAGCCAGACTTCAGCAAGCCAGAATGATTTCCTACCCTGATAGACCTAAAGCCAGGACAAAAATTATTTTGGTTTTAGAAACTGCTGAGCAGACATCTACTGATTTCAAGAAATAATCACCAACCATTAATGCCCTTGAAAATACAAACAGAGAAAGCAGGTCTAGTTGTGGAACAAAATAGTTCCATAGTGAGCAGAAACAGAATAGATAGTTTAACAATAGCATAAAATGATACACTGCAGAACTGCTCTAATTTTTTTCCAGGTCCATGTCACATTTTGAAGACAAGATACCACTCTATTTTTGTCTAGTCGTACATTTCAGGGAGACCTGAGAATTTCAGCTAGGACCACTTTAGACCTGATTCACTGCACCTCAGTGGAATGGAATGAGGGGATGCTTACAGCAAAGAAAAATCTTCATTTTTAATCTAGATTTGATATTCAGAAACAAGGACTAATTGTACTTAGACTGTGATTAATTAGATGGACATTACAAAAAGACACCAAATGAAACAGAAAAAAACTTAATACTGAACAGCATTTAGAAACTATAGAAACTGAATAAGTTAGGAAGCTGTCACAGGATGCATAAATCAAAGACAGTCTTATAAGTCATTGGCATGTTAAAGTCTGTTGTATTTTTTATAAAGTGAGGCCCTTGTATAATAAATCTTAAGTTATAAAACTATGAAAAAGAATTCTTTATAAATCAAGCTGTCTTAAAACAGTTCTGAGGTAAAGACTCTTAATACAGTCCAATGCTTGACATCTGGAAATAAGAAAATGTAGTTTTTTTCTCCTTTGTAAAGAGAGGTTTCAGCATGTGAATGTACTAAAGTGAGCGCTTTGGAATTCTGTATTAATTTACTCTAACTTCAGTGTGGCTTATTCCGTAATTTCCCTATGGAAAACAGGGTGTTTAGAGTCATTCAGTTTTTGTTTTAAGAGCCCTTTGAAAACAAGAAACATTCAGTCCTTATTTCCACGTTTTAAAGCTTAATAACGTCATAATACAGCACCTAAATAATTTCAGATTTGGGTGTTGCAATCATGTTATCAAGGGTAAGTGAATGTCACTGTATTTTTTCTAAGCTTTCCTTTTTGACTAAGTTGAGTAAAAACAGCCACAGAGCTTCAAGTGTAAAGCATTCCAGGCAACACAGTTCAACTACAGTCAGTAAAATTACTATGTATGTATTGAAAATGTGTGTAGAATAATAAATAAACTCAAAGAAAAGCATCTGACATGACAGTTGGCATTACTTTTTCATGCCAAATTAAAAGTTTAAGTAAGGTTAATGTAAGTACAATCCAAATATCCCTTCCTGGTTTATATTGCAGATTATTGTTGGTTTAGCAAATCTTCCAAACAAAAGAGAAGCAATGTGACTGGGGGATTCCAACAAATGTCCTCTTGGCTTTACCTCAAACACCACAGAAGTTAAGTTACTACCTCATGCAATCCTCTGTTAGCACCCTACGGTCCTTCATATCTCCCAGCATCATTGCCCAATCCTCCTACCCGCGTGTCAGCCACCTGGCAGCAGCCCTCAGCAGCCACCATGCCTTCCCCCAAATGGCCTTTTGCTCACCTGTGCTGCTTGGTGGGCTGAGTTCCTCTGTCAGGAGACAAAGCCTCTGGGAAGGACGGAGGACCTGAAAAGCTGGACTCCATGACTTTGTCCAGAGCAGGCCCCGGGTGCCTATCTGTTTTGGAGTACTGTGGCACAGAGAATAAAATCAATTAATACATAAAAAGGAAAATACATTGTTGATGTTATTCGGTGAGAATTGAAATTGATAAGAAGTGCTTTAATGCATTTTAAATTAAAACTGGGGAGTGCAAGTAATACATCCATTCACTGCTGTTTACAGTGAATGTACAGAAGTGAAGAGCACCAAGGTTTGTTGTCTCCATTACCTTCTCCACATCAAAAACCCAATATCCACACTGGCAGCAAAATTACTGACTGATCTGCCCAAAACAAAGGGGAACACAGTCCCCTTTGAATAAGAATCTGCTTTTGTGACTGTCCATGCAGCGCCTGAGATCACGAAACACACCTCAGACAATGTTCAGCACCTTTTTGTGTCCTTTGGTGATTTCAGTCAAGCACTGCTTTCATCAATATGCATAACTATGAAAACCACACTGAATAGCTTTTGTATCATCAGATAAGTAAGAAAAACATTTGAATCCTATCTGTAGAGCCAGACATCCCTTCTGCACCTGAAACTTCTGACCTGGGAGTATCTGTGCTAGTAGTATCAGTGTAAACATAATTCTTCTTGTGACAGTTGTGTGTGCAGGGCAATCTCTGGGCACACAGAGTGACACAAAGGTCTGTAAAGCAGACACCAGATGTGAACAGGAATGGATTTTCCTCTTCTTGCTTTGTGACTCATCTGGAAATTCAACAAAAAAACGGCTCTGATCCAGAACAGATCCGGGAAGTCAAAGCATAAGAAAGGTGCGTTTTGGTTTGGAAGAGGAATCAACATTGTTAGCAGTTATTGGACAGTATCTCAGAGATATGAGTGGTTAACCCACATTTCCACATAGCTAAGAAAAATAACAGAAAAAGAAACAGAAAAGAAAGATAACGTTTCTTACACTACGTTGTAACAATCTGCACTAAACCCAACAGGTCTGTTTTTCTTTAATCCTTTTCTCTCTGCATTGAATTTGAACTCTTAGTACTAGATAGTTAGGTTACCTTTACAATAAGCGAGTACTCTGCGAGCTATTAAGTTATAAAATATTTTAGGAAAAAATACAATGTACATTAATAAAATACCACACTGTTAAAATAGATGCCATGCTATTATACAACAGCATAAGCATTTGTGAAGGAGACGGTAAGATTTCTGTCATGGTACAGTTCTTCCCCACAATTATTTTGTTGTCTAACAAAAGACCAAGCGAGAACTCCTTAAAAAGAGTTATTTCTTGATTCCCCTTTATTATAATTATTACCTACATTTCCTGAGAGTTTAGCAAAACTAGAAAGGAAAGTCTGACAACATTACTCTCTTTTAACCGGTTTAAGAGTATGCTCACACACGTCTTAGACTACTTGTGACCGATTTCCAATGATAAAAAAATAGATCTTCCAATTTTTCTCCTAAGTTATCTCTTCTCTCTCTTTCTTTTGTGTGAAATACCCACAGGAAAAAGACCAAAATCACTGCTTATGGGCTTCTGAAGGCAAAGCTGTGAAAACAGCAATATGCAAAATGTTACTGCACACAAAGTAAACACAACTGAAATAATAAGAAGAAACATATTCCACTCATTTTTTCTTCCAGTTACAATGATCTTAGTTGTCATTTGTAACAATGTAGATCAAGCATTCAGATGGAAGCATGTCTTTTAAGGTGCTCATATTTGTGACAGTTTTAAACTTTAATGTTTATTCTGCCAGCTGCAGAAATGACACTGATTTCTGACCTGACTAAATCCATTTGAGCTATGGGAAGAATGAATTGTAAGCATTAGGAAAGTATTTCTGTCCTTTTTTGTGTTTGTTTGTAATATTAAATTGAAGGTCCAAATGGCTTTATAGGACCACGAGCACGAAGTGAATCACAGAGGTTAAGCAGGGATAAGCTATGCCTCTTGCCACACCTATGGTTAAAGTGAATGTGGGCTGGGGGGGATCACACGCCAAGGAGCATCTTTCCTCACCACAACTGAGAAAAAACAGGGCCTCCGCAAGCTGCCCACTGCTGCTGACCAAAAAGCGATCCCAAATATTCAGCACCCATCAGTGCCCAGGCACAGGGCGGTTCTTTCTTCTTAATCAAACATTTACTTCATGACATTTCCAGATCCATCACTCACTAATTATCACAACAGCAACAATGTCGATTACATTGATAAGGTATATCAGAATTTGAACTGAGGGTGCAAATATACAGAGAATTTGAACAATCAATGGAATCAAATTTATTCAGATGTAGCACATCATTCATAGAATTAAACACAGTCAAGTTTACTCTTTTCTAGCTTAACCATAAATGCCACATCCCTTCTCTGAGACAATCTTTGGAGGAAAACATCAGAATCCTGGGAAAAGTTTACAGCAGCATCAAACAGAGCTCCCAGAGTGGGGCAGGGGATTGCCACCCAGCTGCGTCCCAGTGAAGCCAGCCCCATTGCTTCCAGCTGTTGCCCAAACTGCACCCTGCAGAGCCCTCTGCTCACTGTGAGCTGCCAAGCACTCACTCAGCCACTGCAGGTGATAAGCTGTGGAGCACTGTCAGAGTACTGCTCTGGGAGGTTGGAAGCATCCCTAAAATCTTATCTGTATCTGGTGGTTTTGTTTTGTTTTGTTTTTTTTAGTGGTTTTATTTTCTTTTTTGTTAATTATTTGTGCTTGTTTGAGCAGTCATTGAGAAACACTGACGTATAGGGATAAATAAATTAAAGAATAATGATAGCATTTAAAAATAAAGCGTTTCACAAATTTTCATTTTTTCACAGTTTCATGGAGAAAATCATCCGTTATGTGCAATTACTCAAACACTTGGACAATAAAATCTCACCCCCTACTAGTTAATGCTAAATGAATCTGCAAGAAGTCAGCCTCTGCCACTGACCTGTTGTATTACTGCGAGTCATTCCCCTGCTCCAGGCCTTGGATTATTCTTTCCTAAATTTAGGATCCACAGGTGACAAATGCCACATAAGTGCTATAGAATAGCTAGACATTGTTGTGCTATAGTTAAACAAAACAAAAAACCCCCTCCAGCTCTTTCTCCTTGATGGATACCTCTCAAATAGTAACACAAAATAAAGTGCAGATGTGTGTCAGCATTGGAAGGGAGGTGATAAGGGGATGCCATTTCAAAAAGGACTGCGAAGGCAGAGGGTAACAGATTTGCATTACGTTCAGAGAGGTGAAGAACCAATGCCTCTTTTGGAAGGGCTGGCCTTGCACCACCAGGCAGTCATCTGAAATACTGAGCATCCTTACAGCTGCTCCCCACGCTCTGCTGCGAGCACTCTAGATAGAGGCCAGCAAGCTCAAGTTTCTCTATTATGGCAGTTTTTCCAAAGTTGTCACAAGTTACTGAAGTGGGAAATTTGCTCCTGATCTTTGCTGATAAATCACATCACAACTCAGGTAAAAAAAACACTCGTCTTTTAAAAGAGCTAAATGTCTTTGTCTGGTATTCAACATATATTAATTGCATTTCTATCACAGTGACTAAGTTTATTGACGATAGTATCAACAAGTGTCAACAAGTAACAAGAAGAGAATTTTTGTCTTCTTGTTATAAGAATATCAGAAACCTGAAGCCTGTGACTGCAAGCTGTTAGAAACAAGCGTAGTGAGAACTGAAACCACACGCTACAGCATGAAAAGCATATTAGGCATGTCAGAGGGGATGTGATGGGCAATGAACAGATCCACTTAGTATCATGGGAGAAGGAATTAAACGCCACAAGGATGAAAAAGGCTATTTTAAACAACCATGACAACTGTCACAATCACAAAAGGAATGGCAAGTCTTCTGCTGCTTTTGTTGTTAATGATGTTCTAAAGATAAGAGAAATTAAAGAAATCCTGTAATCAAGGTGGGGAAAGGAGACAGTAAACATCAGGGGACACCAAGCCTGGTGATCTACAGAAAAACAGAAGAGGAACTGGGACATATCCTCCTGCCTATGTGAGGTGTGTAGGGTGCAGAGAGTGTTTGCCTAAGAGGGGCAGCTGAGCATCCTGACTTGCTTGTGTATAATGACATGGAACCATTTACTGCAGTCTTGTGGACAACATTCATTAAATATCTCTCTAAGATGATATAATCTCTTTGGGAAGACATAGGTAATACTAGAAAGTCCTAAGCTTCATGCACCTGGTAAAATAAATCTTTATCTCCTGTGTACCTCAAAGATCCTCCATTAAGAACTTGCACATTCCTCTCATCCTGACTAAAGAATTACTGCAAGATTACCAGTACGCTGGTATTTGTAAAGAAGAAAAATGACATACAGAAAATGGGGTAACTACAAGAAGATTGTAGGAGACAGGAGCCTGAAATTTTGTCAAGCAAAACGTGGAAATGGTTATCCAAATTCAAGCTCCCTGACAATCTAGCAAGAAATTGCGTGTCGCTATCAGATTACTTGGGAAAAAGGAGTACCCTTGAAGGAGACTGCAGAGAAATACTAATAGACTAATAGCTCTGTTCAAACTGTTTATGAATCCTGCTTACAGAATACCATATTGTTTATCTAATTTGTATCCCTTACTGTACAATGGAATCGATACTGAGAGCCCAGGTGAACACAATTACCAGCTCTGAGCAGTAGGAATTCAGAGAGAATACTTTACAGAATCACAACTGAACTGAGGAAGGAAGTGGAAGAGATGTAATACATTCAAATGCAGGAAGGAAAAGCATATGATGCTTCAAAATACTTCTGCTGTCGATACAAACAGAAAGCTTTATTCCCTGTGATATAACCAGTGACAGGGAGACATCCACATTTTGGCTTAAACCTCTAAATCTCCTTGCATTCTTCCTCAACCCTGGGGCTAGCCAAGGAAAATGAGTTTGCACATGTTAAAGAGCCATTGGTTAGCTTCGCAAAGAGCTAAACCTTTTCATGAGTAGTTCAAGCTGGTTAGAATTGATAGAATAGCAAACCCAAACTCCTCAGACACTTCCTACTTTGTTTATGCTTACATTATATTATTTGGGTGGTATCCCAATGTCAGCTGTTGGATATGAATGTGCTTGCAGTAGCCCTCCTCACTAAGGACTATGCTGCTAAAAGATGGCACAACCTATACATGGTTCATGCTTGGCTGATGCATGGCACTGAACCTGGATCTCAGTTTAAGCCCCTGATTGTATCAGCAAGCTTGTACTCTGTCGCATACCAGATGGACCTATTATTTCCCAACCTTATTACAGCGCTGTATGCTGGCATCATTCATTTAGGATACTTTTTAGAGGGTCCAAAAATCTGAACAGTATGCTCCTAGTATTTACCAGAGCTCTTGAAGTACAGTTGTTGCAGACAAAAGACTGCATCTTCTTAAAATAAGGCAGTTCCAAAAAGCCTCCTTTTTTCAGCTGCCCATCTCCATTTTTTTTTCTTGACTATTCTGTTGCTTAACTTGAATAGCTGATCCAATTATCTTAAAAACAGAAAAGAGCAACCCTTCCACATGGATGCTTAATGAACCTGGGGGAAAGTCCAGCACTTCCAATTCATTTTTCAAATAATGCCTTTTGAAATAACAATTGCCAAACAGAGCAGTCCATATCATAGGATAGAGCAGGAGAAATGGAGAATGGTTTAAGATTAAACATTCAGAGCTTTTAGCATTGTATATGCTTTTATTGTAAAGAAACTTAAATTGGCACAGAGGTGAGATATCACAGGGACAAAGGTCTAGAGTTTTTTCCATTTCCTTTTGCAGCAATCCAAACAGCTGCAAAAGTAAAGAGTCAAGCTAGAATAAAATGTAAATTTGTAATACATTTCAATAATTTGTTCAAAAAATGAGATGTGGTTGGGTTTTTTTTTCTGCTTTTAACAGCAATTCTGATGCACTTACATAACTTCTCTCATTTGCAGAGATTCAGAATTGACTTTCAAACTAAATAGTGAAAATTCATTCTTTTTCTAAAGTCCAGTAAAAGGTAAAAAGAGAAGAAATCATGAGTAGAAAAAGTACTTCACTGAGATTGGCCAAGCTCCTTAATGCCCCCAAACACTCGAAACACTACCTGTTACATGTGTTACATGTAAAACTTCTTCCTAGGGCAGTGCAACCTTTGGAAATACCTATGCATCCATTAGTAAATGTAGCAACCTCTTTGTTAAAATGCCAGGACTCATTCGGAATAGACATTAGAATTGTCATCAAGAATAAGGAAAATTACGCAGCTGTTCTCAGGTCTGAACTAATACAGAGAATAGAAGGCAGGGTGAAAAAAATGAAAGCATCACTAGCTCTATTATAAATAGGAAGGAGAAAAATAAGGGAGAACCTTTTAGGGAAAGCAAGAAGGACAGAACATAAGCAAGACAGATTTCCCACTTAAGAGGAGCACATGGATTAGGAAAAATGAGGCTTCCAGGATTTCATAAAGCAAAACCCCTGAAAATAACAACCTTCATTTCCTTCATTTTCTGCACTGGTCCCTGGAAATAAGAAACAAAATTTCTCCCCAAATCCACGGGGAGCAGCAGATGGGAACCTCACAGAGATCACCTTCAGGGTGACTGCAGCACCACCACAGAAGTGAGCCCCAGGAAGCCACCCACCAGCACCTGGTCTCTGCCTCACCCCGCAGATCCACTCAGGGCAGATCCATAGTCTCTTACGGGGAGATACTCAGCCACTCCTAAGCAATATGATTTTGAAGTCCTTTTCTGCTCTCTCGTCAATTTCTCCCCCTCCCCTGGTTTTCCTTTTCTCCAATCCGCCAAGATTTGTAAATATTTCATGAACTGC
Source organism: Aquila spilogaster (assembly GCA_024606505.1). Taxonomy (NCBI): domain Eukaryota; kingdom Metazoa; phylum Chordata; class Aves; order Accipitriformes; family Accipitridae; genus Aquila; species Aquila spilogaster. Next base: position 38,079,209 of record JANHGO010000012.1, on the reverse strand, counting down.
CTACTTGCATTCCTGCACTAAAATCGTTCTAACAATAGAAACCATTCTTGTCCTGCACACACTACATCCTGTGCAAGGTCATTCTGCATTTCTTTCTTAGTATTTTTGTTCCCAGAGGAAAAATGCACTAATAGCGAGGATAAAACTGCTCCCTGCTAGGGAGCTAGAAAATGGTGTGTTAATTACCAGCACTGAGAGATCTAGCTTGAACAGCATTAAAAGCTGAAAAACAAATTTGGCTTAAAATAAAGAATAATCATGGCTTTAAATCTCTAATATTTGGAATCCACAAACTGCCGCCTCAGCCATTAAAGCTATTGTTATGGCAAAAGAAAAAGACTTAAAGCTTGTGGATGTGTTTGTCAGATGCTGAGAGGACACCAAATAGTTCCTTGTGATGATGGGTTGAGAAAATATTGCACTGAATTACAGTGAAGAGAAAAAAAAAGTGTTAACCACGACCCAGTTTGATGCTAGAACAAAAGAATCACAAAAGCTCTTTACAGATTTACCATGTTTCATCATTACAAACCAGCAACACTCTTAACAACTTGTTTTAAGGGCAAGAAGTAAAATATGGCCAAAATAAATGAAATTTAAACAAGGAACTATGGAAGGTCCCCTCAACTGTCAGTGTCCATTTAGTGAAGCTACTTTCTTCTCTGATATAGTGAATTTTTCATGAATCACAAAACACGATGACAACCGCAACAGTGCTCCTACAAAACATAACCTCTAGTGAGCACAAGCAGTGCTTTAACTAGTGCTCTTATGTCACAACACAGAGTTTCAGATCACTCCAGACTGCTTAGAAGGGCATTCATTTGATGTAAATCAGGAGAAGAGGCATCTGTGGCTAAGAGGGCTTGAGAGCTTGCTTTTGCTTGACTCCCATTACTTTGATGGAGTCTGGCAAATAGGGTCATTATTCCTTGAAACAAAGCTAATGGCACTTTGCTTAATATTTCTTAAGACTCACAGTTGAGATTTTTATTTGTTTATAAGAATTAACCATTTAGAAAGGAGTCAATTCATCTTTTATGGTTTCCTGTTATACTCCAATTTTGGCCTTGCTATCAACATCATTTTCAATTGTTTCAAAGCACCAAATGTGTATGAATGGGAGCAATGCACAGCATGCATTGGAAAATAATGTGCATCAAGGGCTAAATATATCAGTTGTCTTCCATTTCCTTGTTTAAAATTAACTATATATTTCATCATTGTGGGATTCTATTAACTTGTGTATAACTATATTCAGAACATGACTAAATACATTTCAAATTTAGTTTGAACAAATACATTTCCTTCTACTACCAGAAGTCCCTTTGTCTAACTCAAGACCCAGGCAAACAAGACCATCTGCATTGTCCACCTTGGGCACTAGTTTATACATGTAAGTTTAGGTCTAGATTCTGAATTTACTCTGAATTAACTGTGTCACATCTCCACATTTTTCCCACAGATCCATTAACATGCTGCATTGAAAGATTCAAAATCACTCAAGATTAAAGTCCCCCCAGCTTGACCTATAAACCATACTTACAAGCTAAGGTACAGGGACATGCTCAGATAGACATTTACAGTGTTGAATACAGAACCAGGGGGCTCAGCAAGCTCTACCGCATGAACAAAATGCCCCAGGGCCCATTGAAATAACTTAAAAAATAAATAAATAAAATAAATCCCTGCTTGGTGTTTTCCATAAACTGTCCTGATAAAAAACACTTTATGAAAGATGTGAGAATTCTTGTTCCCATTGCTCAGATGCTAATAGCAACATGGTGATGTTCTGCCATAAGCGGCAGGAACACAGCCAGGCTATTAAATGTTTTAGCTGGCAGGATTACTTACATTTTGCAGCTGGACTCGGCTTTGTGCCATACACTCTGACTTTGCCACCATGCTGGAAGCATTTAGGCTGTAGGTTTTCCTATTCTGTGTTTCTTTCAGCTGTTCATGAATTTGCTTTGTTTGTTTCCTGCAGAGAGAAATAAAATTCATGTAAGAAAGAGCTAGTTTGAACTCCTACTATAGCCATGATATTTATATAACTAGGGCTCCTTTTGTTTAAAACTTCACCACACTGGATTAACCAGCTGAGTTAATTCACCAGTGCCTAATATTTCAATGCAGTGGTCATTTTCTGGAGAAGCTTAACAAAGGAAGAAAAGAGCTCTTCTCTCAAAAATGTCTTCTATTCTCAGATTACTACAATAGCACGCTGGCTGTTCTAGCACAGAAATTTGAAAGAAAGATTATCTATTACATATTTAACAATAGCTTGCAAGTAGGCCTGGATATTAAAAAAGCATTTTGCTCAGATTTCGAACAGAGATTTTGGCAAACACAGCAGGCATTTGTCTCTATTTGTTATAAAAAGTGTCACAGAATCAAACATTTCTGCTAGTAGCTCATTAGACTGCACCTACTATCTTGCATGCATCAGCTTTTGCTTACATGCTTTAATCTGGAAAAAAGCATCAGTAGCGTATCTGAGGCTATTTTTGACATATTACACTATGATCCACTATGTCACAGCTGACAATGCCTCCAGATGAGTCATTCGCAATATTCAAGAGATAACTATATGATTAAAAACGGCTTTCTCTTTCTGCCACATTAGATCAACAAACTGAGTTCTAAAGTTCTACACATTATTGTGGATTTGAGGCAGAAAACTACTTTAAATACGCATTTTATCTTCTGCCAACAGAAAAAACTCAGTTAAGCAAATATGGTCAGCAAAATATACTGGAGGCCTTTAATCAGAGACTGTTCTTTTGGAAAGATACACTGTTGGAGAACGTCAATTCTAAATGAGAAACAAGCCCTCTAGTTCTAGTTTAATTCTTTCCTTCCTACCTTATTCTCCTCAGCAGATGTACTGTATGCAGCAATCCCACAAAGACCTGGAAGCCCACCCAGCAAGGTCAAGGACTGGCCAGCAGCAGCAGCACTGCTTTGCTGCGCTACTCACAGCTTCTGGACAGCAGTTGGTGCTGAGCCAAATTTCAGCAGGCAGCAAGTGATCTCAAGGAAGTGTTGGTAAGGAAAAAAGTAAATACGGATTACTTTTTCCGTACTGAAATTTGAAATTCTAGCAAAATGCTTCACGGACATTTGGAAAACATTTCTGGTGATTTGCTGCTGAAGGTGTTATGGCATTATCATTCCCATAAAACTCCACGGGAAATCCATGACAGGAGCTTGAGAGTTTGTATCAATGAGCATCAGATTTTGGGAGTCACGCCTGTATATATGATGTTCTTAGTATTTAGGCAGGAAAATAACAAAACAAATCTCACATTTTTGAAACTCTACTTTGGATTTATTTAGAAGATCTGAGTTGAGCTCTTTCTACTTCTATAAATGTGTAAGTAAACCGGGATATTCAGTACCTCATTGCTGCAATTTTTAACATTACAACTGAGACTCTAAAAGGTAATTTATTGAGAAAAACAATTTAATAATAAGTTTCCCTTTAACGTTCACGCAACGTAACAGTAATATTAGGTTTATGCATATTCATTTTGCCAAAATATAGGATGCAGTACTAGAAAACTTGAAATTAATAATTCAAAATTACTGATTAATATATTTATTTCATATTTTTAATCTTCAAAAAAATGAGCCTTCTGTGATCTACTTTACAGATATTCTGCATTAAAGTATTATCTCAGCAAGAAAATAAAGTCACTGGTCATCTATAAAATCCTAAGTCATAAAGAGCAGCCCATTGCTTTTTACTGTGGTCTCCCCTCCGTTATTAACACTTAAGAGTAATTTCTTTATTACTCTGAAAGGAAAAATTGGAAGGGTACAGTGTTTAGTTATAAAGTTCAAACTTCCCAGGGAGAATATATTTTAAAAAAGGACTTTTAATACAACGGTGCATAGTGAACTGCATATGTCTAGCAGCAGGTAATATAGAAACATCAGACTAAGGAATTTGGGGTCTGTTTCTTCAAATAAACTTCCCTTCCCCCACCAGACTGTGCACCTTTCAGTTTCCCTAGTTGTTAGTAATACTTGATGCAAGTTAAACATGAAGATCATTCCCCAGACAGGAGGAACGCTTCGTTAACTTGTAAGCACAATGAAGACACATCTGCATGATGAAAAAATCCTGAAAATCTGTTGTGCATACACACATAAGATGAATCAACTGTTAACTTTGCTGCTTCACCCTTAACTTTTATACTTTTAAGACACTGGCCGATGTCACAGACATAATACTGTTTTATGTGGCCTTTATGCAACCCAGTTTAGACACTCTAATGTGGGCCAAGAGCTTCATGTAGGTGTTCAGATCAAGAGGGATGATCAAAATGTTTCCCTTAGTGTCCAGTGACTTGGAATCACCCTCTTAAAGGGCATGTCCCATGGTGACCTGTACTGAGGTGAGCCTGGTACCGAACCATGGTCACCTGCTGAAGTCTGAGTCAAGGCACTAGCAGAAAAACAGCATGCAGACTGATATACAGTTACAGTGACCCAGGATTTTGTGCGAATGGTGCTAATAACAAAAGGGGTAAAAACCTCATGGGCAGTGAGAACATTTAGGAAATCAATTTCAAAGGCAAGAGAAATTGCAGTGTTACTTAACTTCCTTAGCTTCTGTCATCTCCGTCTATTTCCACACAGCCACAGCATTCCCATGACCTGCCTTAGACCAGGCAAACTCTACTACCTTACCTGCCGGATGGTCATGGATTCAGTTATCTAGATAACTAATAGGCATGCTGTAAATTTCTGTGATGGCAGGGAAAAAGCAGTAAAAAAACATACTTTTGGGGCAGTTCACTAGATGGAACCACAGTCAGGGACTTAGGGATTAGTATGTTAACCCTGCTGTGCTTCATATGTTTGAAAGGATCTCTTGACAGAACTGAAGGTGCCCATTTTCTCAATTATGGTCAAATTTCAGATTCCAGAATCTAGCGTAAGTACACTTCAACTCTCTCCAGTAACTCTTAACTATCAGTTTAAAACCAATAAAAAAATAGAAACCTGAGACAGGAACCACTACAGTCCTGTGAGCGCATCTTTACTGCATCAGAACTACTCATTATTTTTAAAAATCTCTTCCATCTCATCAAAACTACGGTATTTGGAAGGCTGTTCCCACCCAGCTCTACACCACACCCTCCAACAGTGCGTAACAAAGAGGAACACTAATTAAAAAAAAAAAAAAACAGCAGTTAGGAGCAGGACATTTTATTCACAGTATGCTCAGCAGTTAACTTCATGTTTTTCCAACTAGCAATTCAAATCTGTCTTTCCTAAATCTCTATTCACCAGTAAAAACTCTTTACAGGAAGGTTAGGAATATCCTGTTCTCTCTCTCCCCAACGAATCTAACATACGTAATAACTTTTCTAATTATGTGGCAATATAGCTGTCTCTGCTAACAATTTAAGCTGCAGAGAGGAACAGTCCTGCTACAGAATCCTCTTGGTTAATGTCCTTGTCAGACACTAGGTTTAAAGAACAGTTAAATGGAATCCATCAAGTCATTAGAGCAAGAAAGAAGGTTTAGAAAAAACATGAACCAGCTCAAGTCTTCACTCAAACCATGCACATAGTGCTGCTGAAATTTGTGCAGAAGGAAAAAAAAAAGGTTTTTCCAGTGTGTATTTTTCCTTTTCCTGAGAGAAATGTCAAAACATTATTTTCTCCTACAGAAAGTAGTTTTCATCAGATTTCCTTCCCATTAAAATGAATTTATTGTGTGTGTGTGTATTCAGATAAGCATCCAAACTTCTAAATAGCAGAAACCTCCATATTCTTGATGCTCAGCTACCATGGCTAGCTAACCTCACATAGGTACTATTTATATTGATGCATGTTCTTTCATTCGCTGCAGTTGGAACAAAAATGAAGGATGACAGCCATACAGAACGTATTTATAAATGTAGTGGCATTAACAAGCATGTCACGTAATTGCGATGAGGTTTGTGCAACTGAAATTACACACACAACAATAAATATTAAAAAATAATGTTCAGTGATAAAGAAAAACAGAATGGAAAGTATTTTGCTTGAAAATAGTTTAGTACAAATGATTCTACCTTAGTTGTATAGTTCCACGTTCCTGTGCATTAGAAATACTCAGTTATGCAACTTACATCATCAGTTTACGACTCTTAGCTAATGCTTATCTGTAGAGAACTTGACTGTTCATACATTGATAACTTTTGCCTTTAATCCCAGCATACAGAAAGAAGAGGGACATTAAGGAAAATGAAATGCAGAAAGAAAATGAAAAAAGGTATCATAAACCATTTGTTTTCAAAATAAGGAAGTGATTAATGCCAATTATTGTCCAGAGAAAGGAACAGAAGGGACACAATCTCCTCTTTCCTGGTATCAGAAAGCAAAAAGGACACGCAGTACTTCTGCTTAGGTTGCTGGGTTTTTTGTGTTTCTTTTTTTTTGTTTTGTTTTGGTTTTGTACTTAGATATTCTAGCCATGGAGAACCGTTCTAACCTGTCTGGAAATAACAACAGCTTCAAAAGGAGGAGAGAAATTGAAGAACTGAAAAGTCATAAAAAGGATAGAAGCTAAAAAACAAACACACTAGACAAAGGCTCTTACTTTGTTTTGAAGTAGAACGCTGCACAAAGCATGCCCACTACGACTATGCCAAAGACGATACAGGAA
>JANHGO010000012.1:37997068-38072442 GCA_024606505.1 Aquila spilogaster | reverse complement strand
GAGAGGAGAGTGAAAAGAGGGAGAGGAGAGAAATTATTTCTACTCATTATTTTTAAAAATAGCTCTCCCATCTCATCAAAAGTATGGTATTTGGAAGGCTGCTCCTACTCTGCTCACCACCATTCACTCCAACAGGGCATAACAAAGAGGAACTCGGATTAAAAAACAAACAAAGGAACATTAGTTAGGAGAAGGATATTTTATTCAAAGTATGCTCAGCAATTAACATCATATTCTTCCAACTGGGTATCCCTATCTGCTTTTCCTGAATCTCTACTCACCAGTAAAAACTCTTTACAGGAAGGCCAGGAATACCCTGGTCTATTCTCTCTCTCTCTCTCTCTCTCTTTCCCTCTGCTACAAACCTAACATACATCAATGACTTTTCTAATTACGTGGCAATATAACTGTTTCTGCTAACAATTTAAGCTGGAACCAAGGAGTCTGCAGAAAGGAACTGCCCCACCACAGGATCCTCTTGGTTTATGTCCTTGTCAGACTCTAGGTCAAACGAACAGTTAAATGGAATCCCTCAAGTCCTTAGAACAGGTAAGGGGGTTTAGAAAAAACATGAACCAGCTCAAGTCTTCACTCAAATCATGCACATAGTACTGATGAAATTTGTTCAGAAGTGGAAAAAGAAAAACAAACAAGCAAACAAAAGGTCTGGTGACTTGTCCAGCGTTCATTTCTCCTTTTTCTGACAGAGATGTCAAAACATTTTTTTCTTACAGAAAGTAGTTTTCATCAGATGCCTTCCCATTAAAATAAATTTATGGTCTGTGTGTGTGTATTCAGATAAGCATCCGAACTTGTAAATAGTAGAAACCTCCACATTCTTGATGCTCAGTCACCATGGCTATCCTCACGTAGGTACTACTTATATTGATGCATGCTCTCTCATTAGCTTCAGTTGGAACAGAAATGAGGGATGATGGCCATACAGAACATATTTATAGATGTAGTGGCATTAACAAGCATGTCACGTAATCGCCGTGAGGTTTGTGCAACTCAAAGTACACACACAGAAATAGATATTAAAGATAATGTTCACTGGGGGAGAGAAAAAAAACATAATGGGAACTATTTTGCTTGAAAAAAGTTTAGTACAGGTGATTCCACCTTAGTTGCATAGTTCCACATTCTTGTGCACTAGAAATACTCAGCTTACATCATCAGTTTACAACTCTCGGCTAATGGTTGTAGTTATCTGCATGGAACTTGACTGTTCATACACTACTAACTTTCACCTTTATTCCCAGCATCCGGAAAAAGAGGGACATTAAGGAAAACGAAATGCAGCAAGAAAATGAAAAAAGGTACCATAAAGGTACCATAAACCATTTATTTTCAAAATAAGCAAGTGATCAATGCCAATTATTGTCCAGAGAAGGGAACAGAAGGGACACCACCTCTTGTTTCCTGGTATCAGAAAACAAGAAGGACATGTAATACTTCTGCCTAGGTGGCTGCTTTTTTGCTTGTATGGGTTTTTTTGTTTGTTTGTTTTTTACTTAGATATTATAGCCATGGAGAACTGTTCTAGCCTGCCTGGAAAAAACAACAGCTTCAAAAGGAGGGGAGAAATTGAAGAACTGGAAAGCCGTAAACAGGACAGAAGCTAAGAAACAAACACACTAGACAAAGGCTCTTACTTTGTTTTGAAGTAGAACGCTGCACATAGCATGCCCACTACGACTATGCCAAAGACGATACAGGAAATAGACAGCACCTGGCGCTGGTAAATTTCTTCGCTCTCTGTGAACAGCAAAATTGAGAATTATGAAGGCATCAAAAAACAATATTCGTACAAAGTGGATTTCTGTACGACACGGTTTCACTAGTGATGAACAAACGTGAGATTTTGGAGGCCTGAGTTGTCCAGTTCCTCAACAGAATGGATGTTTCTCTGAACCTCTCATCTCATAGAGTTATGGTCTCCTAGGAAGGTTTTAGAAAATGGTTCCCAAACACATTGAAAGATATATAAGCATAAAAATCAGCAAAGTTTAACATTTTCTCTGCCCTACACACCCTTTTCCTGCTTTTTAGAAGATCATGCCTCCTCTGCCAATAGAATAAAGAGCTCTACAACCGTGGTGCTTAACTGGCTTAAGGCAAGATCCGTCAGAGCTCTCCCAAAGTCCCACAGGATTCAGGAGTTCATTTTTAGCTACCAAAAAAATGTCAGTTTTGTTTTGATAGTATGGTGATTACAACGTCTTGCTCATATGTTGTTCACTCTATTTGAAGCTTACTTAAAACATAAGTCCGTGAAAAAATTCAATCAACTTTGGATTCCGAAGACTACTGTGCCACAATGCATCATGGCAATCTCTGATTTTGTGAAGTAATGTCCTTAATACATCTCATCACCTACCAATTAATTTCAAAATAGGAACAGAACGAATGTAAAAAAGAAAAAAGCTAAGAAAACAAGAGAAAAGTCTTATTCATGACAGTAGACAGAAGCTGATAGGCAACTGGAGTATCTCACACTGAATTTATCAAGAGCCCCTCAAGTGTTCTATTATATTTTTACTAAATCAACCACATCTCTAGTACAAACTGCCCTAAGATCGTTATGTTTTAGGGTCAGTTTTTCGAAACATATAGCACATGAAATAATCTTTTCATTCATGAATTTGAGGTAGAAAACCAACATGTAGGATTATCAAAGCATGGTACAAGCTCAGTACACTGGCAAAGCTACAATTCTTTTCTAGGTCAGTGATCGTCAGTGCAGAACCTCTGTCAACATGGATACCAGATTCATGTGTTAAACGGGTGACAGCAACTCCATGTTCTAGGTGTGTAAGGCTCAGGGTTCATAAGAAGAAAGAATGTATGACAACAACAAGATTAATCTGAGCAAATATTAGAAAAATCATAAGCTAACAAACTTCAGTTAAATACTATCTTGCCTTATTACAATGACTAATTAGTACGTACAGTGTCCTAATTAGTACTAATTATTTATTACCCAAGCAAAAAAATACACAGACTACTCCAGTGCTGTTACTAAACATTTGGAATTTTCAAGAGTCATTTGTCTTCAGCAAAAGTTCAATTTCCCTGTAATTTTATTTGAAACAGCTTATGACAAGTACCAAACATTTATTTCTTAATTACTTCTTTACTCGCTCACTCAAAGAGTAATACAGTGATTCAGAACTCATTTCTAAGATGCAAAACATCCTTAGCTCCTGTTGTCTTTTTTTCCTCATTTAGTTTTGAAATGCTAGAAGTTGTACTGTCACGGTACAGTTTTAAACACAAAAAGAAGCAAATACAGGAACTTAGGAAGTCTGAAATATAGCTGGAAAGTTAATCCATTAGAAAATCTTGATAATATGACAATAAAGTAGATTTCATCAGAGCTTTAGTCCCATTTCCTTATAGCATGAATAAAATTTGGATCTAGACAGTAAATTCCTACGGCAACGAACTAAGAATTTGGGGCTTCTTGTTTCTTCTTTGTTTTTACTACTGTTCATAAACACAGAGTTATCCACCTTTCATTTCTACTACAATGCACAAAGGACTGATTTTATACATTTCAAATCTTTGTGTTAAGGTGGATCACACTACAGATAGTTAAAGAATCATTCAGTTTCACAACAGTTAATGTATTCTGACTCAATACCAATTTCAGCACATTCTGCCTAAGATCACAAATAAAACATACATACTTATGAACACTAATTTCACTCAGACATTGCATATAGTTAAAAAGTACCTACTGGGTTAAAAGAAACTGATGTAAGTCATGTGAAAAGAAGGCCTAATTTTGCTTTTCTGTTAACCTTTATTTCTTTTGTTACTTTGTTGAGCAATTGTGACTTTCATATAACTGTGGTCTTTTGTCAGTTCTGAATAGCTACCACTATCTCGTTAAAGATGCTTTAGAATACATTTTACCAAGATAAAAGCACTTCAGAGACTGGACAATATTATCTTGCTCAAACTACTATATGAAGATTTAAGTCTTTTGTGTAGACTGTTTAATCCCTGTCACATCACTAGTTTTCAAAACATACCGATCAACGCTTTCTTTACTTTCTGTTTATTTTATATAGTGCATATTTAAAGAACTACTTATTGATTAGCTCTACTCCATTTCTTAGACACCTTTGTTCATTTTTTATATCCTTTAAATCCGTGTTTATGTACTGGACTCCATCATTTTCTGTCTCAAACATCTTAAAATATGATCAGTTTAGTATTTCTATTCTCAAGTCCTCCATATTGGTTTTATTTTTCATTTAAAAACAAATCAAAGCCGTTCCTATTGATGGAAATTTAATCTGAATCTCCCTGCAAACTTTGAAGGTCTCCTCATTGTCAACATGCTTTATCTCCACCACTGTTCAGAACTTGTACAGTACAACTGAGCTCTCAGTAGCTGAGGTGTACAAGTGAGGGCCCTTAAACCCAACACACAATATGCCAGAGAGCTTCAGCTGAGTGCTGCTGAGTGCTCTTGCTCTCACGGAACAGAACACTAATGAAAATAATGTGTGAAAAGGAGAACCGAAGATTACTTCTCCTTAGCTGTAGATGTGCATCAGCCTACGCACACACATATTCACACACTGAAACAAACTACCCAAGGTAATCTAAATTGTGACTGAAACTATGAGATGTCTCTCTCTACTCACAAATATTCATACATTTCTTGTGAAATAGATGACCTTAATTACATTTTACTGAAATAAACACTCTAGGGAGAGATTCCTCATTTAACGAGCAGCCAAGAAAATGTTGCAGCTAAAAACCAAAACTATAAGCTGATGTTGATATTCTTGGATAATCCAGATAAGTCTGCAGAACAAAATTCCCACTGAGCATTCAAATTATACATATACCAACAAATATACAACCAGTGAACCCTGTGCTGAATGATAAAATAGTAAACTGATTTCTCTATTTTGTTTAGTAAAAACTATGGAAAGAATGATCCATCATGACAACAAACTCGCGTGGAGCACTAAGCCTCTCAGAAGGACAGGTTCCTGTAGTCAAATCCTCATTCACCATGTACATCATTTATACACCCAGCCCACTTTTATTTACATTATTGATTCTTTCTTGTCTTCATTCCCGCAACAAACTTATCTCACCTTTCACCTTGGTCCTTTCATGCTTCTAATTATCATTCAACTTCTCGTACCTTTACTACTCCCCTTTCTAAGCTTATTTCACACATTTGCTACCGCTAAGAAATAGAAAATTGACTATTGGTGATCCATGAAAGCAATGTTTCTTCTAGCGCTCACAGTACAGTCAAATTTAATCTGTCACTGAAAAAAGTGCATGTCATATCATGTCATATTCCAGGTGCTGTGTTTCCTTTTGATTCTCTTGCCCTTTAAAATTTACTCTTAAGGGCTGTCATCTGTCTGCTTTATGCATGTGGAAAGACCTGCTGAAGCATGCACACAGGACTTCAGAGAATAAAACACGAACGATAGACATTTTTCTCATGATTGTTACTTCTAAAGAATATAGCGGTTTGGTTGCGTAAATAAGCTGAAACATGCCCCTCCTTTGTAACTTAATTATAAAAGTAAGAACATGGGGATGGGCTCCTTGAGAAACAACTATATCCATTTCTACCCATACAACTGAGAAAAAAAAAATCAGATAACAAAGATAGTTTAACATAGGCTTTATTAGCCTAATACACAAGAACATTACCAGCTATAATCACCTGATCCTCTAGTTTTATTGTATATTTTCTGAGCTCATTGAAATAACTTAGAAAGTTATTCCAAGTATAAAGAACTGCATTGTGCACGCAGACTAGTAAAAATTATAACAGAACACAAATAGTAACTTTCATATACCTCACTAGCATTGTTTGCTACTTACAACTTTATTGGTGTCCTGTATCCTCAGAGGACTGTATAGAAGTCTTCTGTACAACAAATAGAGGAGTACTACATGGAAACTCAATACACATCGAGATTTCCAATAAAATATGGATTATCACAAATGAAAAGGCAAAAGATTAGTTAAGAGCATATTTCCCAATATACTTAGATTCATATGTGACAAATACTGAACTATATAAGGCATTCTAAATTTAATTCATGAAAAAAATAAAAAAAGATTGCAAGTTCCACAAAACAATCTGTGACTGCCTCAGCATCAGACTTGCAGCTCTCCCAAGAGTTTTCCCTGTCCTTTCACTTTCAAAAACCTGCCATACAGACGCACTGCCATATGCTGTGGCTTGTTCTAAGGCAGAATGATTTAGCAGCTGAAATGCGACAAGCCACAGTTCACAAATTTCTTTGACCTTGGGTAATTCAAGAACCTTACATTTTCCATAACCATGAGGATAATATTGCCTTCTCCTATTTCAGAGATTAACACGATAAACTTTAATAAACATCTCAACCTCTAAAGGAATGAAGTCTACAAAAATACATAAAAAATAGAAAAACCTGCCCCAGAAAAGTCTGCTCCAATTTCATTAAGAGCATATGTGCTACTTCACATAAAATGCCATGTTTTATTCTAATTCTCAGATACCTTTATTAGTCATCCAGTTTTCTTCCTTTGACTTTTGTCTGGGTAGAATTTCTCTTCTGCAAGGGCTTCAGAACACTTCAGTTCTCAAATTAGGAACGGAGGTTTGTATCCACTATCACTTACAGAAAGGGCAGTGTCAAGGTTAATTGCACAAATTCGCATTTCAGACTAGAATCGGATCAAGATAACTTCCGCTGGCAGAAGTTCATAAAGCATTTCATAGTTGTAATAGTTAACCTCTCTTGGGAAGAACTGTTCCATGATTCAGACAGTAACAAAGATTAAGAAAATACATTTTCTTGTGCCCATGGAATGTCTGCAGCAAGAAGACCTTACCAAGAGCAAAGTGAAATAGATGTAGTTCATTATCTACTACAATTGCATGACATTATGCAATGTTTGACTATTGATATTTAATCCTAGTGAGATCATTTTCTGTGTACATAGAGGACAGAGAAGGAAAGGACAATTGCTCAACCTTATTGAATGACCTATTTTTGAGTACTTGATTCTACAGTATTAATACTGCATTAGCAGTAGTTTTGCATGGAATATTAAAAAATGAAGTAATGAATTAAGCAGAATGTTAAAAACTCATCATGAAAAAGAGATGCAAAGGCAGATGACTCTAACCCTGAGCTCTCAGAGTTGGTTATTTTAAGTTGGTTAGTGAAAGGTAAAGTCTCATAAAATTAAAAAACCAAAATCTCATGAAAAATGATGTCCAAACCCACCCTTAAAAAACAAAATAAAACACAAGCTAGAAAAAGAAATTACTCTCCACCTTTGTCTCATTCGATCTTAAAAAAAAAAAAAAAAAGAACAGAGGTGGGCTAATATTAAATACGGATGTCTAAAATATTTTACAATAGGATTGAACTTGCTAGCACTCTTAGTAATTGCTTCTCATTATGATGTGATTATTTGATAAGCACTTTTAAACAGCAAGATTGCAGTTCCGAAGGTAAATTAATTTTAACTTTGGCTTCCTAAGAAAACAATCCCTTTTATCTGCAGGCAACTATAGTTTTTGTCAGCTATAAACAGTGTTCAAACTAGCAAATGTTAAAGCCCCAGTTAAGTACTTTCAATATAATAAATGTATTAAACATTAGCTTAAAGTAGTTCTGTAAGCAGCTAGGAGTTGAGAAGTAGCTTTTCCATTTTTTTTCAGAAAACGTTTGGTTAGGAGTTTTTCCGTATTGAAAACTCACAACTAGAACAATGCAATTCTATCCTGAACTATTTTACCTTACTTATAAGATTAAGAGTATTCATTTATTAACAAAATTCATTATGTAAGTCTCATCAGCCTCTGTGTGCACGCGCATTGCTAGTACTGATCTAATTGCTATCAAACTAAGAGTTAAAAACATTTGTGTTTTAGTAACTTCAGCGTTTTAGCTGGTAGCTAACACTTGAAGACATTCAATCAAGTCTTATTACTCGTGTCATTTTTGCTTACTAAGAACCACAGCTTTAAGTATCTCCAGTTTCTACTGCAGACACAGGAGATGCAAATTTAACTGCTTAAATGAGGTCAATCACCATCAGACCAACCTCAGTGATGGCATCAAACTAACCACAGAACGACAACATGCAAGAAAATGATTTAGTTTCACAGCAAAACACCAACCAAGCAGATACTCTGCACAGTTCAAGCCTCCTTTGTGTTCATAACACTTGATCATACTCACATCTCATAATACGAGATTCTGAAATCTCATGTTATCATATAGTTTTGAAACCATTTGAAATTAGGGTAAGAAAATCCACATAAGCATAATACATTGCAAAATCTGAATGATACTCAATGGTCTTTCATTGAACAAAGGAACTTGCAACATTTCCTGGGCTGCACATAAAAATGCTTCTAACTTTTCACAGATACGTAAAAAGCTTTGAAGTGTAAATCACAGCAGCCAAACACTGTATAGTATCACAGTTTCGTTCCAGAAAGATTCAGGTATGTCTGGCTTTTATTTTTCAATTTTTATGTTTCTTCATATATTCTTGCATGCTGTTGATTATTTGCCAAGCCCTAGAGATCTCTCAAGACCACAGATTTCTTTGCTTTCTCTCTGTCTGTGTAAATGCCACAATTCTGTATGAGAATCTTAAACTGGGAGGTAAGCGTAGTAATAGTACGCTATCCCGGCTCCACAATGATGACTCACTTCTATCTCAATTTTTTGCTGATTCTTGAGTATCTTTCCTCTCTGATTCTACCACCTTCCATTTTTTCATACTTCTTTTGGTAAATCTTTTAATAAAACACAATGTTGCCCTTGCAAAATGTCTTTTCTATCAACTTTTTTTTCTTCAACATCAGCATGAAAAATCTTTCAGTGAAATTTCCACAAAGCATTCACTCTTATTTTAATGGGACCTTCTGTTTCCTGCAAAGTCCATGTTCTCAAGGGCTCAACTGCGCCTTCCAGCTCCCCTGAGGTCCTGGTTCAGCCATACTTAGTGTTACTAAATGGAGGGAGCAGAAGGGAGGACATTTAGAAACAAGACTCCTGCATGCGTTAGAGCGCACCATGGTTCAATACACGTACATATATACAGACAAGGACTAACCCAAGTAAATTAGGCATCAGATCAGATACGTAACTGTTGCACTCTAAGTCACTGTATGCATAACTCCATAGTTTTGGAGATGACTGTTATATAAAAATATTTAGACCTCCTAATGCAATCATATTCTTTAATTCTGGCTTAGTAATTTCTTAGGTGATGAGGGCTTTCATTTCTAAGACCATAGGCATGCCTAACATCTAACGCAATAATGTCTTCATTTCCCAGCTGATATTTTATTAAATCTCAGATCTTGCACTGCTATTACCAGCAAAGCCCAATCACTGAAATTTCTCCCACAGGTGAGGCTTATATATTGTGTATCTTGCTCACTTACTAATATTGAACATTTCATTGAAATCTCAAGCTAACATCAGAGCTGCCAAAGTATATTTAACAGTTACTGTTGATGGTTACATTATCAGAAACTCGCAGTAAGTCAGGCAATACTATAATTAAATGCTGTCTCTGTTTTGACTACTGCTGTTTTAACCAGGATGATTTATTAAAAAAATCCACAAAAATACAGTGACAGGAGAACTAGAGAAAATTGTTAGCAACCTGAAACCTGAAATATTTCAGTAGAAATGTGGTCTTCTACTTGGGAAGGCTCTGAAGGGTGAGAGCACAGAGCACAAGGACTTGGCTGCAGAAAGATGTGACACAGGACACTGCACTGCTGCCCAAGTACAGCACTTTATGAACAGGACTTTGCAGGCACAGGTCTACATATTTATGCAATATTCTCCTTTTGTTTCAAGCCCCAACTCTGGCTCCTCCGTCCAAGCCAAGTGACCAGAGATGGATGAGACAATAAGGAGAGAGACTGCCAGAGGGAGTTGAAGAAGTATCCCTCACAGCATTGTGTCCATTGGTGCTTCCCTTGAAACCATCCCCAGCTGAAGCTCCCCATTGTGTGAAGGATTAAGGGACTGTTTACTTGTGCAGCCACTACTTGTTCTACTGATTTTCCCTAGCTACACCATGAGCCAGAGAAAATAAGGAAGAGACCTGGCTGCGTGCGCTGCCCAAGTGCACTGGCATTCCCCTCGCCTTGTCACAAAATATTCCTGTCAGGTTCACATCACAGCACACGCATGTTTGATCACTTTAATGTCTACAGCACTTACAGCAGGATAAATCCCTACAAGTAATCACAGAGAAACCCAGTCTATGTTGGCAGAGGGAGAAAAGTCAATATGGTGCCTGTAAGCAGCTACACTCCTCCTTTAATCCTCCAGAGGCATTTTGCCAATGAGAGGGATAATACATCCAGTTGTTCATACAGAGCAATGGCAGATGCTTGATGTCTATAAATGTGAGTAGCAGTGTTAAGACACGGTTAAGCCCTCAGCCCATGAAACGTCGAGCAGACTCGCTCGGCGTGCTCACCCACAGTACGGGATCTAGTTTGTGAATTTGGCAGTAGCTGCAGATAGGCAGCAGGCTGCCAAAACCAAATTGCTCGAGTGCCAGCTTGTCCACGTACACGACTGCTGGGACTGCTGCAGTGCAAGCCTTTTCAGATGCCTTTATTTCAGGATTGACGAAGGGGATTAAAATCTTTAGCAACTGCCATATTGCAAGACATCTATTATACATCCTAATTGTGCACACAGACCAAAGAAAATCCTTAATATAGTTAAAAATACAGTTTTCCTTATTCTTGTAACTCCTTCCACTGGCCTCCCAAAATGGATAAATGCAAAAAACAGTATGTAGTCTAATCTCAGTATATGAATATATTCAGACACATTTCAAACACCTGCGCAAATCATAGCTCAAAAGGATGCAAACATATGCTTGAAGGCAAGCATGCACATAAACAGATTTTTTGCTAATAGATTTTTGCATTTCAAAATCCACGACATATGCTGATCTTTCTTCAAGAATGAAGTACTCAAAGCATCAGAAAAAAATCCACAAACCTGTCACTTCACACAGATGCATGGTGATCCAAAACCCTACAGCGCAATGCTAGTTCTTGCAGTTTACAGGAGAATAAGGCATTAGACTCAGCAGTAGCAAAAGTATTTTCAGAATGACATACACAATCAGTTTAAAGTTAAAAGTGACTTAACTTAAAAAAAAAAATAAACTCCCGTAAATCTAGAGGAAATTATTGAGAAAATGGAGGCAGCAGTTCATGGCAGAAAGACAAGATAAAAGGGGCTGCATTTGAGATGAGAGTTTCCAACTGGATATGAGGAATAACAATCTCTTTGACAGCTGTGACCTTCTCTCCTTCTCTGAGAACTAGAAAGGAGATTCCTTCAGAAGGCCCTTCTTCACCATCCTCTTAACGGCATACCTCTAACTCCTGCTCTAAAACAGAATCAGAAAACACCATTCATCAACCTGCCAACATACTGCCATCATCAATTCAAAATTTTGACAATACAGCCAGAGAACGCAGAGTTGACATGTGGAAATGATAATTATGAACTAAGAGGAATGAGTTAAATAAATTGTCATTGAAAAGGTTAGGACATGAAGTATTCTCAGTTCACACAATTAAAGGACAGATCAAATCTCAGTTTAGCTGTCTACTTCTCTAACATAGTATCTCCCAGTAATGTAAAAAGCAGAATTCGACACAGAAAGTCTGTGAAGAGCAAGACAAATGGTATAAATGCTCCGCTTCTCATTTTGTGTCATTTCAGCTTTGTCATCAGCAGCAGGTTCACAAATGCCAAATACTTTGCACACTTTCAGATGATGTTTCAATTAAGATGGAGATGTTCCACAGGAAAATGTAACAGTTAGCAGATAACAGTTAAGGTACTGTTTGCCCAAATAATCTGACACAGCTAATATTTGATACATTGCTATAGCCTGCAAATCCATTGATTAAAACACAGTTGGCAGGGAAGCATGATGCCCAGCAGATAGTGCCAAGCTTCCAGGTATGTCAATTAATTTACTTCAAACATTTACTGAGTTGTTATCTCTTGACCAAGGCTAGAAACACATCAGATGTGGAACTATGGTCCTACACTTCTTTTCCTTGCAGTGTTTCAACTATCAGAAATTACTGTACACTTGCCTCTTCCACAGCTAGCTCTCAGGCCCAACTCGCTGTCCAGGGCATTCTTAAGGCACCTGTCCAACACCAGTGCTTCAGTAACTGATGGGAGCAGTGATTTCTACACCATTCATAGTCACAACGAAGCTGCTGCTCAAGCCTCAATTTAGCATTTTGGGTGCAAAGCCAGCAAATGAAGCCCAGGTTGCATCTTGTTTTCCTACCTACATTTGACTCATTGGAACAGGACTAACGCTACATTGAAAATACAGGTGTGACCGCAGGTTAGTGTGGACATGTCTAATACCTGTAAACAGAAAAAGGTTTTAAGAGAAAAAGATGTTCAAAGGGATCACATTTAAACGTAATTAGGTAATTCAAACTAGTAGACCTTACAGCTATGATCAGAACACAAACTAGAACAAACTCGTAAGAACTCCTAGCAGAGACAGGAAAGCTTTAAGATGAATTTGATGAATAACAAGTTAATAATTGGGAATAACATTCAAGAACACTCAACATCCTCCCAGGTCACCATTCCTCAAACCCCATCTCTTCTCACTTGCAGCTTTGATTATACCCTTCTGTGTATTTTCACCTTGTTAAGGCTCTTTTTTTTGAGTTAGAAATCTTTAAGTAACACTTCAGATGAATTAATGTGGGAAATCCAACAACAACATAGAGTAGAGCAAAACTAGCTAGAAACTGTGGGACTGATTCTGGTCTACATTGTAATGTGCAAAAGAAATTCCACTAAGAACAGTCATACTGGTGTAAAACTAGAGATCAGATTGTGTATAATCTGATGTTACTTCACATTGGCTGTAGCAAGATTTGTCATTCAGATGTGAGCTTTCTGCTTATGTTTTGTCCTAATTAGCTCTTATTGAACCAATAATCCATTTCCAGATATTCTTAATTGGCATATGGAACATCAAATGTTACAATAATGTAGAATCAGAACTTAAAATACTGAGAAGGAAGTAAACTACCAGCTATGTGTCCCAATTTAGCAAAGTCTTCATTGATCATACCTCTATTAGGTAATGCCAAATTTCATCTCATTAAAAATATTTTCACAAGAAAAAACTGCACTGTTAAAAAAAAAAGCAGATAATTTACAAGAGGAGGGCTTTTGAATCCTCTGCAATGATATTGTGAAACACTGCCAAGGATGCTCATTGAACATATTGCATACTTGCCCTCACCTGAATGCCCTGCTCCATGTTTTATTGGTAGCCATCTCACGACAAAATCACATACTAATTTCTGCACTAAAAGGTTATAATCTTTATCATTTTTTAAACTGTGTCCTACAGAGCACTGCAATACTGTAATGACTCCTGAAACTAAGTTAATTGAATTTATAAAATTCATAGCTGACATCTCCATCAAATATTGTCAAATGAGGTCACTTTATGAGACAGCAAAGTTCAGTAGGTGACTGTGTCAAAGTACTTTTTCTTTCAGTGAATTCACAAACATTCTCAAGCTGTCAATGAGCAACAGTTTGCAAGTTCTGTAGATACAAACTTAAAAATTACTATCAGTTTCAACAGGTTTTTTTTAATGTTAATAAATGTTAGTCTATTAATACTATAGAAATAAACCGAACAAAGAATTTACAATTTTAATCATCAAGAAAATCCAGTTTGCCCAATCATCCCTTAAATTCAGTAATTAATTTGCTATCAATGAAGAGACACTGAATAACACACACAGATGCATATGACCTGGAGATACACTGTCTTGGCTTTAAGAAAGGTTGGAGCTACACAATTCAACCAAAACACCATGCTTTCTTCTGTTATGCATTCATAGTGTCATATATAACGTATATTTATGTACCGCCTCATTGTTGGACTCCAGTAACATTCAACACGTGGTCAATGAATGTCAATGAGTGCTATTTTGTCCGCAAGATGGAATTCACTGCCACACCTTTGCCTCATATGCACTTCCCTGTCAGATGCCATTCTACCAGACTGCCCTTCTGCTGCCATCTGTCACACAGCAACAACATGTAATGGAGTACTGGTTCAACCTCCACTGCCATACCATCAACATCCACCTCTGATATCGTGGGCCAGCATAACAACATAGGAGGTATTACTTTTGGAGCAGCCCTTCTACATACATATACAGATTATGGTATATATGTATACATACACAGAGCCCTCTTCCTCTGTCAGTCTCTCCCATCTTCTCTTGTTTCTCTGCACCAAATCTCCTCTGGCAGTATGAATCCATGGCTAATAACGTCACCACGTCAGGTGACTGAAGTGCCAGCAATGGAAGTTCACCTTCATTACAGAAATGTAGCAAATTTTCTGAGCAAAGTCAAATGCCCATTAAGCCTCTAGAAGTAACCATTTTACACTAGACGTAAGTTTTCATTTTCCTAGTTGAAGAAGATAGAGAAGAAACATTGGACTGAGTTTTAATTGTAATGTTTGTTGGAATGTGGGATTTGCTTTCTTGCTGTCTCAAACATGAAAATGATGTGTTTTGTGAAATAAATCACATATGCAAATCACATGTTTCTGTGCAAGAGACAAAACAAATATTTCCTTAGCAAACAAACTTTCCTAGCTGCAACCCAACGCAGTGTTTCACACATTTCTTGCATAGTACTATCGCTCAACAAATTTTACATAACTCTTAAGCTCTGAGTATGTGAACACACTCTACATTTAAGGTGAAAACCTGTAGTACTGCCTACATGTTATCACTTGGTAAAGCAAAGAGAGGTAAATGATATTTTCTGTAGCCTCATATTTAATATGGTATTATTACAGTATTATATTGGTTGTAGTTTATAGTATGAGGATCCAACAGCAGTGAGATTAACAGTAAATTTATGTAACGTTTTGTTACAGCAATATAAGCAGGACAATTCTGTCTAAACAAAGATCATTTAATATCTTGAAGTAAAAGCAGGCATTTCTCAATTCAACATCTTATACTGAGGAATAATAAGAAAAATACACAGATTTTAATGATTGCCTAAACTTTTACTTCTTCCCATCTGCCTTGCTTCCTTCCTCTGCTTTGGAAAGCCTCTTGGGTTTAGCAGAAACAAAATAAAGGATGATGCCAGATGTCTCTCTTTAGAAGAAATAAATAAATAAGTTTTTAAAAATCCCAGCTCTTCTTTTTTTTTCTAAATTAACTCTAAACCAAACTTTCTATCATATGCATTTTAAAGGTATACACTGGTACAACACAGTACCTTCATGTACCTTGTCCTGTTTGGTTAACATTACACTTGCTTATCTCCTAAATTATAAATACCCCCAAAGGCAGTGTCAATACAGATAAGTTTTGAAGGTACCCTGGAGAATACAACCTGACTCTCTTTTATGTCTTCTAAAAGCCCTCATCCTAAAACATCATATCTACCTTTTTACAAATCAAAAGACACCTTGCTTTAATATTTCTACTCCTACTGCTCTCCAAGAAGCAACATAACTGTTTCAGGAATAATGTAACTTTTTGTACTGAAGCACTTTACACACCTACTTCCACTTCTCTATACAAAATCTGTGCCTACTATTAAAATTCCCAAACTTTTACCCAGACTTCTCTAACCTCACTTGCTTTTTATTTGTAAATGAATATAGGGTACAAATATAACAGTTAAACTAATTAGAATGAATTAGATGCATATATATTTCTATTTCTGGCTGGGCAATAAGAATTCTACCTATCAGATGACAAAGATGCTGCTCTTAATGGAAACATCAAGAATATCTCATATTTGAACCAATTTCTGCTTAATCCAAATGTCTGATTTCTATGTAATAATCTATTGTCCATTACAAAAAAAAAGTTTAATAAAAAACGTGCAAAGTTTAATAAAAACTTCTTGTAATAACTTCTAATGTAATAAGACATTTCTGAAGCTTCTGGGTTTCTAATTAGCTTTCTGTTTAAGCATTCCTTCAAAAATCTTTACATGATTTGCAGCAAAGCTGGATCATTTTTATCTAAAATTGCAAATTGCAAGATGTACAACTTTAAAATGGCCCATGTTTACCTTTTTTTCTTTTGAGTTTAGATTTTTTTTTAATTTAATGTCATTGGTAACTTCTGTTTCCTGGATATTTTAACTCAGTATCAAAATTTTGCCCTTCAAGTGATCAGTTCATGTCACGATTCCAGTGAAAAACTCAGGTGGCTGAAGTACTCTGTAATCTCATAAATCTCTTTGAAGAAAAGAAACAATGTCAGCTGCCCATCCCATGGAGTCACAAAGTCCTCTTTTCATATCACAAAATTAAAGGCTATAGACATATCCAGCAATAAAATCAAACATATTGTTTTGTTAATAATAAAGAACAAAACAAACAAAAAACTCACCATGAAATAGAAGACTTATTTCTATTCAAAAATATTCAGATATGAAATGAGGCAAAAAGCCTTTTATGTTACTCAAACAGCCCATCAGTAATACCTCTGCTACTAGCAGCTCATACAACCTGGAATGAAGCAAGGTGAAAAAACCTTTGAATAAATCCAATCCCAATAAATTTTACCTTCTCAGCCAAACTGTACCCCATTACACTTTCTCTATTGAAACATTTCAAGTCTATGGGAAACTATTAAATAAATAACATTAAAGAAAACTTAATTACTAAGCACTGCTCACTGGACTACTGAATACTCTTTCACGTTCTCAACCCAAAAAAATTCTCTCCAGAGAAATGTGCAGCGTGCAAAACTGCAAAACAAACATTTCAGAAATTAATGGCCATGTGATACAAGCAACGATATAAAGAAAAATCTTTTAATCTTCAACTGAAGCAAGTATTACTAGGTAATAAAACACAAGGCTATTTAAGTCAACCGCCAAGGGAGCAGAATTTTAGACAAATGCCATGCTGGGAACACTAGGTTTTGTTGTTATTTCTTTGACATTAACGCATTGATTACAACTATTTTCACTAATGAGCAGTAATTACCACTAATGAACACACGAAGCTATTTAGGAGCTGCAGTTTGTCAGTTTACTTGTTTTACCATGCAGTGCAATGCATGGCAGACTACTTGCATTGTATTGAGTACTTTTCTTTCTGTTAACTGAAAAATGAGCTCCTAATTCCAATACATTAATTGAAGAGACAAAGAGTAAAAATTTAGTTCATGTATTTCACTGAAAAGTAAGATTTACAAATATTTAGAGATATTTTAAAAATGCTTAGAGATATTTGCTATCTCTTAGCCTAATTATTTTAATTTATCATAATGGAGTGCAGTAATTGTTATGATGTGCACCCCATTCCTATTAAAACCTGGATATGATTTATTTTTTGACTTTTTCAATATTTAAAAAAGGGCAGGTTCATTAACTAAAATTTTCTCCACGTATTTCACTAAATAAAGAAGTAAATGAGCTTAGTTCTACTGATCCACTGCGCACCTCAGTAGACATTCACTGCCCAGGAGCCTGCACAAAATCTTTCTAAAATTACAAACATTCAAAGAAAATTTTCACTTGTTTTCATTTAATTCCTAGGAGTAAACAGATGGTAAACATTCAGGTCACAAAAACCTATGAGCAGAGATCCTATGGGATCCCTGTTAGGAAACTCAAATGATCTACTGGGGCACTGAAAACCCACGCTTCGAAGACTGCAGAACGCAGTGACGATGTTCAGGGAGACCGAAGAGGAAGGGGTGCCCACATAAAACCTTGTGGCTATAAAAGAATAAAGTTAGAGAGAATTCTTCCTGCTACATACCTCCTCCCTCCCATCTACTGCCTTTGGTACAGAAAAAAAAAAATCAAAGTTTATCTCAATATCTCCTCCAGTAATAGTATCTGTCAAGTCCTGATTTGTGCCTCATGCAGGCAAATACCTTCAAGGCATGTGAGGAATTCCTCCATTGAAATATCCCAGGAATAAGCACCTGAAGCTCCCTTCGTGATGATGCCCATCATCATCTTGCTACCTCACTGTGGATAGTGAGGAGGAAGTAACTAGAAAGGGAAATCTCAGTTCACAGTTCAGGGATGGCTGCTTGATACTGGAGATTTCAGTTGAATAACAGCTTTTAGACATGATTCTGGACTACTTCTTCATATCCTTTCAAGCCTCTATGCCCTGTAACTATGCAGATTAGCAGTACGAATCAATGCATGTTTAGGAAAAAGAGGAGAAGGAGTTTTTGAGACAGCAGTATCACAAAGGTGCAAAACTTGAAATACAACCCTTATAACTGAATCCAGAAGTGATGCTGCCTTATTTATGCACATAAACTGACTACTGATGTACTGGATAGAATTTATATGGTGAACTGATCACACAAAAACTCCCAAGTTAAACTTTCATAACACTGTCTGGAAAATGAGATGTTTGCCTGACTTGCTTGTCCTAACAGCATTAGCAGATAGGATTGCAGTTCAGAAAAGGGAACAAGTCACATTGGGTTGCTGTATTTAGTCTCGGTCTCAGCATCCCTTTACTTTCAAGTGAAGGCCAATTACAAATATGTTTACAAAATCACGGTATTTCTATTAGCAGCTAAATCTTCAATGCTTACCATACTCTTCATGCAATGTACATATGATATGTAGAGATAACTGCTCATTAGAGTTGTTCCATCTTTTCAAATGATATTATCTGACTAATACAATAATAAAACAAATGATAATTTGGATTTCCATTTTAAACTAACGCCTTAAATCTCAATTGAAGGCCAGAAGCTGAGTTGGATGTGAGCTGCAACCGCACCTTTATGCATTTCACAATTGTAGAGGTTGGAAGGGACCTCTGGAGATTACCTGCAGCCACAGCTCCACCAGCAGAAAATGTGATACATCGATCAGATGAGTGTTGTTCCCTAAGCCAGGGGATCAGTAGTAGCAATTTATAGAGTCACACATTGGAGAGCATGCCAAAAACAGATGCCTAATTACACTAAATTCACAATCTGTTAATATCTCAGAAGGAAACAGATTATTAGTTGTGACATGCATTCTTTCCAATCCCTTGATCCAAGGAGCAATAATCTTGTGAGCAACAATAACTGATGACAATGAAATACACATCAAAGAATTAGAGCAGAACGGTACAGCTGGACCTTGCCTGTCTTCTAAGGATTTTGATGCTCTTCACATGCAGTAACAGGCCTTAAACAGTTTACAGAGGTAGGGCAGTGTTACCATGGTATTCCATTTATAATGTGAATCAACAATTCCATAGAGAAGCCATATGTAAAAATTACATACAGTTGGTGTCTTAGAGCTGAGATCAGGAATTCTGGTTCATGGCTGATTGGTTGAACAGATTCTTCTGTAAAAATAACAAATCTGAGAGGAAAATACTAACCCATTCAGGACAGTCCTGAACCTTTACTTTAGTTAGAGGCTGAGAAAAATATTAAACTGTGTGTTTGCTGTGTCAAAAACACATGGTCTGAACAGCACCTACCAGTTTGTACAATAAACATTCTGGGGGCATTGACTAGACTTATATTGTGCTTAGTGTCTTAGACTATCACTTTGACTCCTACACACTGCAACATGCAAATAAACAACTGCACAGATATAAAACATTTGAGGAAAAGAAGTAATAAAGTAGTCTTCCCACTTCAGTCTCAGTAGTTATTTTCTGGGATGTACTTTGCATAGATATGGCCTGGGTTCAGAGAAAACTGAATAGAAGATAAAAGGTCCTGATAACCTTCAAAGCTCTACTGTATCACTGAAAAATGAAAGTTTCCCACAGAAGTCTCCAGTGGATTAGCAGCTTCATTGTGTGCTACCCCTCTCCATGGCTTTTCATTATATTTCATAGTCACTTAAGCCTTTTCCTAATAAAAAGACAATGCCCAGGGTGAGATTACGAAATACACCAAAGTTAAGTTGATAACGGTTTAATTAAATGTTGCTCACTAACAACTGGCATGACTCAGACAATAAAAGGGAAAAACGAATGCTGTAATTGCTTCTTTTCTGCCTTTTCACAATCTTCTCAGATGCTCTTCCCATGACATTGCCATTCAGAGTGTGCTGCAGAAGATCTGGTCGCACGCCGCAGTTGCTCAGCTCTTTTACACTGAGCATGAAGGATTCATTTAACTCCAGGCAGCTGCAGTAAGTCCACTGTTGGTATGGAGCAGGCTCTGCATTATTAGATTTTGTCTGCTTCTTTTTAATTAAAATAAGAGGACCAGGTTTTCAAAGAGAGCAAATGAGCAAAGCTCTGTTGAAAGGAGTATTTACCAACTGAGCTCCCAACATCAATAGCAGAATCATCCTGTTAAAGTCAAGCTGTACGTTTTAAGGCACAACTCTCTACAGAGAAGTTTCATGGCACTTCCTATAAGCAAGTCTCATCCCCTTAACAAAGACTCATAGTAAAGGCACATCCTGAACTTGTTTCTTCAGATGTTGCCTCACTCCTTCATGCCACACGAGTCATGCATGGTGAGTAAGTAGATAACTGACTACTGTTATTCCATCTTCATCATAACAACTTTACAGTACTTTGTTTTCCTTATATGCAGTATATGTTCTACATGTAAAACGACTTTATTTTTGTTGTATAGCATTGTCTAGATGTGACAATGCTAGACAAAATGTCTACATTTTGTAATGTCAGCTTAGAAGTAGCTTGGGGTCAATGCATCATCCTCTGCAGATGTTGAAACAGGCAAGTCAGAAGTGTGCATAACAACTGTTCTCTGTAGAAGACACAGAGCAGTGATTAGGTTTACATTAACCCTTAAAAGAGGACTGATTTCACAGCTTTTAATTATATTATGCAATAATCTTGTATGTTAAAAAACATACACAGCCTTCTGATAGATGTTCAGCATACTTCTCAACTGGTAAAGACAATTAAATAATAATGTAAATAATGATTTATTTAAATAGTCTTAAACACTGGGGGTATATAACAGTTTTTCCCCAGCAAACTGAAAATCTACATGAAAGAACACAAAAGGTCATGGAAATTAAAAAAGGAAAAACTACGCTTATCCTTGTTTTATTGCACCAGTTCTGGGCTTTCCCTTTGTTCTTGACTTTACCTTCCCTGCCTACACCATTATCATTGGCCAACAGTAAGGATTACAAGCATTTTACCACCACTGATCCATTGTGCTGCATATGCTGATCAAATAACCCCGCAAAGCAATCTGGCAGATGAGGGTGTTTTTCAGATGCTAGTTGCATCCTCCCAACAAAGCAGCAATTTAGCAGTAGGCATAGAGGAGTACAGTAGCAAAGAAGAGAGTTTATCTGACACAATATATGACAGTTGCTCCAAAATTAATACCTCCTATTTTTTTGTATGTTGACCCACAATGTCAGAGGCAAATCTTGGTAGTATGGCAGTAGAGGTTGGACCAATATTCCATTACATGTTGTTGCTGTGTGACAGATAGCAGCAGAGGGGCAGTCTGACAAAATGGTATCTTACATGGAAGTGCATCACTCAGCTATCCTGCATGCTGATCAAATTTTCTTTTGGAACAGACTATGGATCCTGGTCCATTGAAGGAGCTGAGGTCTTCTAATTCAACATTAAAGAACAAACTACATAACCTGTTACCCCTGTGGAACTCATATTTTTTTGAGTAACAAGCTTATTAAACAGGATTGATTAAACTTGAAGCTGTGACTAAGAAACGGTTATTCTTTCCAGTATTTCCTAGTAGTAGAAGGACAAAAATGGGTCTTCTCTGTTTCTGTTCAGAGAACTGAAATAGAAGAAGCAAAACATCCACAACATGATACCCTTTTAACAGCATTGTTTAGGAAAGGAAAACGTACTCTCATAAATTGCTATAATTTGTCTGGATAAAACAGGATAGGTCATTATGTGATGCATGACTAGATCGGTAGACTAGGTTAGAATAATGATAGAGTAATTTTTTCTGTTTGTGTATAACACAAAAGAAAAAACGGGACTTTCAGTAACTGTGTGTGTAAATGCTTTAGCAAAAATAGAAGCTAGAATTGGAAAACAGAAAACTATAAAGGATTCCAGAAAGTAGAGTAACAATCAATATACTAAAAAGATACTCTAGTTATTTCTAGAGACATAAAAATTCATGAGTTCAGTAATTTGCCATTATTAACTTCACTTCATTTTTGAGGAGACATATTTTAGTTCATGAAACTTTTGATTTTAGAATGGATTCCCCTGAGATTCTGTTATGAATTACTCTCATATTTTTTTCTGTTCAGTATAGTCATGCACCTCTATGTTTAGCCACTTAAGAAATTTTCATAAAATGGATAATTTGCAGATTATATTTTCCAGTTCATCAGCAGCATAAAAGTAATCTCTCTTGACAGGTACAATGATAAAAGGCACATATGTTAGGTTATGCACGCGAACTATAATTACTTGTTGAAAATTATTCTTATTAGAAATGTAAGTTATAATCTGCTACAGTACCAGAGATAAAAATGCTAAAGATTTTTTAAAGTTGCAGAGACAATTCAGTCACTTGCAACTCCGCATATTATTCCAAAATGGCTTCTGTTCACTACACAAATAACTTCAGATCAGTTTGTAACCATCTTGTACTGCTGAAGAGAAATCTCATCTTTACATCTAGGAACATAGTAAAACAAGCTATTCAAAAAGAGATTGATCTCTTCCAGTGTAAGAAAACAAACCTAACTGTGGTCAGAATTCCTCATCCCTCTATTCCCATCCCTCTTTCAATGAATTCTCACCTGCTTGAAATCATTTTATTCTTTGTCTGTGCTATTAGACCGGCTCACCTCTTCATTAAGCCCAATGGAAGTACTGACTGCTAGCTGGCAGCCCTCTGCTGTGTAGGAGATTACTCTGGCCTTTCATTCATCCTCTGCATGCTATTCCCCTCTAAACTGGACAGGTCAGATATGATGTAAGACAGCAGAGTATTTTTCACCATCAAGTATTTCTAACAAACAGCAGAACAAACTTTTCTTATTCTCTAGAAGTTTCTTATTCTCCATTTACCATGAAAATTAAAATATCTCAATATCACCAACAGTTTAATACCAGTTCAACTTGTAAGTGCTTGAGACCTTCTAGACAATGAAACCCACACAGTAAATCCGTGCTATGCATTTAGTTCTGAAAAAGGTTCAACAAACTCAGCTGCACCAGTGATCATCACATGGAAGGTGCTACTTATAAATCAGTACCTGTAAGTACTTTCTTTACAACAATGCCATGCTGCAACCTGTTGCGTTAGCACAGTGTACTCTTTGGGAAATGAAATTGTAGAAAACATTCAGTCCAAAATGCTTTCAATTTTTTAAACAAATCTCAGTAAGTGTCAAATTCCACTTTAACACTTACACATCTTCTCACAAACTGAGTGGACACTGTTGCACTCTACACCACAAAAGTTTAGCACATTTATTTTATACATTTACTTACAGTTAAATTTAGACACTACTTCTTTGCGAGTAATTACTTTTTTCCACATCTCCTTCTCTGAGTTATTATACTATTACTGAGAAAATTAATTCAATCTGGTTAGTGTTTTGTACTACTGCTCTTTTATCTTCTTAAATTAATACAGTATAATAGAAGCATATTACAAGCTTATGTTTACAATAGCTAATCCACAGTGCTAAGGTGCTGCACAGTGTTAAAAATCAAACTACTGATCTGTTAGATTGTGTGATGTTCTACAAAAGAATATCAGTAGCTTCCATAAATCAGCATTCATTTTATACATACCTATTTTAAATTACAGTGGAAAAATGCCCTGAAGTATAAATGCATCATTATGTTACAGTGTGGTTTTGATAATGGATTGCTGCTAGCATTTCTGATAATTCCCTGACAGCTGCATTAACCTTCTCATTTAATCAGGACAATGTTGAGATACCCACATCATCTGTTACAAAATTCATACATAGATTACAAAACTATCTTCAGTGCAAACAAGACAGCAAATGAATAGGAAGTTAAATACGATGGTGTTATTGGGATTGTGAAATAGTGCCAACACAGAATAGCAGAACGACCACATATAAGATGATCTTACAGAATTTTCGAAGTCAAGATTTGCATCTGCCATATTTCATTACATTTCAGTTTCTATAATTTGATCTCATGACCTATTTCACTTGTGCCAGCAATACCTCAAGCTTACAGCCAATATCTTATCTCAAGCTAAAAACAAATACGTTCCCTTCCATGAGCATGTGCTTTATACATTTCAAGTTCAGAAATAAAAAAGAAACAGTAATTCCACTACATGCATCATTCTTTTCTGTTCAAAGCTTCACACATTATTGCCCACCTCAAAGACAGCCTGAAGAAGCTGATAATCTACACAGCCTAAGGATACACTTTCCTCATTGTAACCACCACAGGTACCATATGCCCTGCTGTTTGCACTTTGAGTCTAATCTAAGTCTCTCTCATTTTTCTGTCTCTCCACTTCACAACATTCAGAAACCTCCTTGCCACTCAGAAAAACGTAGATCAACTCTTTCCTCCTAAACAACTTCATTTTTAAAGACTTCCAAAATAAGAAGTAAAATAAGGAAGAATTAAAACAACTGACTCACTCTGTCAACCAATCATTCTTATCTTGTTCATCTTTCATTTTTACTCACCTAATAACGACTTTTTACCTTGACTGATTTCTTCAGCCTCAGGTACCTCCGTATCTCCTTCCAAGCTATTCTTCAGAAACAGACCACTCCCTCACAATCTACTCAATCTTGCTGTAAACTGCTACTCTCATAAACTGATATATACTGTTTCCTCTTCTTGCTTTTTAGTCATGTGAAAGCTTTATTATACCAAGATGTCCAGGCAGCAATCCAGCCTATCCTTAAATGTATTGGTAACCATCTGTAAGTGCTGTTCACAACCCAGCAAGTCCAGATGATTAGCTCATGTCCGAAACTTTAAAGTAGCTATAGCTGGATAAGCCAAGTCTTCTACATTCCATTCAGCTTGATTATATCACTACTCTACCTGCTGCAAAGAATAAACAGATAGAATCATTAAGGTTTGAAAAGACTTCTAATGTCATCTAGTCTAATCATCAGCCCATGCCTACTAACCATGTCCCTCAGTGCCACATCTCCACATTTCTTGAACAACTCTAGGGATGGTGAACCCACCACCTCCCTGGGCAGCCTGTGCCAATGCATCACCACTGCCTTCTGAGAAGAGATTTTTCTTCTTGTCCCACTTGAACCTCCCTGGGCACAACTTGAGGGTATTACCTCTCCTCCTATCGCTGCTACCCAGGAAAAGAGGCCAAACCCAACCTCACTGCAATCTCCTTTCAGGGAGCTGAAGAGGGCAACAAGGTCTCCCCTGAGCCTCTTCTTCAAACTAAACAATCTCAGCTCCCTCATCCACCCCTCATAAAACTAGCACTCCAGACCCTTCACCAGCTTCACTGCCCTATGTACAAAACAATCCAGAATCTTGCAATATTCTCATGTTGGAAGCCAGAACAGCAGTCTAAATGAATTAGGTTATACCCTGTCTTCTCACCCATCTTGACACACTTTATGTTCCCTCTTGTTTGTTTCTTAGGTTACAGCAGAACACACATCCATGTCTTCTATTTCGTTTGGAAAGCGAGTAGCACTTGTGGGCTTTAGTTGAAATACATATTGAAATGATAGTCTTAATTAATAATCCATCAAACTGTTCTTTTATACACATTTTAAGCATCTTAATTTATTAAAAACATTCTCAACAGAAGTTTGGCCAATAGATAAAATGATGTAGGAGAGGAAAAGTTGTCCCTGAAGGGAGGATCATTAGTCTTTTCCTCTTTTGCTGATAGCGTTGTCATAGGAACAGCAGAAGAGAAAGAATACTCTATTAACTTCACCTGGATCTATTGAGTTGCTTGCTCACTGCCACCATTCACCATAAAAATGGAATAGATACATCTTAGTCTAAAAGAATGATGTCATAAAATAACTTAGGCAAAACATCTGAAAAATACTGCAGACATTGGTTTTGTAAATATTCATTAAAACAAAATGATAAGATAAACATGAAGGTAGAAATACTAATTAAAATATCTTAATTACTTCTTTAAAGGTTATAAAATACACTAGTGTTCACATATTTGGAATATACAATACAATTGAAGCAATTTAAATACAGACAGTAATGGAAAGGGAACAGTATAAGAGAAAAAAGAACCTATTGTAGATGTTCAACACTGAGGCAAGAAATCAACCAGGAACGTTAATCCACCTTTCATGACTATGCTCCTGATTCAGGCTATTGCAAAAGCATATGTCCATCAATGAAAGCACTCACAGAATAGTGTGTGCCAGCTTAAAGCTGGGCCTGTGCTTTAAATACCATCCTCTAAAGTTCATAGATCTTTTACTAAGACTCATGGAAGATGAGCCTGTGATGCTGAAACTCTTTCAAATGAATAGTTTCCCATCCTGTTGTGTTCGACTCAAAACACCTTTAAAATGTATAGACAATACAGTGTTGAATGTTACTCTTTCTGATAATTGGTGTGTGAAAGAAGATAAATTGTCTTACATTAGGAAACACAGCAGATAACATATCATATTTCTGTAAACAGGCTGTCAAGACAGTTAAATTGCTTTAACTAATTTTCGTGTCCATTACAGAGCTCAATGATACTATTGTATTATGCCTGTCTTGCCACTTCCAGTTAATTCTTCCAATTCTTGCCTAAGCACAAATTAACATGAAATCAGGTAATAGTTGAGAGACTCTCAAGATAACAAATCTATGCTGAGTAAAGATGTCGAAACTAGAATAACTTCCTAGCTTTCCAGTTATGATGACCTAGCCTAAAAAAACAATGTACTGCAGCTCATTAATTTCAGAACTTGCTTTCATCTAATTACTCACTGGATAATTACAAAGTTGCAGAGAGTTGCAGAGAGCTTTATTTTAGAATTTTATTATATCATATAATTTCTCTAGTAGTAAAGTAGCAGAAATAAATATGATTGGAAGGGCAAGAGAAGAAGGATTACCAAAACAAAGACCAAACAGATTTTTCACCTTCCTAAAGCAGAACATTATCACAGAATGGCTTAGACTGAAAGGGACCTTAAAGATCACCTAGTTCCAACTCCCTGCTGTGGGCAGGATTGCTAATTGCTAGATTAAGTAATAGATCAGGGTGCCCAGGGTCCCATGCAATCCAGCCCTGAACACCTGCATGGATGGAGCACCCACAGCTTCTCTGGGCAGTCTGTGTCAGTGCCTCACTACCCCCTGGCCTTGTAAGAGCATAAAGCAGCAGACAACTGAGTGTCAGGAAACAATTACTTAATGTCTAAAATACAGATGTTATAGTAGAATATACATAATTCCAGAAAAATTTCTACAGAGATAATAAATCAAAACATGAGATTTTAATTAGATATAGGGAAGATTTCTTTTTATCTCAAGGATAATTAAACAAAAAAGGATAGCACTATCAGCACAAGTAATAGCAATATCAAAATAAACAGGGAATAATTGATTGCTACAGAAGAGGTGTGCCAAATAATGAAAAATAAAGAGAAGAACACATCAAAGATTAAATAGTCATTGAGGAATTCCCTTAAGAGCAGTGACACAACAGTAAAGACAGCAAGGGACAGACTCATTGAACAGCAGACCTTGCAAGCATGTCTAACAGCATAGCTGTGCTATCAATAGATGCACCAATATTTTTTAAAAGACCAACAGGAAAAGAACGAAGAGTAAGATGAAGATACCAAAGAGACTGAGGAAGCAATAAAGGTAACAAAAGGATAAATGAAATGACTGACAGTACACACCTTAATATAGTAAGAAGAGAAAGGATAGCAGAATTAGAGAAAACAGTGTTACAACATGGGATACATTTATGAGGAAATAATTCCAAGTGAAGTGAATAATGTACATGTGTTCTCTTAGTTTACTGAAAAAAGAAGCTACAAATTTAAAGAGAAATTCTCTGTTTATAAATGAATTGAGAAATTGAATATATTTTGAGGACTGAAGAGACATGGAATGGGCTTCTTAAAAAGTGAATTCCTTCTGCAACACATTCTTCACAGTACCTAAAAAGGAGCAGAGTATGCTCTTGTTTATGCTGCATACTTGTGATGAAAAATGAGTCACAAAAGAATCCAGGGACAGAGTCAACACATGCAGCCAGGCATTTGGATCCTATTTCAATCCTAAATTCTCAAGGCAGTTTGTCACAATAAAAATTACACCTGCAAACTTAAAGGTGATTCTGAATTTTCTTTGTACAATAACTATTAGATCCCCACTGCACATGAATGAGGAGACTGAAGTGGATGATTACTGAACTGATTCATGGCCTCCAGATGCTAAATTCAATCCATAAAGGCGTTCAGGCAATGAAACAATGAAAATAGCTGATACAGGGATGCTACCAAGTCCTAAAAGATATTGGAAAATATCACTTGAAATGGCAAGCCAACAGCATACATTATTCACCCTTCCAGCAGAACAACACCTGTCCAAAAAGCTGAGAAAAGCAGCATCAATAACACAGATTGCATTTCAATTGTCTTTCAGATGTCCTCTAGCTACACCAGTTATCAGTGATTTAAGAAACTTTGAGCCAATACCGAGAAATAAGATACTGCCCTTCCAGCACAGCTCTCGCAAATCACTAGTATTCAGCAACCAACTAATAAGCAATAAAATATGCATCTGTTCATTCCATTGATACTTCTGTGAGATAATTTTGTTCTAGGGAGCAAAATATGGAGTATGACATTTAGATCACGTAGCTTAAAATATGTAATCCCAGGAAAAACACAAGATAGCTATTTTAGCTTCAAAGAAACAGCAATGCTGTTCAGACAAGTATTTCCACTGTTTGTCTCCAGCTCCCCTGTGAGCCACTCAGAGTAAATTAATCTAAAATGGTTTGATTTGTGTCTACAGGATTTATATATATGCTCAACCTTTCTCCACTAGCCGTCAGGCATCTTATTACAAGACAGGATTCACTACCAACTGGAAGAATCAAATGCTCTGGTACTATCTTACCTAGAAAAGAGACTCTCCCACCAGGTGAGAAAATTCAAATGCTGACCATGAAGATTTACAAGAAAAAAAATAACCAAAATAACAAGTTTACTTGTTTTGGTGATTTTTTTTACCCTCATCATTCATCAAATGAACATAATAAACCATGGACACTTTCTTGTTTATGTCCTAATTGCACTGCCTAAAGTACAAGAACATAAAAAATCATGCAAGAAAGGTAGCTGGAATCACAGTGCTATTCTCACTGAGGCAAGTTATTTGATTTAATTTAATAAATTCTAGCACTTCTCTGCATATAACTACTTAGAAGTGAACAATTTAAAAGGTCTTCCCTATCAGTTGAGCGCAACAAAATTTCAAGTGCTTTATATGAAGCATATAAACTTGACTCTACAAACTGAAAGAATAACACAGCATGAGGGACATCTCAACTTTTCTCATTAGAAGAAAACCTTACTTACCCTGAAAACAAATCTAAATTGGTTAAGTAACAGCAGTAAGAGCAGGCTTGAAATAGCTGATATATTTTCATTAATATCCCCATACTAGTGTATATTATAAATACATTCCTTTGTTTTTCTAAAGCTGCTTAAGTTACACTGCTGTATTGATTTTCTCAGCATTCCCACTTTATGAACTAGGCAAGTTAGCGTATGTTACAACTCCTATTTTTCAAATGCTCTATCACCTACATTACAACTAAAAATGAGTAAAATCTCAGTGCATGTCACGCTCTCCATTAAAACTAAGATGAGTTGTGATACTTAAGACTGATTCATAGTTACTCCTGTAATAGCAACATAGCGTAAACAGAATAAGTTCCATCGAAACTAATGGAAAAGAAAAGGCTGGTGAAGCATAGAAAGCAAAAGCAAAATTAGGTGGGTAGGAAAGAGGAAAGGTACGGGTACTCCCAGCTTTGCACAAGGACACAGAATTACTTACAGATGCTAGGTTTTGTCAACACTGTTGAGAGTTATCTGTTTTCCAGTTGTAGGTGATCTGGAGCCAATCAGGAAAAGAAGCAGCTCACTTCTGTGTGAATGCAGTCACACACTTGATGTTGCTTTCAAGTGCCTTAGAAATTATACTGAAATATCCACTGGCTTCCATGTGGTTTTGACTGGAAATGGCAAGACAAAAGTAACTCTAAGTTCAACTCTGTAGTTCTCAGAATTCCCAGTCAGCTCCAACTCTGTGAACACCTGAAGTCCTTCTAGCCATCAGTTTTAAATACTACTGGATCGCACAGAGATACTTACGCCTTTACAGCACTCAACAATTTGTAGCTTATTTTATGCCACATCCAACAGAGCTAAATGTATGGGGGCTGAGAGCACATCTCGCCAGGCACTGAAGAGGCCAGGCTTAGGCAGGCAGCCTCCAAAGTCTGCAGTCAGCTTCACTCTGTGCTCCTTTTAGTGACTTACAAGCCTGTATTTTTGGAGACAACGCCATTATTTGAATGACAGAAGAAAACAACTTACACTTGTCATTAACAGCAATGAATAGGAAATTATTAACAGAAGTATTATTGCTCTTAATTGCAAAGAAACCTCTCTCCCTTCTCCTCTACAAACTGATGAGACTATTCATTCAGCCTACCTCTTCTGTTACTTTGAGTGGATTTTTAGTTTTTTTTATATTACACTGTCAGAAAGAGAAGACTAAAATTTTTGTTAACGTTGCTGAAAAGTTCAATACTACATACGTATGTTATGCCCCTCCATTACCAGACAATTATTTTTATTTCCATTTTTATTTTTCCTTTTGCACTTGAATGTGAAATTACCAAAGGACCTGAAAGAATAACCCATACAGAAACATTGTATTACTAAACATAATAGAGTTTACTCACTAATACAGGCATGGAGTAGACCATAATTCACTTACCATGAAAATAAAAAACTTCATGTTATTTTACGTGAGAACTATTCCACGTGATATAATAATTACAACCACAGTAAGTAACTACAAGGACATAATCTAAACACTTGAAAATTCTGAATCCATACTAAATCAAAATACTTATTGTGATTGATTTTACCATCCAAAGATGAAAACTTTGCAAGGGTAAACACAAACCTTTGTCTGTCACCTGTATGTAACAGTTTGCAATTAATAAAACTTCTGTTAAGAATCAAGCATACAAGAACACCACATGCATACTATTTTTTCCCTCTTTTTCTGTTGATCAGGTTTGTTCCCAAGATAACTGCAGAGCTATGTAGACAGAAGTAAATAGTGATACACAGGTTGGTTTCAAAACGGAGATAAACCGATGTTGATGAGGGTGGAAAATGGGATCGTGAGACAGTTTTCAATTATTATGAAAGTAACTTTATTAAAACAATCAGCCGGAGCAGGAATAATGACTTTGCACATCTTCACATGTCAATATTGTGCAGCTCCTGCAAAAGAAAAGAGAAAGGAATACATGAAAAAATAATTCAGTGCTCTACATAGTGCATTATCAGTTTTTCCAAACTGCTTACCCTTCTCTCCTTCCTCCAGCAACTACTGACAGGACACTGTCTCTGCTCATTCTAGGCACAGAGAACAAAGATTTATATCACCATCAGAAACATCGATTTTTCTATGCAACTGCAATATATACTACAAGTGCACCACTTCCATAGAACTTCATTGTGATATTCACCTTATGCTTTCCGAATCCTTGCATCTTTTCTGGATGACACTTCACACCTATGTTGCACCTCAAACCAGCAAATGATAAAGTAACAGTGACTCATTGTGGCTCCACGAACATGGCACAGCTCTGGCATTTGGAGCCTCTTCTCCTGTAGCAAAATAACTCTATACACAGTAAACAACTAATAAAAGCCACATCCTAGTAGTCTAACAACAGACTCCAAGTTCTCCCAGGCACGTATATGATGTACTTACTAATTTGAAGTCTCTTCCCAGGTCCTCGCTCAACTAGAAACACAAAGCCTCACTGGCTTCTGTATCACAGCTTCTGGCAGCTGCCTCCAACACCACTTTGCATGTGCAGGTCTCGCCTTTGATCTGCTGGGCTTGTTTCAACAGCATACAATACATACAAGTCACTGTCTACACATGTTTAATACACCCTCTCACATAGGCTGGTTAAACCATCACAGACCAAACAAGGCCAAGAGTAAAATCTCAACACTGCAAGTCAACTTATTGTGTTAGTACACTCTTGTGGTGCCCATTTTAACAATTCCTCAAGCAAAGCAAGGCATTTACTAAATACCATATTCAAAACACAGGTTATAAGACTGACTAGATATAAGGTCACATTTAAATACACAGCTGTCGTTCAACTGGAGCCATCCAATTACCTGTATTTCATGATAAAAAGCGTTCACCTTTGTGAGACACCAGCCACGCAGGAACCCAGGGGACATGCCTAACTTCAAATCACAATATATGCATAATTTGCATACATTATTGACATAATAAAGCAAAAAACCTCTGTATGCAGATAAGATGCTGTGTCCTCAGTTGAAACCCAGCAAAGTACAATTTCCTTTTTCTGAAGTGACAATAGAGCACAGTTGCTCTTAAACCAGCCCCACACAGAAGTGGTTTGTACCTTGCAATAGGAGTAATGCAGCAGCTTACCTGAAAGCTTGTACAAAATATCCCTTTTTCTTAAGGTTTCAGTACTTCTCTTTTTTAGTCCTCAGATAACATTCTGACATTAAGTTCCTCTCTAATCAGCACATAGTTGTAGACTGTACACACTTGCATGGGAAGTGACAAACTAAAAGTTACATGTAGCATTACTGATGACATAAACCCAATTTACAGAGACTTATACCATGTTAAACACAGCCATAATCTCCTCCCAGACCAGCCCCAGAGCAACAAACAGAGAAACCATAACCAATTCCAGCTTTCTAAAACTGTGAGCTTACTATGTTATCGATATATACATGGATAGATTGATAGAGAGTTTCTGTAAGTTCCATCACAAGTGGTTAGGTTAGCTAGTTAGAAGAAAATTCCAGCAAACAGGTTGGTCAGAACAAGTAACATAAATTGTCATTATTTTACCCACACAGTTGACAAAATGACTATTTTCATAGGGCAAGTGCTACAACATGTTACAGGCCAATACAGTAAACATAAACATTTGGTAGATCTTAGCCTTGCTTTCTAATGCAAATTAATCCAACCCAATACATTTCTGACATAGCAAATGCAGGTAAATTGACAAAATGACACACAAAGAGAGCAGTACAGCTACCAGTGTGGTAGCTGCAGATGGTAGCTAAGTCACAACCACTCAGGGATAAACCTCTTCCTCTCACTGAAACAAAACCAACCAGGCCTGCAGAGCTGAGTCAAAGTGTTGAAAGAGATGCTTCAGCATGTTCACCAGATGCACTTAGGTTTCATTTCAGAGGTATGCTTTCCTAAGAAGGCACAGCCAGTGTCAGAGCTTCCCCCTGTCGGAGGAACTTGTGCTTTCTCCATTAATCCCACAGCACACACACACACATCAGTTGTTTCTATTCAATTCGCTCTTCTGGTGCTCTTTTCTCTAGAGTTGATAAATGACTGCTCCTCCCAGCTAAAATAATCCTGTGAAGATCCAAAGCCATTTAACATCACAGAATACTGCTGTTATTTTGCAGCATACTCAAAAGAGACAGGTGTTTCACAAAGTAAACAGAAATACAAGGTCCCAAAACTGAAACCCTTGCTAAATTCAGAAAAAAAGTAAAGAAAAGCTTGGGCAGGATTAGTAATGAAAGGATTAAAGGAGCAATGTCAATAAATAATATTATCTCAATATACTCTCCTACCGCTTCAGGAATTTATTAAATGAGAACAGGGATATGATGAAATACATTAAATGTTTAAAGAACGATATAATTACCAGACAGATCCAGTTTGAGATTGGTAGATGACTGTAATCAGAATATCTAATAGTAGAATGTGTAACCAGAAGCATAAAACAGCCAGTGCCCCCATATTACCATAAAAGGACTGACCTGCTTTATATTAAAAAATAAATAAATACAATTAAATAGAAAAGGAATACAGGGAAAGCTGAACTTTAGTTCTTAACCATGTTCTTTCAAATACATATATTCTTTGGTCACATAAATGAACGTTCGTTCTCTCTTCCAGTGAAGACAGAGTGTTACAGGGTTTTATAACAGATGAGAGTTGCTAAATAAGAAGTAAAGCTAAAGCCATCCACTGGTATTTATTTTCACTGTGTATTTGCTACTACAAGATATTGAGTTTCAGAGGATGTCTCAGCAGCTACACATCTGTGAGCTGTGCAGGAACTAATGAACTTCGCCTTTTTATTTCTTCCTAAACAGTAAAAATAGGTTTGTTTCTATTTTTCAGTCTTTCTCATATTGCCGCTGATAAGTAGAGCATCTTTTGTGGTTAGCGAAAATCAAAACGCATGACCAGAGCTCCCAGAGTCCATTTATCATGTGTACCCAGAGTTTTAGACATACAAGCAATCTTATCACAATGAGGACACAGTAAGAATCAGCAGAGTGAAAATGAAGCAGGCGCTTTCTTCTCCGGTATTAACAGCTGCTCAGAATACAAAAGACCAAACACCTTTCACACTGTAGTCATTGCAAGGAGATGTATAAAGAATAATTTTCATAATATTCTAATTCCTGGGTTACTTCATTGCTCTTCTTAATTTAATATAATATTTTCATCAACACTGTAGCAGCCTACCTGTTGTACTTGCCTCGCCTCAGATTGTTTTTTATTTTTATCTGTATCTATTGCATGTTACTGCTACAGAACAAAAGATAAAGTTTCTGGAAGATCAGATGAACTGCTGCAGTAGTTTCAGACACAGCAGATACCGTTTCAGCTACAGTAGTCATGTCTGTTCATGTATCACAGTAGGTTATTCTAAAACTCACTCACTTTCACACTTCACCCCTTGGCACATTCTAACTCCACTCATTCTTGCTGTAAGAAACAAATCAAACTGATGACTCCTTGTCTTGGGTGCCAACCAACTCAGCCCATAGTATTTGTTTCTAAAGACCACCCTCTGGCTTCTGCATCTCTTTTACCTGGAGGTTAGAGCAGTGATTTTACTCTGCAGCTAGGACATGCACATACAAGATCAGTCTCCCCAAGCCAGCATCACACCAAAGGAACCTTACCAGCCTTATCGGCTCCCAGAGGTATGTGGCTTCACCATCAATATTTCCATCAGACAAAATAACAACAAAAAAACAATGCTAACATTCAGCTCTGAAAAATCAAGTAAACAGATACCAATCTGTAGATACCAGTCACACTATCTAGAACAAATCATTCTGTTTTATCATTCAGTAAAAGCTTCTTCTTGCAGCCTCCCCCATTTGCTTAAAACTCACTAAACAACACAGACATTACCAACAGCCAGGCTGCTTTCAATTGACACAAAATAGTACGAGCAGATTTTCAGTTTATTCATAGGAACATCATGATAGTATTTACTTACCCATGTGTTGGAAATTTAAGTGACATATTGTCTGCGTCACCACTGGTTAGATGCTCCAGGAGCCCTATGGAAACATGTACCCATGTGCACTCAGGCACACTGCATGCAGTGCGAGGGAAGTCTACACCCCGTAGTGTGATCTTACGAAGAGCTGAGGAACACAGGCCAGGAGGAAGGGAACTTTGTAGCCTTTTGCAAGGAAAAAAAGCCTCTGTGCAGCACACTACCAAAAGAGATCCCCCAGAGAGCTGAGGAATGCAAATACAGAAATCCTGACAAAAATGACCATTTTCATTTGAAGCACCAGATAATATAGATCATGTCAATATTCTTAGAAATTTCATAAAGCTTGGCCATCCTTAAATGTATATTTCTTAAGACACAGTGTCCCTTGAACACATACCAAACTTTTATTTAATTAGCAGAAGTTACACATGCATACGTCAGAAGTGCACACTTGTTGCTATACTTGCAACATTTTAAAACATATATGCCACGTTAATATGTTCGCATTTATCTCTACTAACCATACGAAGAAACAGACACTGCAAACCAAGGCCAACAACGATACTGAAGTACTAGGCATTCACATCTGGGAACGCACCAAAGCATACGGAACAAACAAGGTAACGTCCAAAAGAGGGCAGGGGAAGGTGAGAACGCAACGGGGAATAACAAAGCAGTCAGCGTGTGAGCAAACTGAATGCATAACTCCTGCTCACAAAACACTACCTGTTAGAACTAAGGATGACCAAAGACTCCAGCAGGAGGTGGGTTTCAGGAGATATCAAAACAGTGTACACTGAGGTGACTTCTGCAACTGATTGCCTCCAGAGCTTGTGGGGGAAGGCATACAGCAGGCTCAAAAGGACACGCAAACTCACAGACACAACAGGTGCCTAATAGGACAGTAAAAGGATTGGGCAGGCATGTATACTCCAGCAACTCTGAGTTCCTCAGTGTATGGCAAAGAAAAAATGTCTCTGCTCATCTACTTTCCTCAGAGAATGCCAGCTAAGCCAGATAGATCATTCACCTGTACACCAGGGCACCATCACAGATGGTTGTCCATAGCTTCAGGAGCTTCAAGCCTTATTGTGGAAGGAACCCAGTCTTCCCTGGGAAGCCAGGCCTACACAGCTTTCACTCTTAAAACAAGTTATGAAAAAGCAACAAAAACAATTTTCAATCCAGGGCTGGGACTGAAACTAACTTCTCATATATTCCTCATAATTGTCTCACTTCACCTAATTACATAATGTTTCCAAGACAAAGTGCAGTGGTATCTTCCCTTATTTCATTACCAACTTGCAAGAACAAAGTGAAACTCGGAACCTCTGCTTCAAGAGTGAAAATCTTGTGCTACTCAAGGATTACGCTATGTTCCTCAAAGAAGAGGGGAACTTCAAATGCAACATTTTCAGAAGATGATGATGGAAATGGGACTCCTAAAGCAGCTAAACTCACAAATGCGAAGAAAACACTAGAAAGTATGCTCTGGATCCCATACAACTAAGGCCAACTCTGTATCATCCATACACCTATTTTTCATAACTGAAAAATACTTATCCCTGTTATTGAGATGATTTAATATGGTACAGAAGTAAACCCATGGGGAAGGCTTTGCATTAATGACCTTAATGGGATCAGTATATCATCACCAGACATCTCTGTATACAGAGATTTGTAATTCTCTACATATGAAGCAATGATTTTGTATTTGCTTACATTTCCTAAGTTGTTCCTAAAAAAATTGGAGAAGGCTTTAAGAAGTGCAAGCATTTCACTTTCATGTGTGATTCTCAATCTTGCTTTTTCCTAGCCCACAGAAATACACCTTAGACTTCTGTCACATCTTAGATTTATGTCATAATATTTCCATTCTAGAGACATATAACTTCATTAATTTCTATATAATTAGGATCTGTTCCAATATTAAATAAGACAATCAAAAAGCTACTCATATGAGAAGACTACTCGGAGCCAAGGCTTCAGGGCTTGGCTTTATTTCAAGTCTTAAAAAAGATGTCTTAAGGAAAAAAAGAGAGAGAGAAACTAAGATGCTCAAAATAAAGACAAAATGCTTTGGCTTTGCCTCCTGCAGAGCACTTTCATTATTCTCATGGAAAAGCTCACTCTTTGAATCCTATATATGTTTCTTACCCTCTTTCTTCATGTATATGCTTACCGTTTGATTCATATTCCTCACAATTGCTGCTTGCAGAT
Source organism: Aquila spilogaster (assembly GCA_024606505.1). Taxonomy (NCBI): domain Eukaryota; kingdom Metazoa; phylum Chordata; class Aves; order Accipitriformes; family Accipitridae; genus Aquila; species Aquila spilogaster. The sequence continues at coordinate 38,034,593 of JANHGO010000012.1, read as the reverse complement.
TCAGTAAAATTGGAATATATGCAGAATACTTAATGTAAAAAGATTTGCTTTTCAGCTGTCTATGAAAACACTTCCATTAATTCCATCAGTACTTTTAGTTTCATATAAACCCAAATTAAACACCAAACCTGTAGAACTTGCAGAATGACTCAGGCTGAAAGGGAGAACTGGGTTCAACTGGGAGCACCCTGTCCAACCGAGAGCACCCTGTCCAACTGGGTGCTCACAGCATAGCTCACTGCACAGTGGCATCAGAGTACTTAAGAGCCCCCTCAGTTGAACCTTAAAAATCCCCAGTCTCTCTAGTGAATCTGTTCCAATGGCTGACCACTCTCTTTTTGAAGAAGTACTTTCATAATAAGTAATGAGAATTTTGTGCCCACTGCCTCTTATGTTTTCTCCCTGCACCTCTGCAGAGTTCAATTCTGTTTTCTCTGTAAGCAGCCATCATGGAGCTTTAAATGGAAGGGAGATCTCACCTTGCCCTCCTCTGAGAAACTGAGTGCACTCAGTACTTCCCTGCGTGTTATGAGCTCCAGCTCCTGATCATCTTGGTGAGCCTCCACTGGACTGTGTACAGATTGTAAACCTCTGCCCTTACCTAGGGAGCCCAGATCTGGAGGCAGGTCTCTAGTTAGGCCAGACAAATCCAAAAGCAGTAGGAAAACATCCTTCCACCTGCTAACTGTCCTCTTGCTAAACAGGCTGCTACGTCATTAACGCTCATCACAACAATGGTACAGTGATGAGTGATACTTAACTTGGCAAAAGAATTCCCATATCATAACTTACAGTCATTAGATGATAATATTTTTATTTTTTTAAAAAAAGAATAACATTCAAAATGGGCAAAAGACACATTAAAGGTATATAAATATTTTTTTATTTCCATATGAATTCACCAGCTTTTTATTATAGTGCTTTCAGCCATACGCAATGGTTTATGCAAGCTGTTTTTCACACAGATGATACACCAGACCTCTAGGCCTACTAAGGACGGATTTCAGCTTCCTAGAGGAAATAACCCATGCTCTCTAAAGATCACCAGCTGAGAGGTGAAGCACTGACTTATTAGACCTATCAATCCCTCAGGCTATGAACGCACTACACTTCAGCAGCAGAGTCAATAGAAAATCACCTTCTCCTTTCAAAAATTATAAAAAGCAATTCTTCCAATCATTTACTCAATCCTGCTTAAGCTTTCTAGTAAACTGAAGTTAAATTATTTGCCATCTTTCTTAAAAATATCCCTGCAACTCCTCTGCTAAATGCTAATGAAATGTTTAACACTAACTCTAGTTACACTTGAACACTGTTGTCAACACTATATTCTGAAGATAAAAATCACTCTCTATTCAAAAATTTACTTTCCTTTACACGAATGCATGCATTAACTTTTTTCTAAAATCTCATAAAAGATGTCATGATATGGCTGTATAATTTTTACAGACTGTTTCATTAAAGACCAGTAAAACACAAAAACATCATCACGTAGCTTATAGTCCTCTATAAGTGGGTAAGAAAATAATAAAATCTTGATATAATTTCCAACAATACATATAATTTCCAAATACAAGAGGATCTGTTACTAAAGCCCAATCCAAGATCCACTGATGGAGTTCAAGGGAGTCCTCCCATTAAATACCATGTTTTGGGATGAGGTACCAAGATAAATGTTAAACAGTGAAAGAAAGAGAAATGAAAACTTACCCATAAATTCAATCCCTAAATGGTCTGCTGTACCCAAGAACGCATGTAAAAGAAAAAAAGAAGAAGAGATGGAAATGTTAGACTGAAAAATACTTAAAATAATACTCTCTTTGTCATCATTTGTAGCATTCAGTATTTTGTGGTAGTGCTGCAGAACTCAATACAAGTTCAGGGACCCACTCTATAAGTAGCAGTCAAAAAGAGAACCAGAACTCTGCCCTTAGAGGAGCAATCCTAAGACAGAACTTTAGAGTGTGGACCTGTCACATAAGGTAAGTGTGTCTGGGGAAGGACGCAAACATCTACTCTCATTATTACTATATTTACTGAACTGCCTCAAGTCAGCTAACTACAGGAATTCATTCTCTGTTCCTCCTGAAAATTCTCTTTTAATATGGTACCATCTTTAGTTAGATAAAGTTCTTGCTCTCAGTTTCTCTTAAAAGGATCAAAAACTAGACAAAGAAATGAAAAGCTTTTACTGAGTTTTGCAGCTCTCATTACAACACAGCAACCACTCTCCCATCCAACATGATTGCACTGCTGCAATCTGTTCCATAACAGAAATATGACTTCAAGAGAAAGCAGATAAGTAGATATATCAGCTATTCGGCTATGTGACTGGTACACGGCAATAATTTCATGAAACTTAGGACAAACAAATCTTCAATTTACTGTTTTTTTTTTTTTTTTTAGTATGGACTGAATTTACCATATGGAGCCCAAAACACCTCAGGACCTCTTTTCAAGTGACTAATTACAGTATGATTCTGTTGCCAAAAGATGTTCCAGTGCAAAGGAGATTTAAATTTATAAGAAGCCCTTATGAAGTTGATAGGAAATGTGTTTAAAGTGCTATTTAGTTAAAGAATAATAAAAGTCATTTTGCAGGGACAGGGCAATGGAAAAACTTAAAACTCACTCTTCAAAACTTGATGTGCTGGAGTGTTCAAATCCAAATTGATACTGCAGAAAACTACACATTCTGAAAGGGTGCAAACCACAATTCTCTTCTGTGCTAAACTTGAAACGTTACTTTCCTATGGGAGGTAATTATTTGGATTATAAAAAGCAAAGAACGATTTTTTCTGAGGGAAATGCCATGTTTTCCTTTAAAACGTATTAAAAGCAAAATATAAAAATTATTTTTGTCTTCCTTTCAATTTACAGTCATATTTCCTTAAGACAGAGCAGGTTAATACATGATTTTTCCTAGGCAAGGCCAAGCCAGGCTATGATCTCTTAAGCAGCGCACAGAGTTGTGCAAAACACTTGGACTTTAACCCCTCCAGCAGTTACTTTCAAAAATTCACTTAAGAACTATACAGTAAAGTCACAAGTAGATTTTCCAGTGTAAACACAACAGTAATTCCAAACACTGCAATATGAGTTGTCAGATCTGGCACCTAAGATAAGAATCAGATATTGCCATTTCTTCTGAAAGCACTGGGAGTCATTTGCCTTTTGTAACCTCCCAGTCTTTCCAGGAAAAAGCACTGGATGTTAGCTTGACTGATTCACTTGATATACTAATTTATATCACAGTTGCTAAACTCTACATATATCTTCATGTAAAAGACCCAAAATGCATCTCAAAAGAAAAGAATGCAAAGTGATGCTATGTGGTATCAACATCTCGCTGGCTTAGAGCCAGAACAGGTGCGTTACCCAAGACTAGCAACACCCAAATGAATCTTCCTTAACTGGTATTAAAGACACGCATATATGTATTACGTGTATACAATGTTAGCATTAAATTAAAGCCACTGATATATGTCCATATATGTCTTGTAAGTATGTAACTTTATACATAAAGTTAAAACCATACATAAAGTTAAAACCATACATACATGCATTCCACATTGCAGTCTCCTCATCTGTATTCTTGCATTCACATACTAATATCACAAATATCCTTAATACAATTGATGCAGAAATGTAACCTTTTGAAGGACATAAGATCAGAATTATAAGAAGTGCATTCAATGTGCAATAGTCACAGAGATCTTTACCTTGCCTTTCTTCCTCCCATCTCCTCTACCTATAAAATCCACAAATATTATCCACCTGCAATTCACACCTTACATCTTTCAGTAAAGATAACTGCTTACTTTAAAAAAGGATAATGGAGATCAGAACACCATAATCCAGTCTCCAGAAAGCTAAGGGTATCCATACATGAAGATCAAGCTGTATTATCTTTTCACATCTTTCTATGTAGAACAGCTGAGAAAACTCTCCTTTCCTAACTGGGCTACACATGTTCTCCACATAGCAGTTTTCAATTTGCAGCCTGCAGTCTCCTTCATGGAATTCACCAACACAGTTAGAAGGCAGTTTTCTCAAAAAGTGTATACAAAATACACCTTTCTTTTTAAAAACCACAGAAAGGATTTTACTTCTTGAGTGGTTTACATGTAGTGCGAAACAAGGGTAATCCATAGGCTTCCTTAAAAACAGTTGGAGAGGGGGGACATTTGTCAACTTATTTCTCTTAAATATCTCATTGCCTGGAAAGCAACTTCAGCAACCAGCATAATAATATATTGCAGATAAAGCTGATTTACAGAGACGATGATGAAGGGAAGTCTAATGGGATAAGCCCTTACAAGCAAAATATCTTAGCTGCCCACTTGTATCATTAAAGCACGGTTCTACAAGTTCTGCAAGCAGAATCCTGGAAACAGAAAACAAATCAATAATTCCTGTGGAATCAGAGTTCTGTGCCATTGTGTGCTCATGAGAACCAACCTCTGCAGTCAACTGTAGGTTTTGGGAAGAGCCTTGACACCCAGGGCCTCTGCACCCAAATCCATGATCAGGAGGTCACCCATGGTGTGCAGCTGGGGCCCGTGCATATCCCACTGACTGGAATTGTCAAAACACCACTGGTAACAGTAGTGCCCCACATTTCCAACACCCAAGCACTGCTCAAATGCATCTGTAAACTCGCATGGTTTTTGTTTTAGCTTGTTTGTAGTTTTTATCATTCCGTAATTCCAAAGGCCATTTTTGGAACCAGACTTCTCCCCTGCTGCTGGGGCTAAGACCCTCTTATCAGGCAGGTGTAAGAGATGGGCAGTGCCCACACAGCGAGGCACCAGGGGAAGAAAGCAGGCTGCAGTGCTGACCTAAGGCTAAGCCAAGCACCAGAATGCAGAATCCCACCCCCAGTGTGGCACCATGGAGTACAAGACTACTGTATTCCTATACAGTCATAACACGTGTGGGATAAACTGCATTCAAACATTTCCTTAGAGACAGAAAGGAGAGTGTCAAGCCGTTTACCATCAGGCGATGCAGTTTCTTCAAGGACCCAGTTCAACAAAAACATATATGAGTGATATTAATGCATTAGTGTACTGATATGGGCACTGCTCCCCAAATGGACACATTAACCAAATAATGTGGACTGTATTTTGTTTTCATTATTGTGATTTCTTTTCTTTCGTGTATTGTTATGTTTTGAGGAAGTACTAGACAGGAAGACTATTAAATTTTATATTTAATTTTGTGAATATATCTGTATTTTGTTGTTGATGTGGGAAAACTACTGAGCCTTATGGTCTTTCTATTTCGTGAATTTCCTGCTAATACTAAAGCCATTCTAATTTATACATTATGAATACATCTACACCTGGGAATCCTTGATAGCAAGCACAAGAGAAGATAAACTTGTACCTGCTAGCAGATTAACTTATTAAAGCTTCACATGAAACACTCAGCCTTGGGTCTGGATTATGCTTTGCTGGGGCTTTTTTCTTAGCCATTTCAATGTGGAATTATTTCTCCTGGTTCAAGAATGGTTTCAGTATTTCATGTGCATTCTAACTTACACTATGAAAAGAAATACAAACTCAATACCTAAATGCCTCTGATCTGTACAAGAAAAATATTCAATATTAAAATATTCACTGTAGACCATAATAGACATTTAAGTCTGTTCTAAAAAAAGGCTGACTTCGGTATGAAAGAGACACCTTTATGAAATAAGTGGAAAGTATTTTCCCCTGCAAATGAAGTTTTTTGTTTCCAATAAATTCATAAGATTTGCTCAATTGTCCTTGGTAGTTTATTGTCTTGAACAAAAAATGCAACACATGAATATGCTGAAAACTATGTTGGACAGCTGAAGTATTCTTAATTCAGACTGTTTGATTCAAGGGAACAAGACAGAGTTTAAGATCAATCAAACTGTCTGAAGAACAAATGTGAATTTTCCTAGCAGTATCTGGGCAGTTCAATACACGTTAGCTGATGTAACAATAAATTTACAGAATATACCAGCAATTTGTTCCAACTATGTTGTCAAGACACAATGGTGAAAATTCCACATATACATACCCCTTAAAAAAAAATAAATTTATATAAAGCTTCACAGACTGGTACATTCTCAGTGTGAATAATAAAATATTCATATTCTGAATTCAAACAGATAGGGTTAATTATATTTTAAGCCAAATTAAAATCCTCAGTCCACAGAACTGAACATCGAAGACAACATGCAGAGGTTAATTGCGCTTTTTTTTTTTTTTCCTCCAAAGGAAAAAAAACAAGGAAGGAAAAAAAACAGATTTCTTTTGAATACCTGTATGAGTCTGCAAAGGCTAGTGTAGCCTCCAGATAGGAACTCCCACCCACTAGCAATTCCATAACAAAGGAGCATTTGAAAAACATCCAGCAAAACCTGTTCTTATATAAATAAGACACAGGGCTGAATAATTGAATGAGCTATTGATTTACTCTCCCTGTGAATGACAGACAAATGCTCCTGGCTGTTTTACATCATGAAAGTTGAAAGGCTTTTTCTGACTTCTGAAAATAAATACTAGCAACACTCAGATCTTCGCAGGTTGAAGACGAGTTAGAAGCTTGAACTACTTACCTCATCTGCAGCATGCATACTCACAGAGGATTACCTTGCCTGTTCTCTGTCATTTTAAAGACATCAAATTATCATCTCTACAGCTAACAGAAAAAGTTACTTCTCTTTAATGCACAATGTTGGATTTTAATCAACAACTTCAGCCTCACTGAATAATGTAGACAATCTGCACTGACATCTACAGTCTTGTAAATCAGTACAGCTTTTAATCCTAGAGTAGAATTCTTTTTGCTATAGTTATAAATGCACCTAATATGTCCTTAATTTTATATTTACGAATAGTCTATTGAAATTACTGCATTAAACTTATAAAATGTCTGAAGCATATGTTTAAGAATTTTAGCATATGCAGGCCAAAATATTCAGTGTTAGGTATCCGTTAAATACAGCTATCCTTCATTTTTCTCTGAATAAGCCATTACATTCACCAATGAAAAGACAGTGAGCAAGTAAATGTTAAATACTGTTACTATATACATACTGTATTTACTGGTTTACTTAACACTCAACAAACAGAACTGCTCAACACATACAAGAACTTAATTCAGACAGTATGTGCACATATAACTTTTTCCTCTAGTCCACCAACTCAAAGATGTTTTCAAATTTAATTTGCTAACAATCTAATGCTATTTCAGTTAAAATTAGTAACTACATAAAATGGAAATGAAGCTGCCTGTATAGTGACTCACAGTGACAAGGTTATTTTTTAAGCTTCCTCTAAAGTTACGTTGAAAATCGTAAGTCTGTAATCAATTCTTCTCACCCAATCTAGTACAACTTCAGTAAACACTGAACAATATGTTGTGCCTAGTTGACTACTATAAGTGACTGATATAACCAGTGATTCTGCTACATACTCCTAGAAAAAAAAAAAATCAATATTTCACTGATATCCTGCAGTTTTGGTAGATCAGAAAAAGCTGGTACTAGTATTAATATTGGGGGGAAAAAAAACAAAAACAAAAACAAATTTTCTTTTCTGTTCCAGTTCATTACTGAAGTCTATCATCTCCAGTAAAGTTCTTTTTTCAGTAGAGGTCCATAGATCATACTTTCATAATACCATTCAAAAGTCCTGCCTCATATACCAGGATCTCCTACCGTGCTGAGAACTACATGAAAACAAAACACCGAAGTAGCTATGTGACCTACTTCTACAATTCTGAATCATTTTCTTGGGCTTCCGCAGCCTCTTGCTCCCTTGCTCCAACAATGACTACACTCATCCCGCAGTCACAATCACCTCAGAGGTTGTTATGGCTCTACAACAACAGAGGAACCATCAGGAAAATGATGATAGGAGAGCAATTTGCTCTCCTGTCCTTCCCTATGTCATTAACGCAATGATTCTCACAGAATCAAAATCTGCTCTGCATGGAGTCCTTGTCCACCTCTCACCTCTGCTCAAAACTTTCAAGCATAGGTGGGCTTGCCTTCACATACAGGTATGCTGGTGAATGGATCTGACTGCATTAATCTAAATTGAGCATTTATGAAATGTAAGTAATTAGGCACTTCTGCTGCATTTCGATAGCCATTGGCATTATTGCTATTTTGAAAGGACTCTGAGTGACAATGCCTACATTGTAGAAGCTGGTCCTTCCCAACTACATCATGAAAAGCCCACATCAAGCTACTTACAAGAGGGGAATCATATTTTTGTCAAAACAAATAGAAACAGTAGTACTTCCAAAACATACAGTCTAGAAATTTTTTTGGAACTGTGTTTGAACTAGATTACTTACCTTGTCATAAGCTTAAAAGATTTCACTTGACTGCAGTGTTCTCTGGGAAAAAAATCCTCTTCTAGTTAAATAAATGACACAAAATGTCTTTTAAGGTGGAATAAATCTACAAGTTTCTTAGAAATGACTACCGGGATTTTTGCCCTATTATTTCCAAATGGATATTCGTGAATATAGGCCTGTAAAATATAACCAGCCTCACAGAAACATTAGAGGAATTGCTAATAGCTCCCTCATCTTATGAACATATGACATTTAATAAACATTTCTCATGCTAAATGTTACTTTATTCCTTCTACAGATCATTAAGCTGTCCTTCACTTCACTACTACAAGAAAATGTTCAGATGCAATCGTGTTTACTGCTCTCCAAAGGCACAGCAAATTTTGTAAGTTTTTGTCAATTTCTTAAAACCTAATTACTTTCTTCAACTTCAGGACAAGGAATGTACATCAATTTGTGGAAAATATAGCTTTATTCCCTAATGCACCAAGTAATTTGGTTCTACTGCAGTCCAAAAAAAAAAAACCACCACAAAACCTGAACAACCAGCAGCTTCAGAATACAGCTATTTACACCAAGACTTTTTAAATATTGACTGAATTTAATGAAATACACATCTCTATTCTGATGACAGAAAAAATTCCATATTTATTTATATCCATACTTATTTACATACATGCCTGGATAATTGGTCTCATTTTTGCATAGAAGGATTCAGGATGCTCAATTAAATATGAAGGATACTTAAACCTTCTTAGAAAGATGCTGGTTTTCATCTACCTTAATTTGGGAAGATACATTTCTTTAGGCATTCAGTGTAACCATATTTGCTATACAAAAAAGACATTTTCTCATATTACTTCATTTTAAATAATTCAGAAAGCACCACAAGAATTATTTAAACCTACTCTGATTACTCTGTGCACTTACTGTGTTAGCCTCATGCTTCGTGTAATTGGATGCTTCATACAGCAGCATTACTAAGCCTAATTTCCAGCAGTTCTGTGCTTCATGTTTGGATAATAATAAAAACACATAGGCTTTAATCAAAATTTCACCCATATATCTGGCTTTTGCTGCCTGTTGGGCTCTTTTGTCTCCTGTGTCTCGGGAGTCTCCCAATTCATCTTTCAGAAACATGAAAAATGTATTAACACCAAGAACTCCCGTGTTCTTCCAAGTGTCACTGAGAGTCCTATCCTCTAGGAAACCAGGAATGAAAATCCCATCACACCACGGATCCAGCTACAGGAGAACAATTCATGTACATAACAGGGTTGCTCAGTATTCATCTCTGTACATCTCTCCTATTTAGTAAGGAAAAAAAGGAGCATTCTTTTGTTATTTCTTTAAATTTTACAGGACTATAAACCTGAAAGCTTTTAAGGCCTTATTGCAGTGAATTTTATCATAAAACACAGCACTTGTCCAACATCTCTTGTGATTCAATGGAGGAAATATCAAATGGCAGTTCACAAAAATGCTGTGATTACTGCACAGCTCTCCCATGCCTGCATAAAAGACTAACAGCAAGAGAACAAAGCCAAATCTGGGCATATCTTTCCTTTTTCAATGTTAACTCCCCCGCTATTTGTTTCACAATTCAACTAATAGCTTCTTAAAAAAAAAATCAAAAACAACTGTTGTGAGGTTGGCCAGTGGGCACATTGCTATTACTACATTTACTTTTTTTTTTTGTATTAAACATTAGAAGGATGGAAGTCCACAGAATAGTAAGTGGCTTCATAGATAGATGTAAGGTTTGTTGTATTTATCTGGAAGTTCATATATAAAAAGATTTCTGCAGTTACCTTTTATTTAAAGCTGGTGAGAACACACACAGACACTTAAAGTGATTCCTGTTAATTGTATGATCAGTCTTCAGATTGAGGAAAGGCTCTCTGAAGGACTGGCAAACTTCAGCATTATCCCCCAAGCACTCTCTGAAATCCCCCCAGTGGTACCTTCCCCGCACCCTATCCTCTGAGGCTGATGCCCCGTTCCAACAAAGCTTTATTGACATCTGTGAATAATTTGAGCTAATCAATACTAAGCCCAGGCAGCTGGAAGAGCACACTAATTCAACAGCTCTGCAGTGAGCAGAGACCTGTTCCTGAATCTCAGGTTTTGAAGTGAGATGAGTTCTCTGTAGATCTGAAAAGTACAGAGTTGAGATATATTACCAAGGCACCAAGGAAATAAGTCTTATCTGGAGCTCTAACAGTTCTAGTTTTGCCACGTTACTTTGTGGATGTCAGCACACACACTCTCCCAACATCCTCACAACATGTTCGTATGAACCCATCTTTAATATCAAATAGTATAATAACTATCAATATTATATCCACTTACCTTGCAGGTCAAAGTAATACACACATATAGAACCAAGGCTTCTTTCCATGGCTAAGCTGCCTTGTTCATGTAAAGTTTATAGAAATACATCCTGCTTAGAAGTAATTAATTAATAATGAAAGCAAACACATAGCAGCAAAATGAATAGCAAACAATGACCATCAGATCTTCCTCAGTCTGAGCATCTTGTGAAAGTCAGTTTAATTAGAAGAGGAAAGATTAATTTTGGGTATGTGACATGAATTTATGGCATCTGATATGTAGGTAACAATCTGAAAAACACTTTAATTGCTTCCGTGATTAAATACCGTACATCTTCAAATTCTTTACTAACATAAATTTCACACTGCTAAGTGATAAGGAAGTCCATAAATCAAGCATAAAGGCTGCTTAAAGTGGAATTTCAGAGTTTAGTATTTTGTTTCACTGTCATTTCACAGAGCAACTGAATATTTTTAAAAATACTGAAAATTGAGGAACTTGACATCTTATTATTATCTTTTTTTTTTTTAACATATAACCAAAGCTGGCTAAAAAACGTTAAAGCTGGGGATGAATAGTATACTGGAGATTTGAAGGAGCCCAAGGGATGCGATGAAAAGAGTTGTTAGATGGTATCAACAGCAATAAAACAAAAGCCAACTGTATGCTGGAACAAAACCACAGGATGTTCACAGAAGCTGGAGTTACTTACAGTGAGAGCAGAAAAACTAAAGCTGCTCTCACCTGAGCACAGTGATCCACTGCAATTGTTATGAATGCTATGTGAGAATAGTGCCAAAGGGCCCCACACACCAAAATATTGAACTAACGGAATGTAATCGCTCTGTCAGAGCCATTCAAAGGGATGAACTGGTTATGCACAGATTGGACATGAGCAAAAGCTGGCAGAAATGTATCCGAGCACTGACATTTGCTGCACTGGTGGCTTCCATCTTGTCCTTGTCCAGCTCACAAATTACTGCAGCACGCCACGTGGAGCAATGTTTCAGAAAAATAGATGAAGGAAGAGAATTTGTTCTGTGACCTTCATAAATGTGAAGTGTGACTTAAAAGCTAAGCAAAGAATGCAGAGTCTATTTTTAAAGAGACTTGAGAGAAGAAGGCAGCAGAAAGTCAACAGGAAAGATTAGAAAAGCCATTACGCCCTGCCCTTGGCGAGATGCTTCATCAACCTCAAAGATGATCAGAAGCGCACGAGTTTTCTTTTTATCTTGGTTCTTCTCCATAATACAAACATTCAGAGGGCTCGAAGAGCTCCCAACACACCGCACAGAACATTCCCTCATCAAAAGTCTTTTGAATTACCATTTCGTGTAAGAATTAAGATACAACTTAAATGCACATTCAGTTAGATGTTAACAATACCAAAGAATTCAATGTTTCCATTGCAAGACTATTAAATCAACATGAGGAATACCTGCATGAAGTTACTGTAGTTATTATAGAGCTGAAGAATTGCCAAAAATGAATATCAAGGTCTAAGAAAATCTTGTGGTATTGCAGCTGGTCCTGCTGTTGCATTTCTATCATTGCATGTGCTGGATCAGGATAGCTTACAGACACTTAGATTTTCTATGAGACATCCACTTTGCTGAGACAACTGCCTGTGATTTTGACAAACAGCTGCATTAACAGAAAGCCAGCAGGGCACTAAAAACTTCAGTCTGCATCACTTGCACTGAGCTCCAGCAACCACTGCAGGAAAAAGGCACTGACTCTGAGTCTGTCTAGATGCAATTTGTTTTTAAACTACATGTTTTAAGACATTTAAATAGATAAATAACTTATCTCATTATACTATTATGCTGACCAGCTGAGACCTTAAACATTTCTCAGGTTCCAAGCCACAGAGTGTAACTTTTCTAACTTGTACAAATTTTCTGTTTTCAGTCTAAATATATTCTGCACAAGTTTAAATTCATTCATTCTTGTGCCAATATATCTTTGTTTCAATCATTCTTATATTTTGCTTATATTTTACTACTCGAAGTATTTATACACCCAGCAATTTCTCTGACATATTTCCCAGACCACCATTCCGAACAGCACTAATTTCCAGATGGATACTAGAACATCTATCAATTAATGAACTGTAACAGTGTTATATTCATTCAAACAATGTGTTTCAAATAATTACAAAAAAAAATAAAACAGAACAATCACTGCCATCACTTTGCACATGAAAACCCCACATTCCTACCAAACATAGCCATGTGAAAAGAACAAAAACCACACTGTGTACCTAATGGTGTTGCCAGAATCTCCAGAAATAAAACAAATTCATAGAGAAAGATAAAAGAGGTAAAAATCTCTGACCAGTACCTTTGAGTCAGACTCTATCAGAGAGAGGAGATCTGACTCAGAATGTCTAATTTTATCCCAATACACAAGTTCAGGACTGAGCTGGCTGGAGTTGTGCTGACTCCACTACTGGTCCAGATGTAAGAAAAGTGTCATTATGAGTCTGAAGATTTTCCTTAAATCCCAACTGCCTAGGAAGGAGATTGCTGTCCCACTAGGATTTTATCTAGAATTATTAAATAGAAATAATATTTTTACTAGAAGAAATGCATTCCTATCATATTTGTGTGAGGATTTGCAATTTCAACAGTGGCATCAGTGGGTCACCTCCGCAGGTGCAGATTTTTACGAGCACTTTTTCATTGCTGGCAAAAATGCCTAGCTAATAGCAATGACTATGTTGAAAAATATTTTTTTGTAACTGAGAATTTGCTCTGTGAACCAGCATTATTACATTCTTTGTATCTGCTGTAGTTTCCATGAAAATAAATAGGAGGCATTACTTTCAGACTGACCTATGTAATAAATGTTGATAAATGTCATATGTGATGCTTTCCTCCAATGTTTGTGTAGGTTCCACATACTGCTGCACAAGACTGTCATAATACAGTTACACTTTGTTTCATTTATTTATTATTGATGCTAATGCCGTTTAGATTGTTTGGACAACAAGCAATAGAAATTTTGGCATCTCGCTGACTTAGTTCCACTTTAGTATCTCACTTAACTAAGTTTAAATACATGTAGAACAACTAAATATGAAACGGTAAATGCTTGCCTATGATTTGCTGTAGAGCATGAAGAAGAAATACTTGAACTAACACAAGTTGACACCTACAACATCAACCTTACTTTTGGAAAGGATTTTCAATATGGTTGAGTTGCACATTAAGCATTAATGTAAGTGTCTGGAGACAGATATTCCAAATGCCATTAAAAAAATGCATACAGCTCTAGTCTGCCTGGGTTGATTGAAGTCACTTTCACTGTGATGGAAGCTCATTAGCTGCTCTACAATTGCATGTTTCCATTTTCTTACAGTTCATTAGGCTGACTTAAACAAAATTAAACACTCTCCGGGGCAAAATAACCATGCAAAACAAAAGAAATCACTTATACTGTTCATAAACATTTTCTTAAGAAATTGCAATTTTGAGGATAAATGTTTCTTTGTTAAACAAACTAGAGACAATTCATCCCTATTCTCACCTTTGGATGACTGGAAAACTGGGAGATGGAAGAGTGGAGATATTCTATACCTATGAAGCACACAGATAGTCATCAAAACTATACTGTGTCTAACCAGATATTCCTAGTTGGTAACTCCATCACAACAACGAAAAATCAACTGTAATAACAACAGTAATAAAACTTGAACTCTACTGTGATGAATTAGATAAATTAGCATACCACTCAGCTAGTTAATGATAACTTTTTTTGCCTGTTATGTTATGACTATGACTATGCATCTCTTCATTGCTTTTCTCTGGCTTTGCTAACTTTTGCTCTCTGTACTTATGGTCATTATTTGCAAAGCATGTTAAGTCAAAGAATAATTTGCACTAAATTACAAGGAACAACCCCCATCTTTTTAACATGATCATCTTCTAAGCATTTGAGAACATCACAGAGATATTGAATAATCTAAGACCTTTTCACCTACTTCACTGTCATATGAAGACAGGAAAGTGTTGGTCTGGATTTGCTCTTCCACAGCTTACAAGCAGATTTATATTTTGTAAAGAGAATGGTACCAATGACAGATCTTTTTTTCAAAAAAATATTTCAGATACATTAATTGAGGTGCAAGATGTACCATGAATTCAGAAGACTTCAGCTGTTTTGATGGGTATGTTGAGGCTTTCAAGACAACTGAGTGTGACATCACTAAGGAACTGAGCATAGGCTGAAGGTGTTCTGAAATATAGGTGGTGAGCCCCAGGCACTGCAGTGCAGACCCACCACTTCACAGCTTCCATTTTGTGCATGAGAAACTAATTTTAAAGGGCTCAAACTTCAATCCATTTATTTTTATTCTCTTTGTAGCACTTTAATCTGACACAACTAATATGTCTGATATGAGCCTTTGACTATCATTAATTAACCTGAAATGATGATGACATTCTTCACATGTCACTAAATGCCCTGCAGTGCATGTGGTCTGGCCAGGTTATTCATATGACTGCCCAAAGATTGCATAACCAAAATGATGAAAATATGAAGTGCCAGCATTCCCTGTGCTTAGATCAGCTGACAGCTCACAAAATGATTCCACCTGGAAATCACTTGAATTTCTGATGCAGTGCTTTGTAATGAATTCACACAGAAAATTTGGGAGTGAGAAACAGATTGTTCCAGTTCTGTTCTCCCTCAGTGCTCTCTCCCCTTCACCCTTCTACTATTTATTTGTAAATAAAAAACTGAAACCTGACCTCACATTCTTACATCTGCTAACAAGAGAAATGTGCTATTTTTTAAGGTCTGGAAAAGTTCATTTGTTGCAAAACACCATCAGGATATTCTGTTCTTCAATTAAACCACCCCCTTTGCAGAATCAAAGAACAACATAAAGCCACAAAAACAGACACTGCACCCCATGCTTTTGTCCTGTAGCTACTCAAAGTAACTGAATACAAAGAGTCCGTAAAAGCAGAAGGTGTTTCACAGCCACCAGAAGAATGTCCTAGTACAAGCAGATTAGGTTAGTCCCTTTTGTACATGCTAGTTATTCACTATCAGCTAGTACTTAATATAATTGAAAAAGATTACCTTGTGCTTGTGATAGAAAGGTAGAATCTTAGTGGCATTTTGGATTGCAGCTTACTGTTAAATTGCGTATGATAGTGCATTTTAATCTTAGAAAAAGAGGCTGACTACTTATATTTTTTCTCAAGTTATGCTATGAAGAAATGCAATTTGCCTTTTAATAGAACTGTTAAGGACCCATTCTCTTCAGTTTACTACATGGATTTGTATGCTGCATACAAAATGTTACGAGTTTAATTGGAACAGACAGCATGACAGCATAATTTTATACAATTGTTTACAATTATTACAATGGCAACTTCCACAGAGCTCTTGGTGATTTTTCAAGAGCATTTGCAAGCATAAAGTACATATTAGAAAAAATAATAATTTTCTACAGCTGTTCAAAATAGATTAAGGAAATCTATCAGCAGTGACACAGATATTTAGAAACGAGAGATACTTTGCCCATCTGAGCATAACTGTAAGACTTAGTGACTTTATTTAATCTATCAATTTAAAAAAGTATTCTATTAGAGTTTGAATTAATGGTACATAAGAAAAGACAGACCTACAGGTTAGGACTACATTCTTCACTAAGAGGAGACCAAGATCAATTAGACAAGACCAAAGACTCTGCCCAAACCAGAGGAAAGCACATTGCGCACATGAATCATAGAACCATTAAGGTTGGAAAAGACCTCTCACATTATCTAGTCCAGCCATCACCACCACGCCCACTAAACCATGTCCCTCAGGTCCATGTCTATATGTTCCTTAAACACTTCCAGGGATGGTGACTCCACTACTTCCCTGAGCAGCCTGTTCCAGTGTGTCACTACTCTCTCTGAGAAGAATTTTTTCCTTATGTCCAATCTGGAGCTCATCTGGCACAACAGGCCATTACCTCAGTTGCTACTCACAAGACATGTGCTATAGACCCTTCACAGCTTTGTTGCTCGTCTCTGGACATGCTCTAGGGCCTCAATGTCTTTCTTGTAGTGAGGAACCCCAAACTGAACACAGTACTCAGTGCTGAGTACAGAGGAATGATAATCTCACTGTTCCTGCTGACTACACTATTTCTGATACAGGTGCTGGATGTCATTGGCCTTCCTGGCCACTGCTGGCCTGTGTTCAGCTGGCTGTCAATCAGCATCCCCAAATCATTTTCTGCCACATACATTTCCAGCCTGTAGTATTGCATAGGGTTGCTGAGACCAAAGTGCAGGACCCAACACTTGGTCTTGTTGAGCATCACACAACTGGCCTCAGTCCTTCAATCCAGATCTCTCTGTAGGGCCTTCCTACTCTCAAGCAGATTGACACTTCCTCCCAACTTGACATCATCTGCAAACTTATTGAGGGTGAGTTTAATGCCCTCATACAGATCAACAAAGATACTAAGCACAACAGGCCCCAACACTGATCTCCTAGAAATGCCACCTTTGACCAGTTGCCAGCTGGATTTAACTCCATTCACCACCAGCCTCTTAGCCCAGCCATCCAGACAAGTTTTTTTAACCCATCAAAGAATATACCTGTCTAAGCTATGAACCGACTGCTTCTCCGGGAGAATGTTGTGAGAGACAGAATCAAAGGCTTTGCTACAGTCTAGGTAGACTGCATCAACAGCCCTTCCCTCATCCACCAGGCGGGTCACTCGATCATAGAAGGAGATCAAGTTGTCAAGCCGGACCTTCCCTTCATTAACGACTGTTAGCTAGGTCTGATTGCTTAGCTGTCCCACACACCCTGTGACTGCACTCAAGATGATCTGCTCCATAACCTTCACCAATACTAAGGACAGGCTGACAAACCTGTAGTTCCCTGGATTCCCCTTCAGGGGGGAGTCACGTTGGCAAGCCTGCAGTCACCTGGGACCTCTCCAATTGACCAGGATTGCTGATAAATGATGGCAACTGGCTTGGTGAGCACCTCCGCTAGATTCCTCAGTACTCTCCAGTGGATTCCATCTGGCCTCATGGACTTGTGATAGTTAAGGTGGTGTAGCAGATCACTAACTCTTTTCTCCTGAATTATGTGATGTTTATTTTGCTCCCCATCTCTGTCTTCTGGCTCAGGGACCCGAGTACCCTAAGGAAAACTGTTCTGACTATCAAAGAAGGCTTGAGTACCTCAGCCTTATCCTCATCCTTGGTGGTAATCTTCCCCTCCACATGCAATAGAGGATGGACATTCTCCTCAGCCCTCCTCAGCTCTGCTGATTCTTCCAAAAGCAGTAAACTCTTTTCCCAGAGTTTCAGTGAAATAAGAAGTTTTGGCAATAGAGAGAAGTAGTAAGAGAGGATCAAACAGAGACTGTGAGAGGTGGAAAAACGAACAGTATGAGCCTAAGAGAAACCCATTGGAAAGGCATTTCCCCGTAAAAGACTGGGAAGGTTTTAGTGCACACAATCAACTTCCTTTATTTGGTGTATCCTGTTTAGAATTTACTCATTCTTTTGTAAGCCTAGCTATATCAAACACACTGGAGTATTACCAGCTCATTTTCCTTACTGCTAATTTCACAAGATTTTCAGTTGTGAACGACTCCTTCGGTCAAAACTAGGGCTATCATTACATGTAATGTACCTGAAGCATATGCTCTATCAGATGATGCAGAAAGGAGACTTACAAGGAGGATGAGAAAAATAAAGACCTGAAGGAGCATTACAAACATAAGGGAAATGAGAGAAAAGAACATTTAACAAGACAATCATTAAAAAGATCTCTTTAGAGAAATTTAAGGCACTAAGAGAAGTTCATGAAAGACAGCAATCCAGTTCTTTTCCTGAAGTGATATTATGATTATGCAAGTTCTTCAGCTTTATTATGCTACGTATGTATTCCTCATATACTTTTTTGAAGATATTCTGAAGACCCAAGAGATCCTTTTAGACCTTGAACTTTGCACTTTTGGCATTAGATTTGTCATCCACTCAAAATAGATAAGATTAATGCAATAGGGACAGACTGGAGAAAAGACTAAAACACATAAACAGTATTGAAGAAGGGGACCATGAGAGTTACTGTACTGAAGATGGACAAAATTGATTTTCTTCTTTCTTTAGAGAGAGGCACGCAGATCACTACTTATGCAAGCAGGCAGATTAATTGGCTTTTATGAAGCTCTGTGCTACAACAGCTAAACTGCTTCCCGAACCTGACCTAAATCATTTAGAATTTGCTTGGGTATTTTCTCATCAAAGCACACGATCAGCGTAGTAGGTAGTGTGCTGCAGAAATAACACTGTGAAGTCACACAGTCCCATATCAAATAAACAGATTTCTTATGAGCAAATCAAAACTTCATAAAACCTTGTTGCAGCACAATTTTTTTTTTTTTAAAATTGGTACAGCATCTTACAATTTAGCACCCAACATCCAGCCATCTAGGTATCAATTCAGCATCTGTAGTGACTGCCCATAAAATCTGTGAAGACTCGTTTTTCCATATGCCTGATGAAAAGGATTGTGGAGATGTGCACTGTGTCACATCTGTAAGAGCGGCACTCAAGAATAGTCACAAGGTACACATTAAATTTAGGGACAGATTCTAAATAAATTCTGCATAGTTGTTGAGGGCAGCTGTTTCTTCCCAGTCCTGCATAGGTTTAAGGATTCCCAGTAATGGCTGTCACAAGGAGAGAGGGGCTAAGTGCAGCAAAGGGAACCAGACACAAATAGTTGCCATCTCACCCATCAGTTACCTTCTTATCCATCAATTACGCAATCCGATATCTGTTCTCAAATACCCTGACCAACTATCAAAATTAGCCAAACGACGGAATGTAGTACAAATACAATTTGCAATACACAAGAAGGAAACTCCCTATTATTAATTATAATAGTTTTATTCAGCCATACATTTACTCAGGCGTTTCAAAGGCATTGAGGTGTTTATTTTCACAGAGCCTAAGTATTATTTCAAAAAATGATTTAAGATGCACAGGATCCTAAATATTATTAAATGCACTTGATGCCTTCTGCGTAAGAGATCTTGCATTCTTTCACAGCATGTGCATTTTTTTCTTTTTCTTTTCTTTCTTTTTTTTTTTTTTTTACATTCAGATAGGGGTGTCGCTCCTAGTACCTACGGCTTGAGAGATTTATGGATAATAATGGGAGTGCATAATAAACAGGCACATTTGGATGTATACCAAACAGGATCTGCATCAGTCAATCTAACTGCTGGACAACTGATACAAGTTTACAGATAAATGTAAAACAAAATAAAATTCTTCAGTCAGGCTGCTTCTTCAATAAATACTTAATGCATTTCATAGTCCTAGACTGACATGGATAATATATTACTTTCCTCCTTGACCAAAGGATACTACTGAATTTATTTTTTAAGGCAACGAATCCATTAAAGCAGAAAAGAACAGTCATTCTTCTGCATTACTAACAATAAAAGAACAGCAACCTTATCAATCATTTTGTGTTAGAGGAACAATATTGTGGCAATGTCAGGTTCTGCACACATCCCACTTTGCTCACAAAACAACTGCATCTTATCTATACATCACTTATTGTTCTGAGTACAGGCTGCTTTTTTCCTAGTCACATCACTTACTGTGACAATCAGTTTTTTGCATCTTTTTCTGTTGTAAATACTAGTCTGTACAAATAAAAGCAATACAAAGTCCATATATGTCTTTTTCATGAACAAGAGACTAAAGGAAGAACCACAGCATTCCCTATTCGAACTTGACAACTTTATGCTGTTCTTTTTCAGTCCTTATCAATCAAAACCACTGAAGTAAAAATAAAGGCCTAGAGAAGAACTCTAGATTGTATTCATCTTTGTAAGCCCGTATCAAAAGTCTCTCATGAACGATTCTTGAAGAAAACAGCATTTTGAACAGAACATGCACCACAGACAAGCAGATAGTTGTTTAGGCACCCCATGGTCAAAACACAGGGAACAACGTTCATCCCGTGTTCATCAAAGCAGATGATTCTAATTTTCCTTTCTCTTCTACCTTTCTATGACCTGCAATTTAAGACACTCAGAGAACTCTTTTATAAAAACTCAGAGTCCCCCTTTTGCAAGCCTGATCCAGGAGCCAGACCTGAGTGCAGGACAGCATCAGCAGCCAGGGCTCTGTGGGGCTGAATCCGCACCTGATCACATCCACCACTCTGAGAGTGGCTTCCCATCCTCTCCTCTTGCCCTTCTATCCCTACCCTGTGCTCTCTTAGAACAATAAAATCCCACAAAAATCAGTGTAAAATTTAGTACTTATATCTGGTATTGCCCTTGATTTGTTTTTATCTTTTCTGAGCCAAGCTTCTCCTCAAATATTTATCTATACCTCCTCCATATATTATAATCTTTTGGTAAGTGTACCTGCATAAAGAATAAAAAGAGATATACTTAGTCATCATGAATTCCTTCTTTATCTCTTATTTTTCCTACTTCCCTGCTCCTGAGCAATCTCTTAGGCAATGCCTAGGTACGTTTTACTGCTTTTTAAACTTCACTATCACTCTTGGCAATATTTCCTTTGCTGCTGCTCTTTCTTCCGCTTAGACACAGACCATCTGCCATCCTGCTCACTAAAATACTTGTCAGCTTTAATATCTGTAGGCATTAAAGGATATTCTAGCATGAATTATTTTCATATTTTTCTTCCCAAAGTTTGGTTTAAGGATAGCACCGTATTGTAATGAGAAACTATGAAGAAGCAGCAAAAGCCCATAGCAGATGGCACAGAAGGCACGTACCATAAATTTTCTATGTGCACTTCCTACCACTCATTACAAGCTTATTCAAATTCTCTTTTGCCAATCAACTTCAAATGGTTTTCAGCATTAAGATATTAAGCAAAAGATCTCAAATTATCCAAATTTGATTTTCTCCCCAAAGCTGATCCGTTTATGCTAAGATGTAAAACACACAAATTGCTCCAGTGAAAAATGTGCAGATGATATACAGACTAATCCAACTAGAGCATCCTTGGAGTAATTCTAATGAAGCAACAGTAAGGACTGCAGCTCTAACAGGCAACTTGACAGCTGACGAATAAGTGTTATCCAACGCAATGCATACTGTAAGCATGAGCTGTACCTATTACAACATTTTTCCTAATGTCAACACTTTTATACTAGATGCTAGGAGGAGCATTTGTATGAAGATCAAGACGGAAAAAGCTTTGTAGCCTGACCGTTCCAAATCACTTGATCCAGGACTGAAAAGAAGGGAAGATAAAGCCTCTTCCTATACCGGTTAGCCACTTCACATTTCATTAATTCTCATGTTGAGGCTTACATAATTCTCATTTTCAGGACAAACTCAATTAGGAAGTTGTAAGACGCAGCCTTCTTTCTAGTTTTCTTATCCTGGATATACAAAAGCTCATTAGGAATTAATTTCAGCAAGTCTCTCAGCTTATACAAGAAAGGATTCTACAGTACATTTCAAAAAAAAACCCACAGTCACCACAAAAGACCAGTCACTCTCTAGAATTTTGTGTTTAAATCTCATCCACATTGTCTGATCTTGATCATGGTTTGAAGACCTTATGGGTCTTTTCCAAAGAAAGTGATTCTATAGTCTTGACAATCCTTGGTAGGGTGGCATAGAAAGATCAAGATAGTATGTGCTACACAAGAATGAGAGCAGTTAGCTATTAAGAACCTGCCAAGTTTTAGAAAAAAACCTTTAATTTCAGAAGTACATTACTGAGCGGTAATGACCCAAGAAGCAGGTGGTTGCTACTGCATTATTCAATTCAGAATTGAGACAAACCTAAAGTATCTTAAATTAAAATGGAAGCAAGGTCTAGCTCTAGCAGTATAAAGATCATTTTTTAAATTATTTTCCTCTTTTTTTTTCCTTTTCTTTGCTTCCTCTCACGGTAATAGCTAAGAAGTGAAAAGGAAAAAGTTTTTATCGTTAGACGTGCTAAATTCTGGCAGTCAAGGTCATGGTGCTGCCAGCTCAGCTATGCATCTCTGGACTTGAGGTTTTTCCCCATCCAGAAGGGTCCGTGTCCTTGCTCCTGGTGCAGATCTGCCTGAGTTGACACATAATAATATCCCCCTAGCATGAAGCATCCAGACAGAGAGTAGCTATAACTTTGAGTCTTCCTCAGTTTGATGTATCAAAGCTTCTTAGTAAAGAGAGCCTCTTTATGTCACCTTATAGCAATTTTTTTTTTAAACTGATTTACCATATTGCTAATTAACCTCTGGTGAAGTAGGATATTACATCTCCCCCATTAACTGCATAGGAAACTTAGGGGGATTCCAAGTCAGACAACTGTGGGGTGCTACTAAAAACCATGAAGAATCTATGCAGCTTTCCCAACACCTTCTAGAAAAAAAGGCTCCTGACTGATGCAGGGTTCAGCAATCTCAAGGTCCTGGAAAAAGAAATGGACTTCCCATTTCCCCAGTGTACCTTCAAAGGCACAGAGTTTATAAAACAAGATCAAACTGAAAGGCATTTTCACAATCTCCACAAGCTCCTGAAATTCCTCACACAGATGCACCTCTACATTTACAACTACTGCCATTGTAGGCAGTTGAGAAAATGTCAGAGTCCTTATCATCTCAACTGGGCCCACCTCATTCTTCTGCTTATAAATCCACATAGTAACACTGTCACTTAGTCAAAGAAATGGCAGCTATCAATTGTTGTGAATATGCCATGAATTCCATTTTTTAGTAAAGAGCAGGAAAACAGTTTTCTATTAAAACAAATTCAATAGCAAATATTGGTTCCTACACAGAGTTCAGGTGCTGAAAGTTGTCCTACTTGTGCAACATCGTAATGCACATTGTCAGCTAATGGTTTTTCTTCTTTTCATGTGGCATTCCCTTTTTTCTTTAAGGAATACATTCTGAAAACAGAATACAGATTACTGTTATAGTACCCATACAGAAGTCCTGCTATGCTCAGCTCAACATCCAACCTGAATTCCTGATGACTGCAAACTTCATCGCTATAAGGAACAAAAAACTGATGAGACTGGTACTAGGTCCAATTTGCTAATTTTATTTGCCCTCAACGGAAACACATCATGTCAAAAAAAGTTGATTTTTCAGAGAATGCCTGTCATTGCTCATTTACTAGCTTGCTGTCTGTCATATTGTCCCTGCTGTCTATTCAATAAACAGTTATTTCCTTGTTTAGTTTGAACAGAGAATAAACTGAGCAATCAAGGTCTGACAGGACGTATCAGTAGAGCCAACGCGGGCTATACCATGTACTTTCAGCTTATGCCTGTGGCCTCATGGAAGCCAGTTTACTCTGCTGCATCAGACTATAAACTATACTACAGATGGACAGAGAGACTTCACCTTATATTAGCCTTAACCTATTTTTGATGGTCCTTTGATAATAAGAATGACTTTATATGTTTGATTAGTAACAAGTTATTACGCTGGTCATTCTAAAAGTAATGCCTCCCACTTATTTCCAAGGAAACTACAACAGATATAAAGAGCACAATAAAAACTATTTAATAAAACTAATTTTCAGTTACAACATTTTTTCTCTACACAGTCACCACCACTGGCTATGTATTTTCACCAGTGATGAACAAAAGCATACATGCTGCACTTGTAAAAATTGGCATGGCTGACTCAAAAGTGGCTTGTCTTTAACACTGCTTTCACCACTGTTGAAATGCACCACCTACTGCCTTACTGTGCTCACACCCACTGTTTGGTCTCCATAAACATTAAGCATGTGTCAGTGAATGTCAATGGGTGACATTTTTTTCTGTATGGAAGAATTCAATTTCCCACCTTTGTTTCATATGCACTTCGACATCAGATACCATTCTGTCAGACTGCCCCTCTGATGCCGTGGGCCAATTTAGTAAAATAGAAGGCACTACTTCTGGAGCAGACCATGTTTTCTTACAAACCTACATAGGAGCCTTTTTGGCTAGGATTTAAATTCTTCCCTTTAAAGTAAACTCCTAAGGACACCCCTCTGCCAAATGCTCCTACTTGAACAGCTTAAATCTACCTTATCCAGAAGAGCAAGAACGCAGTGATCTGTTATTGTAAGCAGACTGCTTAGATCAGAACAGCATCAAATACACAGAGGGTAGAAGCTTGGTCCCAGACTGTCACCTCACACCAAGCCCATTCAGCCAGCCAACCTTCACCCACATAAAACCTGAGGATGAGAGCAGCTGCAGGTAATTCCTTCCATCACTAAGCTTCAAGACCATTTTTATTTGCCAGACCAACCAAGTTCCATGCAAGAAAGAAATGGTAGGAGACCTGCCTCAATGCAGCTGCGGGGACCTGGCATTAGTTCATCACACAATCAGGCAGTTATCACAGAAAAACTAACTGCACTGTAACCCTACACCACAAATTGCAGTAACTTTCTAAGTAGACTCAACCTGAACAAAAAATGTAATTTAACATGCCATCTGTTTTTAAGTATTCCAGCAACATTTACAAGATTACTATGGAATGGGACACTTGGATCTGTAATAAGCAAAATTCTAGATAATGCTAAATGGCATATTCTGGCCATAAAAGAAAAAAAACCAACTGTTGATGAACTTTGCCTTAAATACATCATCACATATTCCTACCACCTTGTGTCTTAAGATTTTCACTACTATTATACCAGATTTAAACAGTTTATCTGGCTTGTGTTCCAATGGCTAGAAAATAATAATTTTCTGACAATGGCAATACTGCATTGGTACATAGTTTTCTCATTTGGAGTTGTTCAGACATCTATATATATAAACTTAATTTTCACAACTTTCTTCTGAAGCAGGTCGTCCTTTCTGTAGAAGTATAAAGATAAGGGAAAAAACATCTTTAGGCTTTTAAAGCATTAAAACAAAATCTAAACAAAAGGGTTGCTTAAAAATTGGAGGATAAACCCATAGGGTCAGCAAATTAATATGACATTAATAGAAGAGAAACTTCAAACAATAACTAAACCACACTGGAATACTTTAAGCCTTCACGTTAACAAAAATAAATAAAACCCAAGTTAATAATATATATACACACATGTATTTGTTACTGTTAACCTCCACAGTCAAACAAGCACCTTCAAAAACGTCACTGTCCCTACTATGCTATGGTTCAGATGCAGCCAGAGCCACTCAGAGGGAACTTGTCTGCCAGCAGCAGCAGACATTAATACACTAGAGTTGCTCAGCTGCATAGCAAATGTCTTTTGAGAAGGACTTACTAAATTGAGAGAATTAAAATGCAGCAGATCATCTATCAAGGAAATTGCAAATTTTGTGAGGTAAAGCAAATAATTTGTTCAATTAAACACAAATAATTCATTCAGAAGCTTCAAATCTGTTTCATATAATTTCGGCGAGAAGCAACCAGCATGAGTATGCCTTTTGCAGGATCAAGACCAAGGTCAGTATCAGGCATTTTATAAACTCTAGCACCTTTTACAATATCACCAAGCATTAAGGCAAAATTGTCTTGTACCATCTCTAGGGTAGGACGGTACTATAAAAATACATGTTTTAACATGTCACAGATTTTAGGTTTAACAGTTCATCACTAGACACAGTTGAGAAACCATAGAAAAAGCTTAATCTTTTTCTTCCAGAAAAGGAAACAAGACAAGACATTGACCCACTCAGATCTCTGTGGTGTGATATAGGCATTCATCTGGAAGAGAGGAAAATCAGGTCATACAGAACAAGGACTTGAACCTGTGCTTTGCCTGTAACAGGTAAATACACCAATTCTCTCCTAACTTGGGACCCCCTTCTCTATATAAAACCAGAACTTTTTTTCCTGAACCTGAAAAAGCTTTCCCTGTAAAAGTACTGTTGAGGCACAGAAAAAGCTGCAGTACTGCAAATGCAACCTTTCTTCAAATAAAACTCTGTTTTATAAAATAAAGAAGTAACTAAGCAGAAAGAAAAACCAACAACAACAAAAAAAAGCAAGTTAAATTTAGACATTCCCTTTCACAAACAACCCACGCACTGGATATTTTCTCCTGATTAGCATCAGGTATTAACCTCTTTCTGTATCTTCAGAGATAACTGGAGCCAGCTCCCTAAATAAGAAAATGGAATATTGGCATATGTTCAATGTAAATGTGCAGAGAACATTTTGGACATAAAACTGGAAACTATATATTTAAAATTCCACTACATGGTAAAAGTAAAAATGACACATAAGGAAGAAAGGGAAGCCAAAATGAGATGATGCAGACTGCACATGAGAAGCAATTTATGACCTAGACATTAATCTGAAAGATAGGGATAGAGTAAACAGTGAAAGCCAAGCTTTGGTCTCTCAAGAAGGGAGAGCAGGCCACTGGCAGGAGCCATGTGGGAGGAATCATGGCACAGACACAGGGCAAATGCTGAGTAGGGCCAGAGATTAGTGGAGAGCAAAGAGTCACAAACAAATGTAATTGAGATGCTGAAGGGAAAAAGCCCCTTAATCAGGGAAGGATATAAAGTAGATATGTCATAATGTAAGGTAAGAGGAGAGAATAAAAATGAGGAAACTAGATAGTAAAAAGCTGAAACAAGTATGACAAGAAAGAGAGAAGATGCTTCTTAAACAACAGAACTTGTACATTCAAATCTTTTCTTTTTGATGATGATAACCCAACTGAGATGCCAAAATAGGGGAAGGGGAAGGAGAGAGAAACAACAAAGGTCAGAACTACTAGAAAACAATCAAATGAACAACAGCAGGCTGAGTTCAGTTGTTCACTGGTTCAGAACTGTTTCCTTCACAGGGCCATTCAGAGCTAGACTGCCAAAGGTGATACTCAGACTGCTTATGGAAGTAACAAGAGAAACTCTGAGTTTGCCAGGCCTCTTAACTTGTGACTGATGATGGCAGCAAACAATCAGACTCCTTTTTTCCCCTACAGCAAGCTGGCACTTGCAGTGAGAGTAGACTGTAAGCACAAAGCTCTGGGAAAAGGTTGGAAGGAAACCATGTCCCCCAGTCCAAGCAGCCCACCAAGAGCTGCCTTATCTAATCTGCTCTTTGCTTCCCTCTGGGGACAGTACTGATCTCTTCCTGCCTTTAAGAAATCATTTTCATGATTGAGATTACTACTGAAGTGACTGTAGGAACATATTTTCATGGTTGACAATTTCAAGCCCTCAATGGTCAGTAGAAAAAATCTATAGGAAAAGAGTAATCAGACATGGAAGTCAATAAGATGATGGAACCTCAAAGGATTAATTAATAAAACATTTAGCAATTTTAGCGGGACTGAGATTTTACTTTTTTGATCTTTCTGATCCATGGCAAAATAGCTTCATAAACTTCTGGTTTTGTACAGTAAAATTGTACCCAGAACAGCTGTTGTCTGTCCTTTGCCGTCAAAAATGATTGCTATAAAAGGCCTCAGAAAATGAACCTGAAAATGCCTTCATGAAGCTCAGAAATATCTTTCTTCATAAAAGAAAGATAACTAGCTAAATGTGGTAATCAAACTCATAATAACATTGACCCCTAATGTGTTCAGCAAGATTACCGTCATCCTGGAAAGAGACATATACACACTCTACCCCCAAAGCATAAAGTATTCACAGCAACGCAGAGCACTTACTGCATTAATATTGCATGATACACTTACTCCAGGTTTTCTTTAATGAGCTGAGATTATTCAAATAAGCTGTCTGAACACTGATAGAAGCTCCAAGTGAAGCGCAAAGTCTAATATAAAAACAATAATTGCCTTAATAAACATCTTTGCAGTGGAGTACAGATGCAATACAAATAGTGAAGTTCAGTTAGGAACATGGAGACTCTTACAAGGCATGTTTTGTTTTGGGAAGTCAATCAGGAAACTTAACCCAAATCCCCTTTGAGATGCTTAAGTTCTCTTATATGAGCCCCTTAATGCTTTTAATCTCGAGGTAGCAAGCATGTGTTGGACTGATCCTCAGCCTTGTACGAATCAGGGCAGACCTCATCTTTCTGATGCTTATTACTTACACCTATGCAATACAACTAAACTGGTAACCAGGTCAGTGTATCAACCATCCCACAACTTAGTGATTTATCTGCACACTCACTAATGCTTTCTTTTCTGGAATCCCTTTAATGCAGAACCACTAATAGGAAAAGCCAAAACACTCAGTTTAAAGCTAGATTTAACACAAATGGGTGAATTCAAAGACAAGTGAGTACTTGCCAATGAGAGAAATACATCTCTGTTCTCCATGAGTTCTTACCATCTCCTGCAAGAGGACATCCTTATGCAGTCTATACCATCTCAATCAAACCCAAAGCATTTAACATCAGAAGCATGACTAAATGAAATAAAGTGAAAGAGCAAAATGCTATTTGGACAGTCAAGTAGCTAATTTATAAAAATGGAACCTGATGAAATGAATGTTTTATTTAAATCACTGACACATTTTATGCAATGTTTCTGTGTGCCATCTCACAATGAACCACCTTTGTACATACTTTTCTCCCTGAGCATAAAGAGCTGTGGTTGTTGCACTGCTGAATTTTTGCCTTACAAGGCCTGTAAAGGTGATCTGACAAGTCAATCTACTGACTGTGCCCTGTCCATCCAGGCAAAATCAGAAATGGCTGTTTGAGATGGTCAGAGATCGACACTAAAAGGAAAGTGTTCTTGGTATGAAGAGCATGCAAGTCAGAAAAACTATCTACTCGGACCAATGGACTAAGTAGGACGGTTCCAGAGTGTCCCAGAACATGTACTTCACGCAATATATATACTTTACAGTTCTCCAGACATGGGACAGCCAAGAGCTGATTTAAGGAATCATAACATGTTTGTAAGAACAGCAGGCAGGAGAAGCTGACGGCTTGGAGTCTTGTCACTTCAGAAAGTGCTTGTTTAGTGAATGTGCCGTGCCGCCTCTCCTTCACGCACCAAGATGAACCCAGCACTCGCGGAGGAGCAGGCTCACCAGCAGGAGAGCACGATTCACAGCTCTGTCCTTTATATAAGACTGTAACCTCTATTCACAGCCATCTGCTGGGACTGTTGTATAACAAGCTATGATCTACTGTTGCTGCCATCACATGGTAAATTTCCTTAAAATACACATGTGAAAAACACTACACAAAGACCTAGAAACTCTTTAACTAGATGCAGGTCCCAAATATCACAGATGAATGGTAACTTGGGAAAGACAGCCTTCAAGTTCCTCTACATGAGGTGGCTGTAATTTCCTTCTTGATTTCTATAATCAGTGCCACAGAGGAAAATATACTGATTAAAACTTTGTTGACTCTGATTTGCAATGCTCAATATCTCAATTTTCTGTATTCTTTGGGGTTTACACTGAGCTCAAATATTAGAAGTTTTCAATTTCATTCTTACTGTTTCACATAGAGGCAGTTTCTTAAAGCAATAGTAGGAAATTACTACTAGGAAACTACTACCAATAGTAGGAAAATAATTTTGAGATCTCTTTCCTGCTATAAATTATATTTCATCCACCCGATACCACTGCCTTTCCATGGATTTCTACTAACATGCAGTCTTCACAAGTCAAAGAACAGAACACCTATGGTGTAAAAGGCATGCCAAAAATAGTCATACTTTAACTATGACTACTTTAAAAGAAAAGGTTTGAAAACAATTTTGAGTAATCAGATGCTAATACATTCTTGCCTCCCAAGAAGAAAGATGAACAGAGCATGAAGAACTGATGTTCCTTTAAAACTAATAAAAGGATTCTAGTCAAATTCAGACACTTTTTTTATACTTTTCCAAATAAACCTATGTGATTTCTTATTTTAATATTATTACAAAAAGCTATGAATTTAGAAAAGGCTGACAACTCTTCTAAAAGTAAATTATGAAATGGAAAGCATATATAACTCCCTTGAACCTTTTCAGACAAAGCATCCTGGGGAAGAACATCAAAACCAGATTTTTAAAATCTATTCTGTCGTAGTGATAGTAAAATTGCTAAAAAACATTCCTACAACACATTCTGCATACTGTTGTTTGAGTATCTGTAGAAACAAATATTAATTCTAGCTGATCCTTATGCATTTTAATTTGGGTTCTGAGATAGTACAAAAATAATATTCTCAAAACTGATCATGGTTTTGAGTGTGTATTCTGTGTTCACTGAAACAGCAGCAAACTTATAATTTCACTTAATCTCCTTTGGGCTTTAACTTTTTGATAAGCTCTGACAAATAATGTCTTTCTGCTTCCGTTAATTAATGGCAAATTATTTTACTAACACTGAGTCAGTCTTGCACCTCTGTTTTGAGCATTTCAGTCTTGTTCTGCAGAATAAAGCTTAAGTTCCTACTTGAAAAGAAAAGAAAAACAAACAGAAGATTGATACTATTTGCACACAAGAAAATTTAAGTGTCAACAGAAGTGAAATTAAAAAAAACCCTCTTCTACAGTGTGCACCCTATGGTCTCTACCCACATTTGACCAAAGAAGTGGGAAAAGCAAGTCCCTGCTTTCCCAGATTAGTCTTTTCTTTCTAATTTCACCTTCCTCAGATTTCATGTTCCCCAGCCCATATTACAATACGATGCATCTTTTCTTGTCTATAGAAAAATTCATTAAAACTTCTGAAGTGACTCAAGTCGCTCTTCTCCTTTATAGTTATGTCTACAACCACAGTTCCTTCCTTTCAGTTTTTAATGCATCAATACTAAGCTAGGTTGACTTGTGATATATTTAAACTGGTGGAATTCTGTTTATATTTCAATTTAAAAAGAAGCCATTGTTAAAAGAAATGTCTTTCTCACTTGACGGACACTAAAAGATCTTATTCAAATCTTCCACTTCCAGGGACCCAACCATTGCTGCCACACATCTCTTAAAATCTGATTTTACAAGGCAATAAAATATCACCCTTTTGATTATTTGTCTTGGTAAAAGCTTAATATCCCTAAGTAACAATGATTTTCATAGTGAACACGCAGTTGGTGTCACTCTTCATTTTGATTGGTAAGAGCGCATAAAAGTCTTGCTGTTATGAAAGAAAGCTGGCCTGCAGCTGCTTGTTTCGTATTTTTTTCTTTTTTAAACACAAAGCACTCTTAATAAACAGATGACAATTCTTCTATAATTAATACTACAGAAGGCCTTAAAAATCCTCCATTAAAATTTTTAATTTTTTTTTTTGAGACAAAGCTGAGACAGAACTCAGGTATAGATACATATTCCAAGAATCCCCTCTAAGGTTAAACTAGCCCAATGATAAACCTGTTTTAGAAGGACATACCTTCCACAGTATTTAGATAACCACCTGTGGCAAGTCAATCCTCATATCTTCCCTAGATTGTCTTCCACTCCTTACTGCCCCATCTACCTTCAAATTCTTTGTAAGAGAAAAATCTTATTTACTCCTACGTCTTCTAGAAATCAAAAATGGAAGAAAAACATTTGAGAAGAATGTTGACAAAATCAGAAAGGTTAAATAAAGTTGACAAATTATTCAGGTTCTAAAAAGATCAATCATTCAGTAAAAGATTCAGAAGTTTCACTTATTTTATCCAAGCGACTTGAAAAGATATTCTTTAAATATTTTGCAAATGTCCTTTATTTAGTAACAGTCCCTTTGAAGACTGCTTTCACGGTGTCCAGTGCAGTAGCTTAGCAGAAACTACAAAGCTAGCTCTGCACAAAGCAGGAGGTTGAGCCTCCTGAGTTCAGCTGAGAACTCCAGACTTCTCTTTCAACCTACATTATCCTATGACCTTACAAATACAAAACTGAAGGGGAAAAAAAGCACCTAAACTCAGACTGAAATGCACGACTTCAAGACTAATGTAACCACTACTGCTCCTAGGAAGGAACCTCTTCCTAAAGCTCACAGAAGGCCTCTCAAATGGGATAACCCAGTGCAGTGGGCTGGCATACTGATCTGCTGAAACCATAGGCACACGTGTAAGCTTGGAAACTTCCCATTTAGACATGATTCAAGAGTTCAAAACCAGGCTACACAGAAAACTGTATCAATGAAAACCATAAAATAGTCGTTAGGACTTGGGAGGAGCAAAGTGAGGAGTGTTCACATCTTGAGGCCATGAAGACATTTCTAGGGAACAGTCTTTCATTTTAAACTATATAGAGGGTTTTTCTTAAAAAATATATATATATTTATAGTTAGAGTCTTACAGGAGAGGGTTTTTGATCCTTTGCTACATAAAGAAGTAATCTAAGAACAAGTATCTGCAGTCTCCAGACATACAGCTTGCAAGTTTGTCTTTAATGAGATTCAAAAAGAAACATGATTTGTGTCATGTTGGCACAGGTTAACATATAATATGACGACAGGCTAAAGCTAAGTCTATAGGAACAAGACTTCTGACATTTGAAAATCCAGACTGACAGTCCCAAAACATAATGTGACTCTGTTAGTGAAAACTGATGGAAAAAAATATCAGTATAGAAAAAGGGTGCACAATTTAACAAAAAAACAACAACATAACAGACAAATTCTGGCTGTTAACAAATTTTGTCTGGAATACGAAATCCTCAGAGAAGGGGTTGTACAAAAACTTGTTTCCAGTGGCCAGCTCACGCTGGTTTTAAGCAGTTAAAAAAAATGAAGTCTGATCAGACTAGAGAAAGAATTACACGATGAGGTTGTCCGCAGTAGCAGGAGCATGGCTTAATAACCTTTAAGTTTTCCATTCTTTTTTTCTATTTCTTAAAAATAATGCATTTATTTTGAAAAACAACTGGATGGGATTCCTCTTCATTTATGTTTTTAAGGTCAAATGAGAGAACTCAAATGTTATTGTGTCTCATATAAAATTAACGCTGCACGTTATGAAACTGAAATACACTTTCCTTTGCATGGCAAAGTAGCTTTTGGAACTGTTAGGGATAAAATAGTTGAGGATTGAGTTCAACAGAATTTGGGAAAAAACAAACCTACCACCAAATAATGCCTATAAGACAAATTTCTTTCTTGATTCCTTTCTTCTACACTTTGGAATAGATGCACAGAAAAGTTAAAGCTGTAGAGGTTATACTTTATCTCAGTGTAAAAACTAATCAAATGGAATATTTGCAGCCTAGATACAACTTACCTTTCAAGACTCCTTGGGCCAGGCAAGTCTACTCCAGAACACTATAAAGGACAGTACATGAGTACATTTGTACAGTTTAGGCTGTACATAAGTTTCCAATCCTACCGATACACACAGGACTACACATGCCTGAAAAATGACTTAAACATAAAGTTACATAAAAGCTTTATCTATAATGTTGAAAATCTAGGTGCTTTACCACCGCCATGAACCATATGTGTAGAGAAGCTACCTCAAATGTAGAAAGCTGAAGCAGTGTTTCAAATATACCCCTATCCTTTCATTTCACCATGTGAATGCTATTTCATGTTAGCCCTTCATCCATACGTGAAGGGAGAGTGAGAGAACAATAACTGATAGACTCGTACTGCCCTGTGTTACAAAGACTGACGGTTTCCTTCCTCTTCGTAGTGACTCCGAGCATGAGTTGCATTGCTATGTAACATGCAGCCTTTTTTCCTTTCTGGCAACATCATTCATTTTATTAGGCTCCTTGCTGTTCCCATGCTTTAAGCAGGTTTCTCACATGTTCCAAGATCAACAAACTAGACTTATTTTTTTTAATATATATATAAATTGAATTATTTTTTGTTCTCTTACATTCAGAAAAACTAGTTAATAGTAGAGAAAATAAATGAAGCAAAAGAGCAAACTTATAGTATCTGTAACAGTTCCCAAGACTGAAGGTCCACTGGAAGGTCCTGCATTTGCAATGTTTTGGCATTGTTGTTTTCCCATCTTACATCTGATTTCTTATCAATTTTATTCTAACTTTGTCCTGAAAATAGGTAGCACGTGGCAGATAACTGCAAGAAGGTTCATACTCCTCTTTGAGTCACTCAAGTTGGTTCAGGAACCAACCCAAAACCAACATCTTAAATATAGCAAATGTTCAGGTTAACTAGGCAAAATGTACACAATATAGCATGCAATAATCCATATGAAGTACTACAAAAATTGAACCTTATCTGAGATCTACAGTGAAGATCTGCCTAAGATAGAGGTAAGAAGCTGAGTTTGACCTGGTATTGAAAGGAAAGCACTGCAGAGCCATATCACATCATTTACCACTGTGTAACTTCAGACAGAAGTCACGCAGAACAAGATTGGTTTGTCTTAGAGAACTACTATAGAAAGACAGTATTGAGCATATAAATATATACTATAATGATAAATTTAATATGATAGTTATTTCCTGAGCGTGGCTCAGATTTACTTCCCATGTAGCGACAAATGAATGTTCTAAAATTGTAACTTGTACTTTCATCGGCAAGGAAAGATTAAAAACACATAGCTTCAATCTTTCATACATTTGGTCTTCAGAAAAGATGAATATTATTATCAGATGTATCATAGGAGCTCAGAACATATTTACTACAAAAAACTCTACGTAATTCCT
This sequence comes from Aquila spilogaster, assembly GCA_024606505.1. Taxonomy (NCBI): domain Eukaryota; kingdom Metazoa; phylum Chordata; class Aves; order Accipitriformes; family Accipitridae; genus Aquila; species Aquila spilogaster. The sequence continues at coordinate 37,999,441 of JANHGO010000012.1, read as the reverse complement.
GCAAAACTCATGAGCTAGACTTGCTTACAAAACTTGACTGATACCAGTGTTGGCTGTATGCTGTCACTAAGCGCCCATTTAAGTGTTCAGCTTTTGGAACTGAGCCTTGTGTTTGAAGAAATGGCTTCTTTCTGAAACCACCTCTAAATTCACCTTATAGCATTCTTCAGCAGTTATCATCTTTCTAATCTAAGCAAACATTCAACTGCAAAACTAAATTTGTGCAAATCAACACCAGAGCATTTGGAGACGATCACGTTGCACTTGACTGTCAAAATAGCGTCAAATACATTTTATAATCTTAAGACTACACAAACTGTAAATATTACTGATACCAAATACTGATTTTCAGCGTGGTATTCATTTCTTCTCACTAGAAGAGAGATAAATACTTTACTGATTTAACTCTTGAATAAAATATTCATGTTATTGCTGCCCACTGCAATGGAAAATTAGTAAAATTTGCCTTTCAGAAGAGCATAGAGCAAGTACAGATGTGCACACGTAACAACACTATACTTGAACATAGAAATGGGGCTGAGTGGAAATTTTTCCTCTTTTGAATGCAAAAGAGGATTAAATACAAGTTAAATTTCAAAACGGACTTGGAAAATATAATTCACATTTATTCACCTTCTTTATTTTTGGCAAAAGGGCACTTATTGGCCCATAGGAGCATCCAGACCTATGTCAACATAAAGTCAAGGTCCCCTGTTCTTACAGAACCTTAATATATTTCTGAATATGAGGCCTTAATGACCAAAATTTAAAAAATCAAAATCACAAAACACAAAAGAAGGGCATTTCAGTAGAATTTTAGCTTCATATTGAGCAGAAACAGGTAGCTGAACAATTTAATGATTTTATGGAAACACAGTCAGAAATCAATTGGAGTGTCCTCATGTTAAGACAAACTTGTGCAACCAGTAAAACGCCGCAAATAAACAGCAAAATGCTATTAGCAGTATGCAAACCCTGTAGGGCTTTTGTCCTTGTTAGATGCATCTTAATACAGGAGTCTTTTCCTGGGCTTTACATTTCATCTATATAAATGTTAGTGAAATACTATACCTCTGCCCTTGAGAGGATACCACCAGCATCCCTTGATAAAAACAATCAGGTAGGTACCACTGCGTCCTTTCAACTAGTTCAGTTTCCTGTCTCTGACTTTTGGGATGCAAAGTACCTTTTTTCTTGACTATATACAACTGCTTTGTTTACACATTCACACAAGACTTGGCAGAGGTAAAGATCTGCCTATTCATTATAGCCTCTGCACTTCACAGCTAAAGGTCAAGCAAAAGGAAAAGCTAAACCAGATACAAAGCAAACTAGAATGGGAGCTATACAAGATACAGAAGTACAAAACAACAGGTATCTTTGGCAACAGGCCTTCACATAAAAAGGACAAGAAAATAAAGAGAAAGCACAAAAAAAGACTTAGAAGAACAAGCATTGTTCTTCAAAAAGCACAAACAAAACAATTCAAATGACATTTTAAAGAGTACCCCAAAGCAGAAGACTTAAATACATTACAGTTTCTAGATACAAGAATAAAAATGACACACTGGATATGACCCTTTGCTGTATGTCACTTTGCTTAAAAACTAAGTATAAATGACGTTAACTAGCAAATGGATTTTCGTTCAAAAAATTCATCTTGGCTAATATTTTTCTAAAGTATTTTTATTGGTCAATAGTATTTAAAAAGTGGGACAGAGAAGAACATATGCACAGGTAGTCTAGGACATACTGACAGGTATAATAGAAAGTTATGTTTCACATTAATAACTGAAAGCAGCCCATCTTTACTCTGTAAACACAGAGCAAGGTCACTTGTATAATGAAAAAAATGGTTTTGTGTAAACCGAAGGAAAAGTAATAAATAATAGAGAAGATATTGCGTATTTCCATAGACATTATAATCTCTGCACTTCCAGACAATGAACACTTTTCTTTGAAGGAACCACGTCACAGCCCAAACTCGTCTGCTTTTAGATCACGTACTTTTATTTGTTCTCAAGTCAAAAGTGGAGAATCATGAATATTCTGGTTTCTAACAGGGATAGTACTAATCCAAATCATAAGGAATCAAGTTTCCCCATGGCCTGTTCTGCTGCAGTGCAACATGTTTTATTAGCACAGAGACTGGGGGACATGTATTTTTGTTTTAATCAACAAATGCAATACAAATCCCTACATGCAAATGCAGCAGTCCATAATACATTCTTTTGACAATAGGCAAAGGGTCATCTCACATGGCAAGAATAGCCTCCAGAACAGAATAAAAATATAAAAAAACATTTGACGTACTTGGATCTGACAAGATTGAGTCGGTTTTCGGCAAAAATTGGTCACAGCGGACTCCTTGGT
>JANHGO010000012.1:37966088-37996968 GCA_024606505.1 Aquila spilogaster | reverse complement strand
GAGGAATTAAATGTAAGGGGCTGAAGACAGCAGATATGCCAAATGCCAAAAAAAAAAAAAAAAAAAAAAAAAAAAGGCACACAGCCCTAGTCTGCCTGGGTTGGAATCGGTGTCACTGTGATGGAGTCTCATTAGCTGCTCTGCAATTGCACATTTTCATTTTCTTACAGTCCATTAGGCTGACTTTAACAAAATTAAACATGCTCCAGGGCAAAATAACCAAGTAAAACAAAACGAACCACTTACACTGTTTATAAACATTTTCTTAAGAAATTGCAATTTTGAGGATAAACATTTCTCTCTTGAGCAAACTAGAGACCATTCTCCCCAGTTCTCCCCTCTGGATGACCACAGAACTGGGATGAGGGAAAGCAGAGATATTTGGTTTCTATGAAACGCATGCACCAAAAATACATTGCATCTAACTGGACATTACTAAGTGATATCTCCACCATAACAAGGGAAGATTAATCACAACAATAATAACACAAATCAAACTCTACTGTGATGAATAAGATGAATTAGATTAATTAGCATATACCTCAGCTAAGTTAATGTTACAACTATGTATCCTATTCACTGCCTTTCATCGGTTGTGCTAATTTCTGCTTTCTCTGCCTATGGCCATTAAATACAAAGTATGTTAGGTCAAAGAATCATTTGCAGCGAACTTTAAGGAATGAACCACACCTTTCTAACATGATCATCTTTTAAGCATTCAAGCTTTTAAGCATTCAAGAGAATCAGAGAGTAGGTCAGATACCAAATGATATAAATAAGACATTTATTTACTTCACCTGCCATGTGAAGGCAGCAGACAGGGACAGCTTACATTTGGATTTGACCTTCCATATGTTTTAAGAGTAAATGTATGTTTTGTCAAGTCACTGGTACCAATGACAGTTTTCTTCTCTTTTTTTCAAAAGAGGTGTTTATAAACAAATTAATTGGTGTGCAGGATGTGCCACCAAGTCAGCACATTTCATCCATTTCGATGGCTATTTCTAGCCTTTAAAGATGACAGTGTACCATCACTGAGGGGTGAAGCACTGGCTGAAGCAGCTCTGAAAAGATGGGGATCCCTGAGCGCCACGGCACAGTCCCCTTGCAGCACAGTGTCCTTTACATGCGTGATAAACCAGTTTCAAAGATTTCAAATTCCAATCCATTTATTTTTGTCCTCTTTGTAACAAATTTCTCTGAAACAACTAATATATTTGATTTGAGGTCGTCTTCTATCATGAACTAACCTGAGATGATGATGGCATTTTGCACGGGCCACTCAACGTTTTGAAGTGCATGTGGTCTGGCCAGTACTTATATAATACTGGCCAGTATTTATACTACTTCTCAAAGATTACCAGAGCAATGGAAGTTAGAGGTGCCAGCATGCACTGTGCTTAAATCAGCTGACAGCCAATAAAATGATTCCACATTGAAATAATTTTAATTCCAAATGTTCCAGTGCTTTCTAATGAATTGATACAGGAAATTTGGGATGGAGGATCAGATTGTTCAGGCTCTGTTCTCCCTCAGTGCTCACTCCCCTCCACCTTCTACTGTTTATTTGTGTATGAAAACCCCACACTGCAATGAGACTTTTTACATTTGCTAGTGAGAGAACTGTGACAGTGGTATTTCAAGTGTCTGCAAAAGTTTCAGTGTCAGAATGCTCTGCTCTGCCATGAAACCACTCCTTTGTATAATCAAAGTAGAACAGCAAATGTGCTAAACATGAAAATGGACACCACACCTTGTGCCTTGTCTTGTCAGACACTGTCCCACTCTTACTTTGAACGCTAAGAAAGGAAAACCAGAAGGCTCTTAGCAGCGAGCAGCATAATGTGCTAGTACAAGCAGATTAAATTCATCCCATTTGTACATGCTGGTCCTTCACTTTCAGGTAGTGTTTAATGTAACCGAAAAAGATGCTTTTGTGATTGTGATGGAAAGGTAAAATCTTTGCAATATTTCTGGATCGCAGTTTACTGTTAAATTGTGTATTTTAGTGCATTTTCATCTTAGAAAAAGAGGATGACTGCTTATATTTTTTGTCAAGTTATGCCATGAAGAAATATAATTTGCCTTTTAATAGAACCGTCAAAGACCCATTCTCTCCAGTTTACTATATAGATTTGTATACCCCATGCAAAAATGTTATGAGTTTAATTGGAACAGACAGCATGACAGCATAATTTTATACAACTGTTTACAATTACTACAATGGCAGCTTCTACAGAGCTCTCGGTGATTTTTCAAGAGCATTTGCAAGCATAAAGTATGTGTTAGGAAAAAAAATAGTAATTTGCTACAGCTGTGCAAAGTGGATTAAGGAAATCTATCAGCAGTGACACAGATACTTAGAAATGGGAGATATTTTGCCCATCTGAGCACAACTGTAACATTTGGTGACATTAATAGTTGTTTTAATGGCTAGATTAAATAAGGTATTCTATTTCAGCCTCAGATACATGGCACATAAGAAAAAGGCAGACTTACAGATTAGGAAAGTATTCTCGTCGCTCTTCACTTAAGGGGAGAGTGAGAACAGTATGACAGAACCAAAGACCTCTGGTCCTCCAACCCAGAGCAAAGCACACAGCGTACATGAAGTTTTGGCAAGTTATGCGAGAGAGAAGCAGTAAGACAATATTAAAGGAGGAGTGTAAAAGGCAGAAAAACACCGAGTATGGGCCTAGGAAACAGTGGTGGGAAAGGCACTTCTCCGGCAGCTTTAGTGCTGGAGCTATGAACAACTTCTTTTTGTTTGATGTGTCCTATTCAGAGAAGAGAATTTGCTCATTCTCTTGTAACCATAACTGCATCAAATATATCTGGGTATTATCAGTTTGTCTTCCTAACTCCTAATTTCACAGAATCTTCAGTTCTGGCTAAGCCCTTGGGTCAAAACTAATATTATATGCAACAGACACGAAGCCTCTATTTTATCAGATGATGCAAAATGGAGACTTACATGGAAGACTAGAAAAACAAGCAAAATTGTTTTCTAAAGGGCATGTTGAACATGGATACTAAAAGGAGCTTTGTGAGCATAAGGGCAATGAGAACAGAACACTTTGCTTAATTAGCCAATAATGAAAAAAGCTCATTAGGGAAGTTTAATGCACTAACAGAGAAGTTTATAGAAGACAGCAACCCAGTTCTTTTCCTAAAGTGATTTTGTGGTGATGTAAGTTCTTCAGATTCATTACGCTACAGATGTATTCTTTATTTACTTTTGAAGATATTTCCAAGACCCAAAAGGTCCTTTTCGACCTTGAACTTTGTGCTTTTGTTGTTGGATTTGTCATCCAATCAAACCAGATTAGAATAATGCAATAAGGACAGACAGGGAAGAAAACTGGGCTGTGATTAATACACGTAAATTATGTTGAAAAAGGGGCCCACGAGAGTTACTGGGTTGAAGACAGACAAAATTGCTTTTCTTCTTTAGGGAGAGGAGCAGGCAGAGTGGTATTTATGCAAGCAGGCAGATTAATTGGCTTTTGCTGAGCTCTGTGCTGCTGTAGCGAAACTGCTTCCACAACCTGACCTAATTCATTTAGAATTTGCTTGGGTATTTCCTCATTCAACCACAGGACAAGCGTAGTATGCAGTGCACTGCAGAAATGATCTTAGAAAGTCACACAACCCCATACCAAATAAATTTCTCATGAGCAAATTAAAACTTCATAAAACATTGTTGCAGCACAAAATGGATCAGTCAAATCAGAAAAGGCTAGATTAAAACTCATATAATGTAGTCAGAAAACTGGCATAGTTATTTAAATGACTGTCAATGGCAATTAGGAAGAAGCTAATAAGCATCTAAGTTACAGGACACTGCATATTCAAGTGCTTCGCAGCATTAGTGACCATTACATTTATATACTGACAGGCCTCATTTTCTCCACTGTACTCATCAGGCTGATTTCTCAGCCTCCTAATTTTCTTTGTATGCCCAAGCTAGAAAAGCCTGTGAGTTGCTTTGCCATACAGAAGAAGAGAATTCTTTTACAGATTGCCTTCTCTCTGAAAATGGCCAAAAAGCAGCTGCTCCTATTCCCTTGTATCATGATGGGTTTGATAGCAAAGAAGTCTCATGAAGGCAGAATTTCTAGATAGGGGAAACACACTGCTTCCACTCCCATTGTGCCACCTGAGTAATACAAAAGCAATGTTATGAGGTGGAAAATATCACATTTTATTTCTAGATCAAGCTCCGGCATCTGTGCAGGACATTAGTGAAGGCAGCAGAACACTGAGTTGAGAGCTAAAATACATATTTATATATAAAATGCAGCCAGGTCTTACAGCTCTCCCGAACATGCCTCTGAAAATTTCAGCTCCAAGAGTCACTATCTCAGCTTTTTTTTTCTTTTTCTTTTTTTTTTGTTAAATATAAATGGAAGATAAAACATGCCTATCCTCTGTGAGAACACAACTTCCAACAACTCAAGAAACGAGCAGAGAAATAAAGAAAATTCAAATATATTAGGTTTTCAAATCCTACTTTTAAGCAGATGCTATGGTTTTTAGTTGGCTCATATATTGCAAAGGTAAGTTACGGAAGAGTAAGAATAACTGCGTGAAAATAACTGGGTTGATTAACTAAGAAAGGAAAGGGCTTTTGCTTAGAGTAAGGGCGTAAAGTAATGAATGTTTATGTACTGTGCACAAAATTAAATTTATTTTTAAAAGGGTAGGTTTAAAACCAGAAAAAGCCTACACTTAATGTACTTATCACTGAAAACAGAAGGGTTAGAAGTACACAGTGCAGGAGGAACGCATCTTTAAAATTTTGCCGCAGTGTAGAGTTTCAGCAGGCACAGTGCAACCCCACCACCGACCAGCCTGACCTGTGTTACCACTAAACCTTAGAACTCATGGATAGTATTTTGTAACTGCAAAGAAGATAAGTTACGACCATGCCAAGTGGTTGTAAAACTGTTCACAATGCAGATCTTCTTGGGAAGAATTATAATCAGACAAGTCACATTATGTTACTTGACTTGGTAAAACAAAAACCACCCGAACAAACAAACAAAAAGGTACACATCAAGCCTTTTGTTTCTCTGTTGATGTTCCTCTCCCTTTCTGTTTCCTCCCTGTTCTGCACTGGTGGTCCTGGGTTTCTTTTCCTCTTTAATGTGATGGGTCAGTGCTGAGAGTCTCTCTGGCTTTCAACCAGCTTCAGCGTTGATAAAGGCTGCTTTTTTTGAAAACTAACAACAATGGTTATTAGTTAATATAACTGATAACAACTTCCACATCTCTAAGTAGAGAGGCTTGTACACCAAACACCTGGTTACCAATTTAGTATCTATAACGACTTCCCTTAAGACTACTGAAAACTTGTTACTCCATATACCTAGTGGCACCCTTTAGAAAGGGTTGTTGCACTTTGGGCGCTGTCACATTTGCAAGACTTGCACTCAGGAACGGTCACGACACACACATGAAATTTAAGGACAGATTCTAGGGAAATTCTGTACAGTTTTGGGGGCCAGCTGTTTCTCTACAACCCTGAGTATGTCTGTAAGGTCTCCCAGTAACAGTCCCTCTCCTTGTGACAGCCAGATGCTGGAAAGGGAATCAGATACAAATAGTTGGCATCTCACCTCCTATCCATTACCAGTTATCCGGTCCAACACCTGCTCTCAAATATCCTATTCACTATCAAAGCGAACCAAACCAAGGCACGCAATACAAATACTATTTGGGACTTGAAAGAAAGAAAAAACTCCCAAGCCCTAAAATTGCATACAAAAATTTTCATCAACCATTCATTTACTCCAAGGTGTTTCAAAGGCATTAAGGAGTTAATTTTCACAGAGCCTAAGTATAATTTCAAAACCTGACTTAAGACATATGGGAGCCTGAATATTATTAAGCGTCCACAGGTGCCGAAATTCCGCTAATAATTTTGCACTTTCTGCCTTTACTTTTTCCCTTTGTGTAAGAGATTTTGCATTCTTACACAGCAGATGCATTGTTTTGCATTCAAATAGTTGTGCAGCTGCTAGTACCTAAGGCTTGAGAGATTTATGGATAGTAACGGAAGTGCACAATAAACAAGTACATTTGGATGCATACCAAACAGAAGCTGCATCAGTCAAACTGCTGGACAACTGATCCAAGTTTACAGATAAATGTAAAACAAAATTCTCCAGTCAACCTGGCGGCTTCTTCAAAAAAATACATTATGCATTTCACAGTACTGACATGGATAATGTAGTACCTTCCTCTTTGACCAAAGTATACTATAGAAATCTGTTTTCTAAGCCAACAAATGTGTTAAAGCAGAGAATAATAGTTATTCTTCTGCATTGCTATGAATAAAAAAATAGCAACCTTATCAATCAGTTTGTGTAACAAGAAAAAAAAAAAGTATGTGACAATGTCAGGATCTCAGCACATCCCACTTTGCACACAAAACAACCGCACTTCATCTACACAGTAACTGTTGTACCAGGCAAGCACTGCTTCTTTCCCAGCCACTTCACTTATTCCGACACCTAATTTTTGCATTTTTTCTGGTGTTAATACCACATTCTGTACAAATGAAAACAATAAACTTTTCTGTGTATACATTTTTAATGAACAAAAGAGACCAAAATAAAGATCCATACCAATCCCAATCCAAACCTGACTACTTTATGCTGTTCTTTTTCAGTCTTTATCTATCAAAACCACTGAAATAAAAATAATGGTATAGAGAAGAGCTCTGAATTGAATTCTTGATTGTAAACCTGTACCAAAAGTCAAAGATGTCTGAACACAGTTCTCATTAACAACTCCGGGGGAAAATGGCATTTTGAGTTTAATGTGCACCAGGGACGAGCAGATATAAATTGGGGCACCCTATGGTCAAAACCTAGGGAGTAACATTCCTACTGCATTGATCAAAGCAGCTGTGTCTATTCTAATTTTCCTTTCTCTTCTGGCTTTTTATGGCCAGCAATTTAAGACACTCAGAAATCATTCAGAACATCCCAACGTCCCTCTTCAGCAATCTGCCTGACCCTGGAGCCAGATCCTGACCACGAGCCCAAGGCAGCGTTAGCAGTCAGGGCTCTGCAGACCTGAAGTCCAAGTTTGTTCACATCCATCACCTTGAGAACAACTTTCCATCTGCTCCTCCTGGCCTTCTACCCCTACTGCTCTGTTGTCTTACACAGTTAAACCCCCACAAAACTCATCTTAAAATGTAGTATTTTTCTTGTATTCCCACTGATTTGTTTTTGTCTTTTTTTGAGGCAACCACCTACTACTAAAATATTTATCTACTCCTGCCACATGTATTATAATCTGCTGGTAAGGGATTTTGCATAAAGAGTAAAAAGGGATGTGCTTAGGCAGTAATCATGAATTCCTTCTCTGATCTCGTATTTTTCCAAACTCCCTGCTCTTGAAGAATCTCTTAGCTACTGCCTAGCACACAGCTACATTTACTGCTTTTTAAACTTTACTATCACTCTTGGCAATGTTATTTCCTTTGCTGCTGCTCTTTCTTCCGCTCAGACACAGACCATCTGCCATCCTGCTCACCAAACTACTTGTCAGCTTTAATATCTGTAGGCAATGAAGGATATTATAGGCGTGAATTACTTTCATATTTTTCTTCCTAAATTTTGTGTTAAGGAGAGTATTGTATTGCAGTGAGAAACTCACTATGAAGAAAAAGCAAAAGCCCACAGCAGATGGGACAGAAGGCACGTACCATAAATTTTCAGTGTGCACTTCCTACCTGTTATTAGAAGCTTATTCAAATTCTCTTTTGGCAATCAACTTTAAATGGTTTTCAGCACACCTAGATGTTAGGCAAAGGATTCCAAGTTATAAACTTTAGCTTTTCCCTGCAAAGTTGATCCATTTTCGTTAAGCAAAACATACAAATTGTCCCAGTGAAAAATGTGCAGATGATATTCAGATTAATCAAACTAGAGAATCCTTGGAGTAATTCTAATCAAGTAATTCTAAGGATTGTAGCTCTAATGGGCAACTTGACAGCTGATGAAAGACAGCGTTGTCAAAAGTAATGCACATTGTAAGGATGAGCTGTAACTATTAAAAATTTTGTTTTATGTCAGCACATACATACTAGATGTTAGGAGGAACATTTATATATGAAAGATCAAGGTGGGGAAAACTTTAGAGCCCAGTTGTTCCAAATCACTTGATCTAGGGTCAGGATTGGGAGGCAGGGAAGACCAATCCTCTTTTTATACCTGTTGACCACTCTACACTTGAGCAATTCTCATTTCAAGGCTCAAGTAAGTCTCATTCTCATTTTAGTAAATCTCATTCTCACTTTAAGCGTAAGTAATTTTCATTTTCAGGACAAACTCAGCTGGGAAGTTACAATATACAGCAGACTTTCCAGGTCTTATTCTGGGCAAGAAAAGGCTCATTTGGAATTCATTTCAGCAAGTCTCTCCACTTGGGCAAAAACAGTACACTTTGGGAAAAAAAACCCCAAACCCCAAACAAAAGCCAAACACCAAAACACACCACTCATTGGATTTTTTTTTTTTTTTTAAAATTTCAACCACATTGTCCATCTTGACAGACCTGTGCAGGGTGGTATAGAAAGGTCTGGATATTATGGGCAACACAGGAATGAGAGAGGTTAACTATTAACACCCTTCCAAGTTTTAGAAAAAGCCATTAATTTCACAAGTACTGAGCGGTATCGACCCAAGAAGCAGGTTGTTGATGTTGCATTATTCCATTCACAGTTGAGATACACCTAAAGTATTCTAAATTAAAATCTAAGCAAGGTCTAGTTCAACCTACCCCAAGACTATACATATATATATATATATATATAAATTTTTTTTTTTTCCCTTTTCTTTCTTAGTTTCCTTTTATGGTAACTTTGTTAACAGGGGAAAAAAAATGAAGAAAAGAGAAAGATATTTTCACCTTTATATGTGCTGAATTCTGGCAGTCAGCTTCATGATGCTGCCAACTCACTGAGTTTAGCTAAACATCTCTGGATTTGAGATGTTTTGCCGACCCAGCAGGGTCAACGTCCCTGCTCTCAGTGCAGATCTGCCCTAGCAGATACTGAATAATTTCCCTCTGTTAAGAAGCAGCCAGACATAAAGCAGCTATGACTTTGGGTCTTCCTCAGATTGTCTCAGTGAACCTTCTTAAATATTCAGAAGAGCTAATATCCTCTATGTATCACCTTATAACATCTAAATTTGGCTTTTGCCTGATTTGCCATATTCTAATTAGCCTCTGGTGGAGCAGGAGAGTACATCTCACCCATTAACTACATAGGGAACTTAAAGTTATCTTAATTTAGACATCTGCAGGGTGGTATGAAAAACCACGTAGGGCCTATGCTGCTTTCACAACATCTTTTGGTACAAGGTTTCTGACTGATGCAGGGTTGAGAAAAGGAGAAGTCCTGGAGGGAGAAATGGGTTATTCTTAATGTACCTTCAAAGGCACAGAGAGCTCATAAAACAGGAACGAACTGAAATGGGTCATGATCTCCCCAAGCAGATACATCTCTATATTTAGCAACAACTATTGTAACTGTTGACACCCTAAGAAAGTGTCCTTGTCACTACCTCAACTGGGCCCAACATGTTATCTTTCTACTTACAAACCCCTATAGTAGCATTGTCGCTGAGAATCATAGAATCTTTTAGGTTGGAAAAGACCTTTAAGATCATTGACTCCAACCATTAACCCAGCGCTACCAAGTCCAGCCCTAAACCATACCCCTAAGCACCACACCTACACGTCTTTTAAATGCCTCCAGGGATGGTAACTCAACCACTTCCCTGGAGGACTCAACCACTTCACAGCCTGCTCCAATGCTTGACAACTCTTTCAGTGAAGAAATTTTTCCTAATATCCAATCTAAACCTCCCCTGCTGCAACTCGAGGCCGCTTCCTCTTGTTCTATCGCTTGCTAGCTGGGAGAAGAGACCAAGACCCACCTCGCTACAACCTCCTTTCAGTAGTTGTAGAGAGCGATAAGGTCCCCCTGAACCTCCTTTTCTCCAGACTAAATAACCCCAGTTCCCTCAGCCATTCCTCATGAGACTTGTGCTCTAGAGCCTTCACCAGCTTCACTGCCCTTCTTTGGATACACTCCAGCACCTCAATGTCCTTCTTATAGTGAGGGGCCCAATACTGAACACAGTGGTGAGGTGCACCCTCACCAGTGCCGAGTACAGGGGGAGGATCAGTTTCCTGCTCCTGCTGACCACGCTATTTGTGATACAAGCCAGGATTCTGTTGGCCTTCTTGGCCACCTGGGCACACTGCTGGCTCATATTCAGCCGGCTGTCGACCAACACCCCCAGGTCCTTGTCTTGCCAGGCAGCTTTCCAGCCACTCTTCCCCAAGCCTGTAGCGCTGCATGGGGTTGTTGTGGCCCAAGTGCAGGACCTGGCACTTGGCCTTGTTGAACCTCATACAATTGGCCTTGGCCCATTGATCCAGCCTGTCCAGATCCCTCTGTAGAGCCTCCCTACCCTCAAGCAAATCAACAGTCCTGCCCTACTTGGTGTTGCCTGCAAACTTACTGAGGGTGCACTCAATCCCCTCGTCCAAATCATTGGTAAAGATATTAAACAGAACTGGCTCCAATATTGAACCCTGGGGAACACCACTCATGACTGGCCACCAAATGGATTTAACTCCATTCACCACAACTCTTTGGGCCCGGCCATCCAGCCAGTTTTTTACCCAGCAAAGAGTATGCCCGTACAAGCCATGAGCAGCCAGTTAGTCACAGAAGTGGCAGTTATACAATGCTGTGAATATGCCATGCTACTTTTCAAGTAAAGAGCAGGAGAAGAGTTTTCTACAAAATCAAACCAGATAGCAAATATTGCCTTATACATAACTGAGTCCAAATTGCATAAGTCCTGCTTGCATAACAGATATTGTCAGCTAATGGTTTTGCTTTTTTTCACGTGGCATTTTCTTTTGTCTTTAAGGAATAAATTCTGAAAACAAATGTACATGTTACAACTCTATTACTGTACGAAAGCCCTGCTATGCTCAACTCAACATGAATTCAATTTAGACTTACTGATGACTGCAAAGTCAACAGCTGTAAGAAAATAAAAATTGATGAGATTGATACTAGGTGTGATCCACCAATTTCCCTTATTTTGCCTCAGTGGAAACATGTACCATGTCAAAAAATGATGGTCTTCCAGAAAATATTTGCCTTTGTCCATTTACCAGCTTGCTGCCTGGCACATTGTCCCTGTTGTCTATTTAATAAACGGTCATTTCATTGTTTACTTTGAACAGAGAATTAACTGAGCAACCAGGATCTAACAGGGCACCTCAGAAGAGCTGACATGGTTTGTCGCATGAATTTTCAGCCCATGTGCTTGGCCACATGCGAAAGTCAGTTTTGCACTACTACATCCAGACTGTAAAGTATATGGGAGATAGGCAAGGATAGACTTTATTTTATATTAGTCTCACCCTTTATTGATGGTTCTCTGACAACAGGAATTACCTTACATGTTTGATACATATTAAGGAACAGGTTTTTATTTTAAAAAATAAGCCTCAGCCTCTCTTTCCATGTAGGGATTTACATTCTTCCTTTTGAAGTAACTGCTACTCTCTTGGATGGTCCTACTTGATAAGCTTAAATCAGCCCTACTTCAGACAAACAAGATTGCACTAATCTGCTAAAGCAGGTCAATTATGTACAGATTGTAACAGCAGCAGACACATAGAAAGTAAAAACTTGGCCCCAAAACCTGCTACTATGATGTAAAGAGCCACAGGGGCAGAGTCATCTCATGAAGCCCATTCAGCCAGCTGTCCTTGCTCCACGTGGTACCTGATTCAGAGTAGGTTCAGTTAATTCCTTCCAACAATAAGCTATAAGGACTCTGATATTTGCCAAACCAAACAAGTTACTGAGTGTAGCCATGTTATAAAGTCATGGTGGGAGACTTGCCTCAATGCAACTGCAGGGCACCGGCTTGCTTTTATCACACAAGCAGGCAGTTATCACGGAATAGCTAATCACACTGTAAATCTACACCGTAACTTGCAGTAACTTGTTACATAGACATAACCTAAACTAAAAACTAATTTACTCTGCCATCTGTTTTTAAATGTTGCAGCAAAATTTATAACAGCATTACGGAACTGGACATGATCTTTGATCTCTAATATGCAAACCTCTAGATTATTCTAATAGTCTGTTCTAGCTTCCAAAAGAATTATGAATTTATATTGACTAGCTTTGCCTTAAATACATAAATAGCCAAATATTCCCGTTTTCCAGTGGATTAAGACATTCACTACTATCATACAAGATTGAATCAGTTTATCTGACTTATTTCTTTAGTCACCATGCTTCCAATGCCTAGAAAATGAATAATAATTTTCTGAAATGGTAGTACTGCATTGGTAAGTAGCATTTTTACTTGGAATTGTTCAGACATCTACACATACGGCTTAACCAAGCTTCACAACTTTCTTCTGAAACAAGTAATCTTTTCTCTAAAAGTGTACAGAGAGCATTTTAAAGCTTTTAAAGCATTTAAGCCTTTGAATATTTACTGAACACTGAACAAAACCTAACCAAAAGGGTTGCTTAAAACTTGGAGACTGATAAAGACAGCAAATTAATATGGCATTAATGTGAGACTGAAACTTTCAAAGACAACTAAACCAGACTAGAATACTTAAGCCTTTACAGTAACAAAATTACCTTTTGTTTTTATATATTAAGATATATATATACATATGTATAATTACAACCGTTAATCTCCACAGACCAACGATCTCCTTCAAAATGACACTCTCCTCCTGTCAGTATACTGAATTGTCCATGAGCTGCAGACAGAGCCACTCAGGAGGAGCTCCTCCACCAGCAGGAGCCAGGCTCCTACATTAGAGCTCTCAGCTTCATAGAAAAAGTCTTTCCAGAAGGACTTGTTAAATCCAGAGAATTAAAACATGGCAGATCATCTCACTATCAAGAAAACTGCAAATTTGTGAGGTAAACCATGAATTAATGCAAATAATTCAGTTGGATGCTTCAAACGTGCTTAGCATCTTTTATATGAGTAGTTCTCCTGAGAAACAATATGCATCAGTATAGTTTTTTGCAGGATCAAGACCTAAGTCAATATCATACATTTTGTAAATGCTAGCATCTTCTGTAATATAGATGAGCATTAAGGCAAAATTTTGTCTTGTGCTCTCTCTAGGGTAGGACAATACTGCAAAAAATACACATTTTACTATACCAGAGGTTTCAAGTCTAACAGTTCATCACTAGAGCTAGCTGGGAAATAGCAGAAAAAGCTTAGTCTTTTTCTTCCAGAAAAGAAATAAGAAAAGACCCTAACCCACTCTCTTTTCTGTGGTGTGATCTATGCATTCATCTGGAAGAGAGGAAAATCAGGTCAAGCAGAACAAGGACTTGAACCTGTGTTTCACCTGTTACGGACAAATATTCCGTTCTCTGCTAATGTGGGGCCTGTTTTCATGTATCAGATCAGAACCATATCCTTCTGAACCTGAAAAAGCTTTCCCAATAAAAGCACTGTCAAGGCACATAAAAAGCTTCAGTGCTGAAAATGCAACCTTTTTTCAAGAAAAAGTCAGTTTTATTAAGAAAACCCAACCAAACAACAAATCAGGATAAATTTAGATGCCACCTTTCACAAACAGCCCACACAGTAGATATTTTCTTGTGATAAGCATCAGGTATTAACCTCTTTCTGTATCTTCAGAGATAATTGAAGCCGACTCCTTTGGAAACAAAATGGAATGTGGACATCTGTTCACTGTAAACACTTAAAAAACATTTTGGACACTAAATTGAACTGCAAATTATATTTTTTTATTCCACTATGTGGCAAAAGTAAAAATTATATATAAGGAAGAAAGGGAAGCCTAAATGAGACAGACCAGACAGCACGTGAAAAGCAATTTGTGATCTAGGCATTCATCTGGAAGATGGAAAACAGGTCAAGCAGAGCAAGGAGTCAAACGCTGGTTTCAGAGAGGGAGTGAAGGCCACAGGCAATGTGGGAAGAAATCACAGCAAAAGAACGTGGCAAATATTGAATGGTAACAGAGATTAGCAGAGAGTGAAGAGTCACTAACAGAAACATAATTCAGATGCTGAAGGGGAAATGCCCCTCAAGTGGGGAAGGAAATAAAGTAGATATGTTGGAATAGAAGGTAAGGGGAAAAAAAAAAAAAAAAAGAAACTAGAGAGTAGGAAATTAAGACAAGTGGGCCAAGAAAGAGAGAACTGGTATCTTAAAGAGCAGACTGTAGTACACTCAAATCTTTTCCTTTTGATGATGATGACCCAGCTGAGATACTAAAATGGTTGGGGAAGATGGGAACAAGATCAAAGAGCAGAACTTCTTGCAAAAATCAAATGGGCAATGACAGCCAGAGGTTGGGTATTCTATTCATTTGTTCAGCGGTTCAGTGCTGTTTTCTTCATACGACCAATCAGAGCTATATTGTCAAACCTGTTACTCAGGCTGTGTACAGAAGTAACAAGAGAAACTTTCTGTCTCCCAGGCTCCTTCTTAACCTACAACTGATGATGGCAGCAAACAACTGCACTTTTTCTCTACAGCAAGCTGGTACTTGCAGCAAGAGCAAAGAGCCAGGAGCCCTGGGAGCAGGGTGCTCTCTGAAAAGGTTGGAAGTGAATCAAATCCTCCCAATATAGACAATCTCATCAAGAACTGCCTGTTACAATCTGGTTTTTGGTTTGCTCCTGGGACAACACTGATCTGGTTTGTCTTTCAAGAAACTACTTCCATGATCAAATTTATCACTGAAGAAAATAAATACATATCCTTATGGTTGGCAATTTCAACACCCAATGGTCAATACAAAAATCTCTAGCAAAATAGTAGTCATACGTGGAATAAAAGTCACAATAGGACAATGTAACCTTGAAGGATTCATTAATAAAACATTTACCAGTTTCAGTGAGACCAAGATTTTACCATTTGATCTTTTTGATCCAGGGAATAATAGTTTCATAAATTGCTAGGTTTGCACAGTAAAATTTTAACCAGAAACAGCTGTTCCCTGTTGCCAAATACGATTGTTATGGAAGGCCTGAGAAATGAGCCTGAAAATGCATTCAAGAGTCTCAATACTATCCTCCTTCTTAGAAGAAAATAATTATTTTGATGTGGCACTCAAACTCATAGTAATGCTGACCTCTAATGTTTTCAGTAAGATTGCCATTATCCAAGGAAGATACATATAATCACATTACCCCCAAAGAATCTGGTTTTCACAACAACACAGAGCACTTACTATATTAATATTGAATGATACACATATTCCAGGTTTTCCATAATAAGCAGAGACTGTTCAAATGAGCTGAATCAACACGGGTAGAAGCTCCGTGTGAAGTGAAATGTCTAACAACAATAATTGCTTTAATAAGCATCCTTGGAGCAGAGTATGGACTTAATGCAAAGAGTGAAGATCAGTTAAGAGCACAGAGGCTCTTACAAAGTATTAGTTTTGGGAAGATGATCAGTACACTCAGCAGAAATCCTGTCAGAGGAAACTTTAGCTCTCGTGTATGAGCCCCTTAATGTTTTTACTCTCAAGACATTTAGTATGTGTTGGACCGATCTTGAGCTTTGTACCTGTAAGAATCAGTGCAGAATTTGTCTTCCCTGCTCTTTATTACTTACAGTCATTCTGATCTGTCATGTCCACAGTAGAGTTATATATCAGGCACCCCACAACTTTGTGAGTTATCTGCACACGCACTGCTGCATTTTTTACTAGAATCATTTTAACAGAGAACCACTCATAGGAGAAGGTGAAACACCCAGTTCAGACTTAGATTTAATACAGACAGATACATTCAAAGATATAAGATTAGTTGCCAATAAGAGAAATCCATCTCTTTTCTCAATATGTTCTTACTAGCTCCTACAAGAGGCTATGACATCTTTATGAAACCATCTCAACCAATCCTGAGGCATTTAACATCAAAAGTGTGACTAAATCACTGAGATAAAGTGAAATGGTATTACTAAAGTGAAATGCTATTTGGACAACTGAGTAGCTAATTTACAAAGACAGAACCCCATGAAATGAGTGCTTTTCAGCTAAATCACTGTCATGTTTTGTGCAATTTCCCTACATGTCATCTCATGATGACCCATCTTTGCCTATACTTTTCTCCCTGAGCATGAAGAACTATGGTTGCTGCACTGCTGAATTTTCCTCTTAGAAGGCCTGCAAATGTGATCTGACAAGTCAAATGACTGATTGCACCTTGTCCATACAGACAAAATGAGAAGTCCTTCTCAAATACAGTGGGAGATTGACACCAACAGTAACATATCGTCACTATGAAGAGTATGCAAGTCAGAAAAGTTAGTTACTCAGACCAACAGGCTAAATTAGACGCTTTCAGAATGTCACAGAACATACACTTCAAGCTATATTTAAACTTACGGTTTTCCAAACACAGGATGGCCAACAGCAGATTTAGGAAATCAGAACGTGTTTGTAAGAGGAGCGGATAGAAGTTGATGTTTCAGAGGCTCATCACTTCAGAAGGTGCTTGTTTAGCGAAAGCGCTGCACCGCCTCTCATTCAGGCACCGAGATGAACCCAGCACTCGTGGCAGAGCGGGCTCGCCAGTGGGAGAGCACGATTCACAGATCCGTCCATTACATAAGACTGTAACCTCTATTCACAGCCATCTGCTGTGGCTGTTTTGTAACAAGACGTTGTCGAGTGTTTCTGCCATCATATGGTAAATTTCCTTAAAATACACGTGCAAAAAATCACTACACAAAGACCTAGAAATTCCTTAACTAGATGCAAGTCCCAAATTTCACAGATGAATGGTAGTTTGGAGAGGTAGCCTTCAAACTCCTCTGCATGGTGTGGCTGTAATTTCCTTCTTGATTTCTAGCATCTATGGCTTACAGGAAGATACACCGATTAAAACTTTTTGTTGACTGGTATTTGCATTGCTAGATATCTCCATTTTCTGTCTTATTTGGGATTTATACTGAGAACAAATAAAAGGATTTTTCAATTTCATTATTATCCTTCCACATATAGGCAGTTTTTAAAGAAGGAGAAGGAAACGAGTAGTGTTGACGGTTTGTTTGGGTTTTTTTTGCCTGCTCTCACAGATATTGCCTCTACCTGGTTCCAGCTTATCTCCATGAATTCTTATAAAGATGCAGTCTTCACAAGCTGAATTATACAGAAGACCACCTCTGGCCTAAAAGTCATGGGAAAACCAGACATACTTCAATACTTTAAAGGAAAAGTCTTGACAATAAAACAATGTTGAGTAACCAAATGACAATACATTCTTGTCTTCCAGAAGAAGAGATGAACAGTGAAGAATAAAGAACCAATGTTTCTTTAAAACTAATAAAAGGATTTTTGTCAAATTCAGACTGAATTTTTCTACTTTTCCAAATTAACTTGTGTGACTTCTTACTTAAATGTTATTTTAGCTAATACTAAATATTGATAGATATGGATTTGGTAAAGGCTGACAATTCACTTACGAGTGATATATGAAATGGAAATCAATTGTAACCCCCCCTTCAATCTCTCCAGAAAGAAAGCTGGGGGGTGGGTGGGGGTGTTGTGCAAACTCATTGCTGGTTGTTTTCCTAAAAGGACTGGGAATTCAGTGAAAGTAGGGGGAAAAAAGCTCTGTTATTGCACAGAAAAGTAATGAAAAGAACTCAAATTTAATGCTGTTTGGAAACAGCGCTCTCACTAGCAGATTTTTGTTGTTGTTTTTACTTGAGAAGAGTGATAAAAACTTAGCATCCTAGAATTAATTTAAACTATTCCCCCCTCTACATTAAAAACATGAGGATCACCGATACTCTTGTGATTTTTAAAATCTATTCTGCAGTACTGACAGAAAAGAAGAAAAAAAAAAAAATTGCTGAATAGCATCTGTCCTGCATATTCAGTACAAGTCACTGTTATCTTACCTACAGAAACAAATATTATATCCAGTTGTTTCCTATGCATTTAAATTTTGTTTTTAAGATTGGAAGAAACAATTATATTATCAAAAGTGATAGCAATTGAGCATGATTTTCTTTGCTTGCTGCATTAGTAGCAAATCTGTGATTTCAATTAAATTCTCTTGGGCTTTAACTTTTCAATACGTTCTGACAAGGAACGCATTCACTCTTCCATTTATCACTGGTGAGCCATTTTACTAATGCTTTGTTAATGTTGCACTTCTGGTTTTGAGTATTTCATTCAAGTTCTGCAGAATAAAGCCTAGGTTCCTATTTTAAAGAAAAAAAAAAAAGCCAAAAAAACCCAAAACAAATCAGGAAGATTCCTACTATTCACACAAAGTAAAATTTTACAGCTTCAGCACAACTCAAATTTGAAAACACGTCATCTTTTACAGTCTGTATCCTGAGGCCTCTACCCATACTTGATCAAAGAGGAGGGAAAACATGTCCCTCATTCCCCCAAGGATATCTTTTCTTTCTTATTTTACCTTGCTGAGGTTTCATATTCCCCAGCCTGTCTCTCATGTGATGCATCTTTTCTTGTCTATAGATAAATTCATTAAAACTTCTGAAGTGACTGCGTTGCTTTTCTCCTTTATTGCTATTTCTATTAAGGCAATTCCTTCCTTCCTTCCTTTCAATCTTTAATGCATCAACACTAATCTAGGTTGATTTGTGATGCATTTGAACTGGAGGAACTCTGTTTATCTACCCTTATAAAGGAACTGCAGTTAACAAAAATGTCATACCCACCTGATGGATGCTAACAGATCTTATACTGACTTGTCATTTTCAGGGACTTCACTTGACCGTTGTCACCACATAGCTCTTAAAATCTAATATTACAAGGCAATAAAGTATCACCTTTTGATTATTTAGTTTTTGTAAAAGCTTAATATCCTAGAGCAACATTAGTAATTTTTATTCTGTGAACACACAGTTGATGTAGCACTCTTCTTTGCAATTAGATTGATAAAACAGCATAAAATGACAATCAGTACAAAAGAAACTTGGTCTGCAGCCGTTCCCTACATACACTTTTTCTGCATACAAAACAGTCTTAAACAGATGACATAATTGCTGCAGAAGGGCTTAAAAACTTTTTCTTTTTGAGAAAAGTTAAGCCACAAAATTTAGATTTAGATCCAGATTTCAAAAAGCCTATCTGGGGTTAAACAAGCCCCATGTTAAATCTGTTTTAGAAGGACTTACCTTCCACAAAACTCAGATATCCACCTCTGGCTACACAGTCCTATTCTCCCTAAATTCTCCTCCACTCGTAACTGCCCTTACCTACATCCAACTTTCAAAGTCTTTCCAATAGCAAAGTCTTACTTTCTCCTATGCCTTCTAGAAATCAAAAAAAGGAGGAAAAAACAAATTCAAGAGGAATGTTGACAAATTCAGAAAGGTTAAGTAAAGCTGACAAAAAAATTATTCAGGTTCTAGAAAATCAATCATGCAGTAAGAGACTCAGAAGTTTCATTGATTTTATTTATTCAAATTATTTGAAAATATAGTCTATAAATATTTCACAACTGTGATGTGCTTTCTTCTCTATTTAATAACAGTCCCTTTACAGACTACCTTCATGGTGTCCAGTGCAGTTAGCAGAAACTTCAAAGCCAACTCTGCTTAAAGCAGGAGGCTGAACCTCCCGAGCTGTCCAGAGAAGTCCTGACTTCTCTTTCAATGTAAATTATCCTATGATCCTACAAACACAAAACTGGAGGGGTGGGAGGAGAGAAAAAAAGAAAAAAAAAAAAAGGCAAAAAGCCCAAGATTCTTGTTTCCTTTTTTGGGGGGGCTTTTTTTTTGGCGGAGGTGAGTGTGGGTCTTGAGGGTTTGAATACATTTCTGGAAAAACAGTTTTTTCCTTTTTAAACTATCTGGAGTTGTTTTACTTATTTAAAGTCCCAGTCTTCCAGGAGAGGGGTTTGATCCTTTGCTACATAAAGAGGTAATGTATGAATAAGTAACTGCAGATTCCAGACATGACACTTGCAGGTTTCTCTTTGATGAAATTCAAAAAGAAACATGATGTGTGCCATGCTGTCGTAGGTTAAAGTATTATAAGACCACAGGCTATAGCTAGCTTTATAGGAACAAGACTTCTGACATTTGAAAAAGCTGGTTTAAAAGACCCAAAGTGTAACATGGTGGAAACCATCAGGAAAAAATATCAATGTAGAAACAAAGCACACATTTTAGCAAAGAATGTAATTGACAAATTTGGGCCGTCCATAGATTTTGTGTGGAAGCCGAAAAGTCTTAAAACTCTCAAAGCACGGATGATAAACAAAACCTGTTTCTAGTGGCTAGTTCACGCTGATTGTAAGTGGTTTACAAATGAAGTATGATCAGCTTACAGAAGGAATTACATGATGGGGTTGACTGCAACAGCAGGAGCATGGCCTAATGACTTATAAGCTTTCCACCATATTTTTCTTCTTTTAGAAAATAATGCATTTATTTTGAAAAAGGATCAGATAACATTCCCAATATTTGATAGGGGATCTCTCTTCACTTAAGCTTCTGAGGTCAAATGGGACAACTTGAATGTTAATATGACAAATATAAAATTAATACTGCACATTATAAAACTGAAATACACTTTTTGTATAGGAAAGTAGCTTTCAATGCTAAGTTAAGAACAAAATAGTTGAAGGCGGAGTTCAACAATTTGGTAAAAAATGGGTAGTGTGACAAACCCATTCTCAATGCCTTGTTCACCGCTTTGGAATATCTACACAGAACAGTCAAAGCTTTAAAGGTTATGCTTTGCCTCAGTATAAAAACTGATCAAGAGAAATATCTGCAGCCTACATACAACTTACCTTTCAAGACTCGTTGGGCCAGGCAGGTCTACTCCAGAACACTATAAAGGATAGTACATGAGTACATTTGTACAATTTATGTTGTATATAAGTTCCCAATCCTATAGAGACACACAGGACTACACATGCCTGAAAAATGACTTGTACATAAAGTTATATTAAAGTTGTATTTATAATGTTGAAAATGTAAGTGCTCTACCATTGCCATGAACTGTATTTATAAAGAAGTTAGCCCAGATGGAGAAAGCTGAAGCAATGTTTCAAATATACTCCTATCCTTTCCTTCCAGCATGCGACTGCTATTTCTTTTCTCTTCGTCTCATTAGTACTTCCTCCAGAGATGAAGGAGAATATGACTGAGCGAGAGTTCATGGACTTGTGCTGCCCAGAATTAGCAGGGCTGACAGACTCCCTCCTCTTGATAGCGACTGTGAGCATGGGTTGCACTGTCATGCAGCATGCAGCCTTTTACCTTATTGGTGACGTTATTAATTTTGTTAGGTTCCTTGTGGCTCCCATGGTTTAGGAAGGTTTCTCCCATATTCCAAGATTAACAAACTTCTTAAACTACTTGCGTTTGGATTAGGTTTTTTTGTTGTTGGTTTGTTTTTTGTTTTTTTAAACATCTTTCACTTATAGCCAGAAAACCTGGTTAAGAGTAGAGAAATTAAGGGAAGTGGAAGCTGTTAACATCTATGACGCTTGAAGGTCCAGTAGAAGGGCCTCTGTTTGGGGTGTTTTGACATTGCTTTATGTGTGTCCTACATCTGTTTTCTTATTAATCTGATCCCAGCTTTGAGCTGAAGGAAGGTAGTAAGTGGCAGATCCGACTGCAAGAAGCCATGGATGCCAATTCAAAAACTCTGAAATGCCATCAGGTAGTTTCAAGAGGTTTCCCAAAACCAGATTCTTAAATATCTTAACCATTTAGTTTAACTAAACTACATGGACATGATTCAGTATGCATTAATCTATATTAAGTATTACATAATTTGTATTCATATCTGGGATGTAAAGTCAAGACCTGCCTAACATATACACCTAAAATGAGGTAAGAAGATGGGTTTGGCCTGATACCATTAAAAATACTGCAGAGCCGTATCACATTATTTGTCACTATGCAACCTCAGATAACGGCCATACTGTACAAGCTTGGTTTGTTTTAGAGGGGTATTTAAAAAATATACAACATACAAAACCAAAACAAAACTCTTGCACCTGTAAATAACTAACGTTTTTAAGACAATATTGTTGCTATTTTTCAAGTGACTGTGGTCCAGAATCACTTCCCATTTAATGACATGTGAATGTGCTGAAAATATAACCTGCGCTATCACAGGCAAGGTAAGATTAAAAACATACTGCTTCAGTATTTCATGCATGCACACTTCAAATAAGCTAAATATTGTTTTCAGATGCATCATTAGCAGTTCTGAACACATTTACTACTGAGAACCCTAAGCAATCTCACAAAACTCAAATGAGCTGGACTTGCTTATAAAGCTTGACTGACACCAGCTATTGTTGGCTACGTGCAGTACAGACACAAGAGCACTCATCTGAGTGTTCTACTTTTGGAAATTAAGCCTTTCATTTAAAAAAAATTGCTTCCCTCTGAAGCCACCTCCAAATTCACCCTTTAAGTGTCCCTTCAGCGGTTCTCTTCCTAATCCAAATGCACATTCAACCACAAAACTAAGTTTCTGCAAAGCAACACCAGAGCCTTTGGAGATGATGATATTGCACTTGACTACTGCGTCAAATACTTTTTACACTCCTCAGGTCTGCAAATAGCAAAGATTTCTGCCACTGAGTGCTGATAATCAGCATGGTATGATTTTTTTCCTCTCCAGAGGGAAGATAAATACATTACTGATTTAACTCCTGAGCAAAATGTTCACGTTGTCACTGTCCACCTGCAGCAGAAGGTTTCTAATATCTCCCTTTCAGGCTGTGCATGCTTAGAACAAGTGCATATGCACACACATACACGGAGATACATTATGCTATACCAACACACAGAAATGCACCTGAACAGAATCTTTTCCTCTTTTGAATGCAGATGAGGATTAAATATAAGTTAAATTTCAAAACTGACTGGGAAAGTACCTAACTCACATTAACCTTTTTTCTTTATATTGGAAGAGAGGCCCTTCTTGGGCCATAGGTATGTTCAGTGGATCTATGCCAACACCAAGCCAAGGTCCCTTGCTCTTTCATACCCTAAGTAACATAATTTTGAAAGCAACCCTCAATAAAATAAAATAAAATAAAACAAAATTGCCTTTGTAGTCAGAAGTTGTAAAATGGTCATTTCAGGGAACCCTAGTTTACTGAGCAGGATCAGGTGGCTGAACAATTTTATGGAAACAATGCAGTCGGAAACCAACCAGGGTAAGTAAGCATCTCCCAAGTAAAGGGAAACAAGTCTGTGCAACCAACACAATGCTGCAAAGAAACAACAATACCTTCCACGGTATATAAACACTATAGGGACTTTGGCCTCGTTAGATGCAGCTTAACTGGGGAGTCTTTTCTGTGTTTGTATTGTATCTATATGAATTTCATCTCTAGTCTCGAGAGAGTAAAGCTAGAGTTCCCTGTTAAAACCAAGACAGATAGGTACCACCCTGTCCTGCTGTCAACTGATTTTCCTTTCCCCCACTTTTAGGAAGCAAAGTACCTCTTCCCTTGACATATACACAACTTCTGTGTTGTTTACACATGCACATACAACTTGGCAGAGGTAAAATCTGCCTATTCGTTACAGGCTCTGCACTTTACCATTAAAGGTCAAGCAAAAGGAAAAGCTAAACCAAACACAAAGCAAACTATAATGGGAGCTCTACAACACAGAGAACTACAAAACAACAGGTGTCTTTGGCAACAGGCTTTCACATGGAAAAGCACAAGAAAATAAACAGAAAGCACAAAAAAAAGACTAGAAAAACAAGCACTGTTCTTCAAAAGCACAAAACAACCCAAATCAAATTTTAAAGAGCACCCAAAACCAGAAGACTTAATACATTACAGTTTCCAGATATAAGAACAAAACCAAGAGATTGGATATGACCCTTTGTTGTATGTCACTTCATTCAGAAATTTAAGATGAACAACATTAATTAGTAAATGGATTCACTTCTAAGAAATTCATCTTGGCTAATACTTTTGACATAGTTTTGTTAGTAAACAGAGTTTTAAAAATGCAACAGTGGAGTAGGAGAACATATAGACAGATGGTATTCTAGCATATACTGAACAGTGTAATAGAGTTACTTTGTCTCCACGTTACTACCTGAGAGCATACCTTTACTCTGCAAATACAGAGCAACTCCACTTGTAGAAGTGAAAAAAAAAATTGGGTTTTGTATAAACTGATATCACATATTTCCAAGGAGATTATAATCTCTGCAGTTCCAGGCAATGTGAATTTATCTTCTTTTGAAGGAACCACTTTGCAGCCTATACTTGGTTTCCTTTTAGACTCTGCAATTTTATTTGCTCTTGAGTCAAAAGTAGAGAAAAGTGAATATTTTGGCTTTAAGCAAGGACAGTATTATTCCAGATCATAAGGAATCAAGTCCTCTGATGGCCTGCCCTGCTGCAGCAGAACATGTTTTATAAGAGACTGGAGGATGTGTTTTTGTCCTACCAACAAAAGCAACACCATTCTCTACACACAACGGCAGTGGTCCATAATATGCTTTCTGACAACAGGCAAAGGGTCATCTCGCATGGCAAGAATAGCCTCCAGCATGGATTAAAAATATAAGAAAAACATTTGACGTACTTGGATCTGACAAGATTGAGTCGGTTTTCGGCAAAAATTGGTCACAGCGGACTCCTTGGTAGCCCTCTTTGCACCTGAGAAAAAGGGGATAAATGACAAACATACGCATGCGATAATAAAAGGTTAATTTCAAGGTAGCAAAATCAACTGAAATTCTCCCTGCCAATGCTGCGAGGGACTTGCATATTTACAGTTATTTCAACTACTATGGAAGCAAGGTTATTACTGAAACACAATGGAAGCACGTAAAATCATTTGTATTTCAAAAAATTCCCCTCAACCCTTTTCAATTATTTCAGAAACTATGAAAAGAAACATCACTTAAGAACAACCCCTCTTTTAGATATCAATTCAGTGAAACAATCAAAGAAAGTCCTTTATAAAATAGACATATTTGTAACAAAATATACCCATTAGGTAACAGAAAGCTTTATAAAGCTTCTGTACTGTACAAAACACCAGATTAACAATTTATCTTTGGCTGTCTGAATAAGTAGGGAACACTTATCGAGCCATTAATTTTAGAACTAGTTTCTACCGCACTTAAAAGATAACATGTTTAGGCATGATAGACAATGTCAGGCGTTGTTTGTAAGCGAACAGTCTTAGACATCTGTGGGATTAGATTTTTAAAGCACATAAACCAGAATAACCTCCTGCCTTAAAAACCATGAACTGGCTTTGACTGAGAATCTAATACCATTATTTATCTTGAATGCGTACCTTGAAGAAATTCCATTTACTGCATTTGGACTTGTTCTCAGAAGTCTCTCTCTCTCTCACTTCATCTAAGTGTATCAGAAGCAGACCTTTAATTATTTATTTGCTAAGCAATTTTTCAGAGAAAAGTGATGGACACTTTAATTATAAATGATAGCAACAGGGACTCCGTATCTCCCAAAGCTCTTGCATATCATATAAACAATATGCTCAGATCAGCATCACCACCTTCATTAGGATTGACAACTGCAGCTTGAATTATGTGATAATGTCAAGAAGAGAAGTCATCTGCTCCTTCACAATGTTTCTAGTCAGGCTTCCTCTAAAAGTTGCCTTTTAAAATGCTTTTGGGTTAATAAATTAATGCTTCAGTGAGAAGTACATGTCACCAGCCTTGATTCAGGGATTAGAAAGTACATTTGTGAGCAAATATGTAAATTATAAGAATTGCCATCAGACCCCCAAAAGTAGTAAAAATCTACAGTAAGAAGATGATTTAAAAAAAAAAAAAAAAAAGATATTATATAAAACACTCCCTTTTGGCCTTTTTCCATGAAGGACACTGAGTGCTACTTTGCAGATCAGTTTCTTACCGGTACTTATCTATCTGTAAAATGACTGACTGGGAAAAACTGAATTCATATCCTGTGGTAGTGGTCACAAGTTACCAGTCAAGGAAAAATGTTCTAATTTTTTTTTTTTTTTTTTTAAATGCAGAATGTTCAATTAAAATTGTCCACTAGTCAGAAAAACTGAAGAAGTCTCCATACATTCAGACATGGCTGCATGCAATTTTTGCCTCTGATTATGAAATGTCAGAAGTTGCCTCACATCAAACCGAAACTCTTCTTCGCAGTCTTGGGAAGAGTTGGTAGACCTAATTTCAAAGCTTAAGAACAGCCTACAGGGGTTGGGGATATTCTTGTCTTTGCATTAGCATTTTCTATTAACTTTTTGACATACATTTGTACCTGCCTCACTTACTATTACCCTATTACAGACTTAAAACTCTATGCTGAACTGTTGGTCTGCAAGTCATAGAAGTGTTCATCACATAGCCTAATTCCACAACTGAAAACTTTGATGCTACGTGTGAGGATAAATAGTCAGAGAATGATAACTCCTGGAAGAGCTGTACCGAGTGCTCATCAGCATGTATGAAGACCCATCAGCCAGAGGCAGGCAGAGCAATGCTACAAAGGACCCTCATGCCAGCGGGAACAGCCCTTCCCTTCTCTGATGGTCATCAGGGCACATCTGAGCCAAAAACTCTGCCGCCTTCCTTTTCTTACCACTCCATTCCTCACATAATGGAACAGAAACCTTAGACTGTCTTCACTTCACAGCTGAGAAACAGTCTGCACCATTTGTTACCCTGTCAGATGGTCCAGGTAATTTATTGTGGTCTAGGTAATGAATTGTTCATGCCAGAATTGAAGGAGAGAAATTTTGCTACTGTTTGCTGCTAGGGTAGATTTGGGGATATCTATTCCACTCCTACCAACTGTGTCATGGTCCAAATCAAACATCAGAAAATATTTTTTGTGTCTCACAAAAATGGCAAAAGGTGCTGTGGATATTTTCACCTTCCATTTAATGTTGTTCGTAAGGGTTACATATTATCAGTTGCAAATACAGCAGATGCTGATAAAGTTGGTGGCCTCAAAAACAATCTGATGGGAGACTCCTGTAACTGGTAAAGTACCACCCCAGAACAAGACTCTAAGTTACATGTGTTTTCATGTCTTTCTTTTCTTGACTTTGTATGAGCAATGGGTTGGAACAGAATATATCACAGAGTCACTTAGATTTACAACTTCTCCCTTTTAAAACTCAGCATCCCTCATACCCGACTGAATTGCACGCTGCCACAGCTATGCTGTGCAATCTGGAGATAATGATGGGGACAGATTTCTTCTCTTAAAAATGTATTGGCTATCATATCAAACTATTATTATTATCCTGACTATATCACACATATACTGCTGCTTGTCTCCATCACTGTGAAGCTGGAGCATACAGTAATCAGCTGGCTGACTGACCTGGATGAGTCTAAAGTAACATTTTCACTTACCTGTACATTTTGGTGAACATGTCACAGGAGAATATTATTTTTATGACTTTTAAAATTTAGTACAGAGGTGGCTGATACATCAAAGAATAAATATAATTTTTAAATGTAATAACATAATCTTACACCAAGATAACAACTATTATGGCCATACATTGCTGAAAAAGTTAATATAATTTAAAAAACAAGCAAAGATAAAAACTACGTCTCCTAGTTTCATTAACAAATGATTTTTGAAATCCATAAGACACCAAGTAATAGCAATAACTGCTCTGCTAATATCACACCAAAGTTTAAACCTTTTGTAATTAAGTCTTGTGAAACTGAAGTCTCGTAGAATATAAATTTTACAGTCATAATGTTACAAAATGATAAAAGCTGATCATGTTGTGGCATCCTATAATCTTTGCTAAAGCATCTGCCATCCGTCCTAAATGGGCAGATAAGATAATTGTGCTCACGATACCTGACATGCACACGTGCTGCTAACTGGCATCACACATCTAAGGTACGCGCCCCCCCCCCCTTTAAAACAACACTATTGTGTCACATACAATAGTTCAAGGAAGTCCAGTTGAGGTCGTTCAATATTGCCATATGCAGTGTAAATGACCACATTCATATTTATGGATGTATTAAAAAAACTGTGAGTAATCAGGGAAATCTTGAGAAATGCTCTGATGCAGCCAACTGTTTCAGAAATGATCATTTGATTATATGACAAGCAAATGTTTAATAGATATGCCTTTAAAAAAAAAAAAAAAAAAGTCGAACTAGGGTAAGATATTTCTCATAGTGAAGCGAAAGCTCTGATCTGCATGTGGGACTCCCACAGCAAAGGACGGAAAGGACAGTCTAAGCTCCATTCCAGCACCAGAAGTCACTCCCGTGCTGAAGCGCTGCACTGTATGAGCAGGCTCAGGTACATGCTTAAGTGCAGACCATGGTGAAAGGCTCTAATATATAGTATTAACTACAGCCTCCTTGGAAAGTAAATATGAAAATGGAATTCGCTGGTTTGCATTCAGATTTTCACCAAAATAACTGTATCTGTCTAGGCTCTAGACCAAAAATATCAACAAAAAATGTATGAATGGAATAATTTAAATCCTTCTGATTAAACGTTATGAAAAGAATCACAGGTAAAGCTCATCTGCTGCTGCTAAAATGCTTGCAAACAGTACATCCCTAAATGGTATCTGTTAAATTTAACTAAGATTATTTTATCCTGTGTTTTTACATCTTTCACTGGTAATGTACTTTCTGTAGGTTGTTTTTTAAGGTCACCAAACTGCACTGTGCATTGCACTTTATGGAGTCACATACAATATCCTTTGTGTGAAAACATACATGCAGAAACACATTTCTCATTCCTGGTTGGAAGTTTTTTTTCTTTCTACTCGAACATATTTGTGCTTAAGTATTAAAAAGTAAGCAGAGTATGAGCATTTATTCAATCCTTTTGTCCCCATTTTTAATATCAAATAGTATTAATACAGGTATATTCTAGTCAAAGGGATCACAGACATTTTCTGTGGACATTTCTCAGAATTGTTTCTTGTGTATTCAAACCTTATGGAGCCAAGGGAGATTTCAAATAGTTGACTGCATCATGCGTAGGAATAACACAGCGCTCCAACTCCCTAGATTTCAGATGGGACACACTAGCAAAAAGTAAAGTGAATGGGGGCGGGGGGGTGACAAATTCCATGTTAAGTGAAGCTGAAGAATCAAATATATCTAAAGCCAGCAGGAGAAAAGGAAGATATTACAAAGAACCTACTTAGAAGAGTTAGGGAAGGACGTATAAAGCTTATGGCCAAGAAGCCATTACCAGCCAGTTTACATTTTCCCCAAATACTTCTGTATAGTGCTCCATACCCCTATTAAACCAAAGTATTCTAATTCTCAAGGGACGGTAATGTACAGAAGGCAGAAGAGAGAGTGGCACCAGCAAACTAGAGAGGCTATGAAAGACAGTAATGCTGTGAACCCTCATCTCTTTCCTCCTCCCCTATGATACTGACCATCCATTTGCAATGGGAATAATTCTTTTTCTTCCCTAAGTGTGGTGATCACATTGCCTTTGACCATGTGAAGAAGTATGCATAAAATAGTTTCTCTGCACAAAGTCCAGAATTTGGCAACCATAAGATATATGAGATCCTCTGAAATGGAAATTTTGAAAAAGGCATTTGGAACCTCAGTGACGGACTATGCCAGGAGACAAAAGCTGTAATACTATACATCAGGAAAATAAGCATACCCTGGGCCAAAAGTGATTTGTGACATTTAACAGAAATGTCTTAATAGTGCAGTGCCCCAAAGATGAACTTCTATAAACCTATAATCTGACTCTAGCCTTGTAAACAGGAGTAATCCAATTTGAAAGATGCATTAATAGTACCTATGAAAAATGAAAGTTAATTTTTGCAGTGTATCCAGACCAACACATTTCTTTCCACTTGTAGGAGCTACAAGATAACAGTCTCAAAAATGCTATTAGAATGATCCATCTTATAATTTCACTAGATCAGTTACAAATTACTTTCTCATGAGACCATTACAGCCATTGTATTGATGATCAGATGCCAGTAAGAGTATATACTGCATCTCTTATTTATTCTCTAAGAGAGGAATCAGAGATTGTGATAAAGAAATATTCCAATGGTCTATAAATTTTGATCAAGTACTTATTTTCACACAGAGAATGCAATACGCTTTATCCTGGGTTGGAGAGCTGGTTATGCAATAAATATACAGTAGCAAGCCATGACATTCTATAGGCCATTGGGTTGTCCCACAATGTAGCCTGAAATATGGCATAAACAATGAAAAATAATTCCTCTGCTCTGCAGGTAAGCTAAATATAGAGTTCAGTACCTGTAACTAGAATGACCTTAACTGGAATAAATAGAAATTTATATTTATTATCGTGATTGTTATTAGGTGAAGATTTTCTTCACAAGGGAAGAAAAAAGTAATCTTAACAGTGAAGGTCAGACAGGATGTCTTGTCATTTAACACATGCAGCATGCCACTATAAGCAAAAAACAGGCTTCCTAGATTCAACAGATTAGACCACTGAATCACAACTTAGAATATTTCTCCACGGATGCCATGCTCAAAGCCAGACAGAAAATGAACCCTTCATAAAAATCAATAGTTTGCTGGTCAGGCACTAACCTGAGAAGTAAAAGATTCACATTCCAGTTTTGGTGTGAAAATGAAGCATTAAAGACTTGAACCCAGGTTTTCTATATTGCAGAAATGTCCTGATAATTTGATTATCTATTCTAGGAAGCACTGCTCTTGTATTGTTTTTGAAAAAAAAAAAAAAAAAAAAATTTTCAGAGATATTCCAATTAATATCGAAATAGGTCGGGGGGGGGGGGGGCGGTGAAAATGAAAAAAATGTTTCCAA
>JANHGO010000012.1:37942468-37965988 GCA_024606505.1 Aquila spilogaster | reverse complement strand
TGGTCACAGCGGACTCCTTGGTAGCCCTCTTTGCACCTGAGAAAAAGGGGATAAATGACAAACATACGCATGCGATAGTAAAAGGTTAATTTCAAGGCAGCAAATCAACTGAAATTTTCCTGTCAATGCTGTGAGGGACTTGCACATTTACAGTTATTTGAATTATTATGGAAACAAGTTTATTACCGAAATACAAAGCGACCACACAAAATAATTTGTATTTTAAGGAATTCCCCTCAATTCTTTTTGTTTATTTTAGAAACTATCAAAAGAAATGTCAGTTAAGTGCAACTCTTCTTTTAAATATTAAATTAAACATCAGTTAAATAAAGAATCTTCACTCAGATTGACATTTGGAGATAAAATAAACTCATTAGATGAAACAAAACTTTATAAAGTTTCTGTATTGCACAAAACTATGAGATTTGCAACACGTTCATCTTTGGATATTTGAATAAGCAGGGAACATTAATTTTAAGACAAATTCCTACTGTATTTAAAAGATAACGTATTTAGGCTTGATAGACAATGTCAGGCATTGCTTGTAAGTGAACTTTCTTAGATATCCATGGAATTAGATTTCAAATTGTATAAAGCAGAATACCCCACTGTCTTAATAAACCTGAAATTGCTTTGACTAAAATTCTAATACCACTATTTATCTTGAATCCTTACTTAAAAAAAACTCCATTTAATGCATTTGGGCTGTTCTCAGAACAATCCCTTTCATTTCAACTAAGCATATTGAAATCAGGCCTTTAATTATTTATTCACTAAGCAGTTTTACGAAGAAAAGTGATGGACACTTATAATTATAAATGATAACAACAGGGACTCCATATCTCACCAAGTTCCTGCACATCATCTAAATAATATGCTCAAATCAGAATCAGTATCTTCATTAGGATTGGCAGCTGTAACTTGAATTATGTGATAAAGTCAGGAACAAAAGTTATCTGTTCTTTCACAATGTTTCTACTCTACTTCCTCTGAAAGTTGCCTTTTAAAATGCTTTTCAGTTAATAAATTGATGCGTGAGAAGTACATCTTACCATTATTGATGCAGGGATTAGAAAGCATATTTGTGAGGAAATATGTAAGTTATAAGAATTCCCATCAGACACAAAAACCTACAGTAAGAGGAAGGTTTAAAAATATTGACGTTATTTCAAACCTTGCTTTTTGCCTTTTTCCCTGAAAAAGGGAAAGGCTTTTTGCCTTCTTCCCAATGCTACTTTGGAGATCAGTTTCTCCTTGGTACTTGTCTATCTGTAAAGCAGACTGGGGAAAGACAATTCAGATCCTACAGCAGAGGTCACAATTTACCAGATAAGGAAAAAATGTTCTGAAAATATTTTGCATTTGTTTTGTCTTTTTTTTTTTTTTTTTTAAATGCAATACATTCAATTAAAAGATGTCCATTAGTCAGAAAAAACTGAAGAGGTCATCATATACTCAGGCACTGCTACATGCACATTTTTGCATTCAATTATGAAATACCTGATGTTGCCTCACATCAAACAAACTCATCCTTATGCTCTTGTAGAGATTTGGTAGAGCTCATTTCAAAGCTTAAGAACAGCATTCAAGAGTGGCAACACTCTTGTCTTTGCGTTAGCATTTTCTATTAACATTTTAACAGACATTTGTACCAGTCCCACCTATTACCCTATTCAGACTTACAGCTAAACTGTTGGTTTGCAAGTCATACAGACCATTCATCACCTAGCCCAGCTCCACAACTGAAAACATTACTTTGCTGCTGTGTGGCAGTCACAGAGCAGTAACACCTGCAGGAGCTGAACTTAACACGCATTAGCATACACGCACACTACCTGACAGAGCAATGCAGAACGATGCTATCAGTACCCTTATACCAGCAGGATTAGTCCCTTCCCTTCCTTCCTCTCCAACAGTCACACAGGCCAGCAGAGCCAGGAGTCTGCTGCCTTCCTTCCATATTGTTTCACGCCTTTTATAACAAAGCAGAAACTTTGCTATCTCATTTCACAGCTGAGAAAGAGTCTGTACCACTTATTCCAGCTATCAGATAGCCCAGGGAATTAATCGTTCATTCCAGAATTGAAGGAGAAAAGTTTGCTACCAGGGCATGCAACAAACTGAGGGTCACTATTCCAATCCTACCAACTGTCAGGGGCCAAACATCAGTCTTCTACCTCAGGACAATATTTGTTCTATCTGGCAAGTGGGGCTTTGAATATTCTCATTTCCATTGAATGCTCCTCATAAGAGTTACAGTTTACCAGCTGCAAATACTACAGATGCATATAAAGTTGATGGCCTTGAAAACGGCTTGGTATAAGACCCCTCTAACTGATAAAGTATTGCCCAAGTACAGGACGAAGTTAGATGTACTCCCACGGCTTTCATTTCCTGACTTTATAAGATCAGTGGGTTGGAAAAGAATATATAGCAGACTCCTCAATGTACATCTCTTGCCTTGTAAAACTCAGCATCTCTGGAGCCTGACTGAAGTGTACACTGCTGCTACTATGCTATGCAACCTGGAAATAACGACGGTGATGTGTTTCTTCTCTTAAAAATGAACTGGATATCTCATCAAGCTATTATTTCTATCTTGACTATATCATACATAAACTGTTGCTTGCCTCAGTGTTAAACTGAAGCACATGGTAATCAACTGGTTGACTGACTTGGATGAGTCTAAAGTAGTATCTTCACTTACCTGTACACTTCAATGAGCATGCCAAAACAAGCATTTATTTTTGTCAATTTCAAAATTGAATATAGAGGTGGCTGATAAAGAATAAATCAAATATTTTAATATAAAAATGTAACGTTACACTAAGATAACGACGACTATGGCCATACATAGCTTGTGTTTTGAACAATATTAATGCTTCAATAAAGATAAAAACCAAGTTTCCTAGCTTCATCATCAAATGACTTGAAATCTGTAAGACAACAAGTAATAACAATAACTGCTCTGTCAACATCACATCAGATTTTAAGTCTTTGTAATGCAGTCTCGTGAAATTGAAGCCTAGTAAAATGTACATTTGACAGTTATAATGTTGAAATACAATAGAAGATACAATAGAAGTTGGTATTGTGGTACCCTATAATCTTTTCTAAAGAACCTGCCATCCATCCTACACTGGGAAATGTGATGGTTGTACTCACAACACCTGATAAGCCAATGTGCTGTTAATTGGCATCACACCTCTAAAGGGAAAAAAAAAAAACAACAAAAAAACAAAAACAAAAGCAAAACAAAAACAAAACAAAAAAAAAAGACCAAACCCTCTTACAGCTCCATTTTTTGTCACATTCAGAAGTATAGAAAAGTCCAACTGAAGTCGTTCAATATTGCCATACACAGTGCAAATTATTGTATATATATTTCTGGGTGTATTAAAAAAAGCTGTGAGCAATCAGGAAAATCTTGATACTTTGATACACCTGACTGTACAAACACACAATTATACGATAAGCAAGGGTTTATTAACAATGCCTTCAGAGAAGGAAGAAAACGATACTAGGATGAGATATTGCTCATAGTGAAGTGAAAACTCTGACTTGCATGTGAGATTGCAACTTTCAGCAAGGAGCTGGAACTACAGTGTGAGCTCCAATTCAATAACAGAACACATGCATCTCCTGCAGCGCTATGTTTTATGAACAGACTTGGGCATATGCTCAAGTGCAGACCATGGTGAAAGTCTCCATAAATAGAACTAATTACAGTTTCACTGCAAATTAAATCTGAGAAAGGAATTCACTATTTTTCACTCTGATTTTCACCAAAAAAAATGTCACTCTCTAGGCTTGAGACCAGAATTATCAACAAAAATTTATGAATGTTACGATTTAAATACTTCTGAATAAAGTGGCATGAAAAAAAATCCTAAGCAAAGCTAATATGAAGCTGCTAAAAATCTTGAAAGACAGTACATGCCTAAGTGATAGCTGCTAAATTCAAACAGGATTACTTCATCTTGTGTTCTACACATCTTTCACTTGGTAACAATTTCTCAAAGATGGTGGTTTTTTTTAAGATTACCAAGACGAGCTTCACTGTGCATTGCACTTACATAGTCAACTACAACACCTTTTCTGTGGAAAGCTACACACAGAAACATTTCTCACTCCTGGTGGGAAGGTCTTTTGGTGCTTACCCTACTTAAGCACATTTTCACTTAGGTATCAAAATGTAAGGAAATTATGTTCTCACAACACTAATTAATAGCCACTTTACCAAAATCCAAATGTCTGGAAACAGTACATAACTTCAACTTTTATTTAT
This sequence comes from Aquila spilogaster, assembly GCA_024606505.1. Classification (NCBI taxonomy): domain Eukaryota; kingdom Metazoa; phylum Chordata; class Aves; order Accipitriformes; family Accipitridae; genus Aquila; species Aquila spilogaster. Next base: position 37,961,700 of record JANHGO010000012.1, on the reverse strand, counting down.
TCTCTGAGTGAGCATTCAGAGATCATCATAAAGAAATGTTAGTGGTCAATAAATTTTGATCAAGCATTTATTTACACACAGAGAATACAACACACCCTATCCTGGATTAGAGTGTCAGCTACGTAACAAATATATATTGCAAGCCATGACATTCCATGGGCCGTTGGGTTGTATCAGAGCCTAGCATGGAATGCACTACAAACAATGAAAAATAATTTCTCTGCTGTGCAAGTAAGCTAAAGTTAGGCTTCTCTGCTTATAGCTGGAATGACCTTCACTGTAAACAACAGAAATTTGTAAGACGATTGCTCCAAAAGTAATGCTTCCTATTTTATTATTGTGGTCCAAAACATTAGAGGCAAGTGCTAAAAAGAGAAATGAGGCCTTCCCTAACCTAAATATCCAGTCAGTTGCCCTTTCCCACACCACACAACTGTCTGTGGCCCTTTGATCCAGCCCATTGGATCCCTCCAAACAGCTCTCCTACCCCAAGCAGTTCAACACTCCTGCCCAACCTCACACTGGTCACAAACACAGAGGGTACACTCAGACCAGCCCCCCCCACCACACACACACCACCAATAGTACCAGCATAATCTCAAACAAAGCAAGCCCCAACATCAAGCCCCATGGAAAACCACCTGCCACCAGGTGCCAATCACATCCAACACCATCCACAATGGTTCTCTACCATTCCTCAACCCACCAACAGTATCCCCATTCCAGCCACAAGCAGCCAGCTTCTCCAGGAGAATGCTGTGGAAAATAGTACCAAACGCTTTGCTAAATGCAGAAGACCCATGTGGGATATCGCATCATGGAAGGAGATCAAGCCAGCCAAGCAGGACTGCTCACTCATCTACAAACCCACACCAACTGGGTCTGGCCACCCTATACATGCTGTGTCCTTGTAATCTTCCTGAAAAATATTAGACATATTCCATTTCATCTCAAAAAAATATATAGAAGAATAATGACAATTAAAAAATTCAAAAAAGTGAAAAGAGAGACCTCTGCTTCTGAGACACCTCTACTCATACACAAACAAGTAGAACAGTTGTGTATCAGTCCCTGGAAAGTTAATAGTTTTATCAGGTAATATTTACACCCAACAGTGCACATAGTAAAATATATAGTAGAAGGAATATTTTAATTCAAAATGAACTAATTATTTCTGCAGACTTCTCCAGAAATTGCCACAGACAGGGAGCACTGCTGACAGAGATCACATTTTTCTCTTTCCTAATCTGTTTCTGTAGTTTCACAATGAAAAGACTTTTCCAAGATATTATGACCTTTCCAACACTGTTTCATAAAAGGTGCGTTAATAACTTACAAGCAATCTGTTAAAGGAAAAGCCACGGCTTTTCTTAATTGCAAAGTGAAGGTGGGCGCTGGGCTGTAGGAGCTTAGGCTGCCAGTGGTCAGGTCTCAGTAACACGTGCAGCAGGAGGCACAGAAGGAAAGAGGAGGAGGAGGAAGGGTGGCAGCACCTAATACAAAACCAGTTACAACAGCCCGCAATAGCAACAGAGCAAAGTGCCGTTTCATTAATTCTTTTAATCTATTTAACACCCCAGCATATGTATCTGAGTAAAGCTTAAGGTCTTCCTACAACAAAATGCTGCATTTTAAAACTATCTTATAAAACTGCACAGTTATTCCTCAGTGGTTTCCACTAGTAAAGACGAAAATGTGGTTTACAGAGTAATAGCACTGTACATTTAAAGTATTCTTTCTGATGACCATACTATTGATGATTTGCACTTAAATATGTTTTCCCATTTTTATTATGCACTGAAGATGCACTTTCATACCTACAGCAGCAACACAAACTCAGTTCCCTGCTTCAATCCTCTAAGTGCCCAACTGCATTCTTGAGAATTTTTTCTACATGGAATCTAGAACAACCTCCACAACAGAGATGAAACTTTCTGTATAATAAAGGTTTCATGTTCAGGATTTGAACCTTCCAAAACAAACAAACAAACAGCCAAACAGCCTTGCCATCTATTTTGTGATTAAGTTAAGGCATATACCTGTTTTTCCACTTGCTTTTTTACAAAAAGAAAAAAGGTTGATTTTTGTGAAAATGGATAGTACAAGTCTCAAAGAACAGACATGAAGATCTTTGGAAAAAAACACCACTCTGTCAACTTTCTTTTACAATCTTGCAATTATTAAAAGTAAGTAGAACAGGTAATCACAAAAGAAATTATATTGAACGGGTAGCCAGATAAGGGTAAAAAAGTTTTCCTATATCATTTGCTCCAAAATCAGACTATTAAAAAACTCTAACTTCAATAGAGAAATTGAATAAGACTTTTTAGAAATCATTGTATTTTTCAGGCTGGAAATTGTCAGTGCAGCTCTCTGAAAGAGGAAGTACTATTGTGCACTTGTTGCAAATAGCATAGAGATTTAAAGGTCATACCTACAAAAACCCATGTCATTACCTAGATTTAGATAATACAACTTTCAACTACTTTGTTGACTTCGATCTTTCAGGTTCCTTTAGCCTTGGAGAAGCGAAATGGGGATACTTTAGTAAAATTTGAATTCTCTAAATCCTCTGTATTAACCACTGAAATAAATGAGGCTTTTAGCATTTAAAAAGGAGTTATGTGGATTTGATTTAAATGCCTTGTTCAAGGTCACACAGAAAGTAACAAATCACCATTTCTCTACTTCTCTGGGTGATTTTCTATTTCATAAAGAGTAGTTCAGAAAAAAGAAATAAAAATCAGCAAAATGTCTTAGAAAAGCCATTCAATGTGTCCAGGCCTATGGCAGTACTTGAACTAGTGATTTCCTACTCTTCCTCAACAAAGCAGATTTTTCAATTTTGAAGGTGTTTCTTTACAAAGAAAGAAAAAAGTTAATTTATCAATGCACATATTCCATGCAGAATTGTTGCACTGTAGTTGTAGACTATAGTATTCACTTAAAATTCAGGTTTGATTCTATATCCTGAAATTTGCATGTATTGTATAATAGATAATTGGTATCAAATTTACTTGCAGCATACCCACACAAACAGATAGCCAATTAATTCCCTGGGTTTTGGCTTTTCATGTGAATGAGAATTATCTTCACCCACTAAGAATAGTGAAACTCAAGAAATAATTTTTCCCTTTGTATTCATAAGACATATCTAGATAGAAGTCCTATAATACGCACAATTCGAAGAGTCAACTTAGCAAATGAAGTTTAGTTTCAATAAACAGATTCAAGAATGAAAAAAGGTTTTGCAGTTAGTTTTTGTCGTAGTCACATCTCAAACTCTGTAGTTATGCATGTAGAAAGCACTGGGATTTATAGAGACCTACTTATGCTGCTCTACCACTTACAATTGAGCTAGGCCGAATTCACTGATTTCAGGAGATGACTTACTCTTTCGTCCTCTATACATCATTTCCCATCACATAACAACAAAAATTTCTAGTTTTAAAGTCCTTTGTTTCCCTTCTGCTGGAGATCAACCAGAGCACACTGATATGACTAGAAAACAGACATCCTAAGGATCATCTGGCTTATTCCAGAACCTGCAGAAATGAAATCCTTCGCTTTCCATTCTTAGCACAATAATACAGAGTGCCTGTACACTGTGTTGGAGAAAAATTCAGATCTGATAGCACTGCATTACTCTGCTGCAAAATATATGGACAGAAATACGCACCACAGACAGACCTAGGCAGAAACAGCCATCCAAGATAAAGAGATACAGTGGTCAAGACTGACCAGCATTTACAGGCCAAAAATAATCCGTTTGTTAAAGAAATCTAAGAAACATTCCAAAGCATTGTCAATTATTTAACTATTGAGAAATTCCATGGAAGATGAAAGGAGCAAAGGATGTAGAACTTCCATATGAAACTGAAACTGATAGACAACTCAAAAAAACCTTTTAAAGCAGTGTGTTGCTTTTAGTACTCATAATTAAATTTAGAATAGAACTGGAAAAAAGAAGCAAGAGTATGCAGTCAAGGTTGACAAGACAAAGGTCATGATCACCTTATGCTGAATCTATTTAAATTTTGGTTCCAGGAGAGATTTCATTGCTTATACCAAATAAAAAGAATATATAGTTAGTATCAGCTTAATTTTTTACAGCTATTTTCTAGTAAAAATCAAATGTTATGAGGTCAACAAGTGATAATGCTCAACAGAAGTTCACTTACACTTCTACATCCACATAAACAGTGCTTACACTACCTTCTGACTCTGGCTAGACAGACAGCACCAACAGGCAACATGACATTCGTTTAGATCGTAAATATACTACTTGAAATAGAACAAAGTAACAACATCAGGAAAAGAACATTTCAAAAAGAAAACTTTGAATCAGTTTAATGTTTTTCCTTTTAATCATTACCATTTTCCAATTTTTATCGTTTTTCACCTTGTATTACTCATCAAAAACGGAAACTTACAGTCTGTACTGCATAAACTGTGTCCTGAGTGGCAATCCCAACTCTGAATTTAAAATCTGAAAATGTTGGTTAACTTCAGTAAGCATGAGCAAAAGTTCAGCAGGAGCTTTACGAAGCAACTCTGGGAGTAAGTGCATTTCAAAACCATAATTTATAATTCTCTTACTTTTTAAAGGAAGATTTTAGTTCTGTTCTTTATCTTTCAAATTTAATTCAGTACACACAGTTCAGCACATACCTTCCTTGTTCACATTGCACCATCCTTTCTCCTTAAACAACTCTGATCCAAAAACCACAAAGCATTAGGAACTGTCTTGGAATATCATGAAATAAATGAAATGTTTTACCAACTAACTGAGCAATTACTTCGCTGTTATTCTGGATTTAACCAAACAGAACAACTGAAAAGACTTGATTTTTCCCCCAGTATACCTCTGTTGTGTGATAAATGATTTACTATGGATGATAAATAAATATATTCTTTCATTATGTACGGCACTCAACAGTGATGAGAAAGCTTTTGAGTAAGTGGAAAGTGTTTTCATATCATATTCAAAAGCCTCATGAAGCTAAGGCATAGATGAAAGCTACATCAATAGTTGAAAAACAAAAGAAGATGAGAGCTCTGCTTTACATTACGTCCAATCAAGATTACCATCTTTATAAAAGACCTTCAAAAGTCCTTCTTGAAAACGTTTTTAAGGACTGAACATAGGTAGAAAAAAAAAAAAAAGATGTCCAAAATCAATGAAGAAAGGACTAAAAGGCGTTATACTTATAGATGCTATTATGGTATTCATGGCATTGTTAGAACAATTATAACAACTAGCAAGTCAATCCTAAAGAGAGATGCAAACTCATTAGTAAGTAGAATAACAGATCTACTGGATTTTCTTTTCTCACTTTTCTCTCCTCAGACATACCTCGTTGCTCAGTACTGGAAGTTTTTGTTTCCACCTACTTAACAAAAGCAGCAGATGTAGACTCCAAGAAAAAAAGAAAAAACTTCGAAATACGTTTTTCATTTTGTTTTCTTGAGTAATTCCTAATTCAAAATCAGAGCAAATATACTCAAGAGAAATGGTACTCCTGAAGTGTTTCAAGCCCAACTAGTACTACAGAGGATCTTTTGATGATCGTGAAAAAAATCATGCAAAATTTTCAGTCCAGCTTTGCAAGACTCAAAAACATTTGTCAAGTTTCAGTGAAAGATTTTAATGTATATTTTTGACAAATTTTACAATATGTATGGAAAAATCAGATGCTTGTCCAGTAATAACATACGCAGTAATGTTACAAACTCCTCTCCTAAATACCTTGAGATCACATCAAGCTAATGCCTATCTAGAGGGACGGACTGCTTCTGCCAGATGCTCAAAGCTTCCCAGTAGTTCAGTAAGGTATTCATTTTGCTTTGTTGAGTACAACAATAAAAAAAGCTCATGCACAGAAAAAAAAAAAGGAAACTTATAAATCTACCGCATTGAGCAGGCCAGAACTAATTAGGCAGTAAAGGCAAATTTAAGTCTGCTTTCCCATACCCATGATTTAAGGTGAGGAGTCTTTGACGCTGTTTTACTCTCTACACACATCTAACAAACAAAACAATCTTAGATCTAACATGGGTTTAACAAATGGAGAACAAGAAGGATTTATTAACGCATGACTTTATATGGAGAATGTTTCTAGTGAAAAAAATACTACAAAATACATGTTCATAAGACTTCCTTTAGCAACTAGAAAAAGAATAAAAAAAACTCTTCTTGCAGTCTTGAAGACTCAGCCTTCTGAGTCTGGAAGACTAAAAACCCCTAGTCTGCCCAGACTGCCAGCAATGAAACAGGTAAAGATGATCTTCAGAGTCTTGGGTCATAGTACCTCAAAGTGAATCAGCAACTGGAGCAGATATGCTCAATCCACCACCACCACTCCTTTGAGGCAAGATAGCCTCACAGCCAGCCTGCCCTTGCTTTGAGACACGGGCTCCTCATGAGGAGCACAATCTCACTACAGGGACTCCTGCTGTCTTAGAAATTGGATCTCACTTCTGAACGAACTACAACGCAAAATGTCATTTGCTTAGTAGCCCAAAGCAGTTAGCAGGCCCGGAGATGGACTATATCAGCATTAATTCTTCTGATCCAAGATGCCCATGCTCTAGTCTCTTCAGACACGGATTCAGACCAGCTTCCTATAGATTTTAATTCTGGTGGAAATTGGTACCTGGTTTGGAAGTAATCAAAGCCATTCAGGAGGTCTCAGTTAAAATACCAATAAACTACTGACAGATGGTCTACACAAATGATGTCTTCTTACTTCACAGCAGGAAATAAAAATGCCTCTGCTACTTTATTTCATCTCATCAGCACACATCTCATTTTATAGATCAGAACAATTTGACACGCAATGAAATTGCCTAGCAAAGATCAAATAGAGAAACATTTTTGAAAATAATTCTTTCTTAGCATATTAAGTATAATTTAGAACCCAGAAAGTGTGCGTTGTTAAAATTAAAGCAAGACACTTTCTGGAGATATTTAAAGTTGCTGACTGAGAAACTGCAAACCTTTCAAGTTGCCAGCCATTACACAGGAAGAACTAGTAACAAGACTCAAGTAGTAGAATTTCATACAAAGAGACAACTACATCTATCGTAACGCCATTATGGTATCAGTTTATATCACTATGTAGATTTAGCATAAAACTAGCAGCTAGAGCTCTCCTGCTTGTGGATAAACAGCTTACTAGTCAGCAAAAAACACTGGGGTCAATTGACCAAACCTAGTAAGTTTAACACTTAGAGAAGACAGGAAGCCGCAGCTTTCCTCACATCACAGCAGCAACAACAGCTGGCAATCCACCAGCTTTAAACTGCAAAAGGTGCAATGAAGAATCTAGCCCAAGGTCAGAAGTTTATTCTGCTCTTTCCTTTTAGCTTGGTGGCAAAATAAAAGGTTTGTAGTGTTGAAGAAGCACAAAGCCCACTATAGGATCAGAGCCACTCAAAAGAGAAAAAACCAGACACGTAATTACCCACACAAAATACAATTCAAACGGACTTTCACAGGAGCAATATGGCAAGACCCTCACTACACTAAATAAGCAGGAAAGTTAATTGAAGCTGAAGTTATATGTCTAACAAAATAGTATCAACCTCACAAAAACCCATATGTTTCACACAACATTTTATGAGAATGAAGAAAAAAATAACCCATTTGTTCCACTGCAAAATCTTAACCAGAATTCTTCTTAATTTCCTGTGGGTTAAAAGAACCCACATCATTAAAAAGTACTCATATTTTATGATTTTTGTCCTCAAATCGTTAATGCAAGCTTATTAAGTTTCTCTAACAACGTATTTGAAATTTAGCAAAGTTTGGGTTAATCTGTTTGCCAACGGTTTATGGGCTGGTTCGACTCAGTTCCGTGACTAATGGGGCAGGGGACCCACGGACCCATGCCCCAGGAAAGGAAAGGGGAAGAAGGGAGAGGGTACGGAGATGGGCCTAAAAACAAAACAGCAGCAACGATCTGAGGAAGAAAACTAATTTACTAAATAAGATATTGGAATGCAAAATAACACAATATAATACGATATAATTGAAATTGAACCTAATAAATCAAAAAAAATGAGAGAGAGAGTGTCTGAAACTGAAGGCCTTATGCTAAAGCTGAAGGTGAAAAGGCTAGGAAGCTCCCACTGCTGAGATGACCAGCAAAAGAAGGAGGTCTCAAAACATGCATGCAGTTTTATCCTTCCCTCTGAGTGGAAAACAAGAACGGAAAGTCCTCTGGGTCTCTCTTCTGAGAGCCAGGTACCTGGAAATCTGGCAGTCCATGGAACTGCGGCATTAACTCTTTAGCTCCCAGTGCCTCACATGATGTTATGATGTGGAATATCGACGACAAAAAAATCATAAAACCATGACACTGTTTCACACTATAGAACATGTACTAATTATGAGCAATAGCATTTGACTATTGACAGTGCTTGATCTGTTAGTGACATTTTTAGAAAACTGAAACTTTTCCAATGGAAAATGAGAACTACCAATTCATATTAACTATAAATAGCAACACAATTCTATGCTGTGAATCCAGTTCAAGTTATCATTTTTGCAGCTCTGTTCAAGAACCTATAAAAATTACTACATTAATTCTTGTGAACTCTTTTGGTATTTCATCACTGCCATCACATCCAGTTGTGGAGGGTTTGTTTATACCAAACCAAGTGTTTCTGCAAAAATATCATATACTTGAAGTTAATTTCTATATAGGAAAACAATTACAAGCTTCTTAAATATAGATTTGTTTCAGAGTAAAGAATGGAATCACACCAAAGCCCAAGGATGTCAGAACACTAAAAAATCTGGACACAATTTGCTCAGCTCGCATTTAAAAATAATAGTTCAGTTTCCTGAGAAATTTTAATTAACACAAAAATAACTGAAATATTTGGAATCATGCTGATGAACACAAGCTATAAGTTATCCTGAAGAATTGTATGTAACAATATATTACCTGCAATTAGGTTAGCTATCCAAAATGAATGCAGCAATCAGTGGCAAGTCTGTGCTGCTCCGTGCCCATTCCAACCATTGCCCAACATGCAAAGCAGCTCTCTAGCTGACATAGCTATTACTACCCACTATGTGTTAATGTATATGAGTCCAGAGCATGATAATGCATGGCTACTCATGAGCAGAAAATAGGATAATCAGGGCATTTTAACCCACTGGCTCTCATGCAGCAGAAATGGAAACATTATTGGAGAAAGGGAAGCAGAGCTCCCAAGATTTGTGTCAATATTAACACCCAAGTTGGCACTGCTGAGAGTATTATGTACCTCTGGACAGTTCAGCTCTGTTAAATGCCAAAACCTTACACTTAAGGTATGCAAAATGCTTAAATTCAACCAAATAAGTAGAAGCTACATAAAAAAAAGTTATGCACCAAGAGAACAATGTTCAGAGAAAACATGGTACACTTCGACTTTGAGCTGACAACTTGTGCCTCTTATCAGTGCTGTTCATTAAAGTAAGAAATCGAAAGAAAATTCACTCATACTCTGCCTCTCCCAGCCAAAGGCAACAACAAATCACTCAGAAAAGGAGTAAGTCTACATAATGCTAACTCAAACAGGTAGCACGGATCTGATGTGCTTGCTGCCAGAAAACCCTGGTCATACATACACAACACTTGCTTGATTCCATTTTCAAAGTAATGACAGCTGAGGGTGATAATCAGGAAAGTCATTAAGTTTCATTTAGGATCATTTTATAGATTAGAATTAGTCTCTGACAAGACGTCCCTAGGAAATTTGAAAATACATTTACTTCTCTTGAACTCCTAATCATAAATCAACTGAACTCAGTTACGTGATTCTGACAATTCCCTTACGAATTCAGGTGAAAGAAAAGAAACACAGCTTAAAATGCCTCTACACAGCATTACCACATTTTTCTCAATAGATACATATAAAAAGAGGAGAACAGGTTATTCAGATCTTATTCATTCACATTTCAAAGAAAATAAATACTAAAGACCAAATAGAAAGCCATCATGGGGAAAAAGCAGAGAATGTCTGCTGCACAGCTCTGATCCAGGAACCACCCTGACTGCTGCTGCGTGACCTTCAGCTTGGCACTAATAGCATTATCATGTGGCCCTTTTCTCTAACAGCAGAAGGCAGTATCAGCACAGCCTTTACCTATACTGAGGATAAATAATTTAAGCGCATGAAAAGGTGGCGATAATGTTAGTATTAAAGGCATACCGGTAACATTAGGATGTGTCTTTGTCATGTTGTGCAGAAAGCAGAAATCTCACATTACCAAGCTCACGCACTAAACATTGGGCAAAAGGAAAATTAGGATATTCCTATTTCCTTTTTTTGTTTAACTTTGAAATATTAATGTCAAGTAACAACAAAACAAATCTTGGCATTCCAGTCAGCCATACATGAAATAAGTTTCTTTCTGTAAAGAGGATATAGAAGTACCCTTTATTTCCATAGTGATGAAAAAGCTCCGCCTCATTTGAAGTACAGAGCAATAGGAAGGGAGCAAAGTCTTGTCTAAATCCATCCTCTGAGACTGGATGATGAATGCAGACATTCATCAAAAGGGAGCTGCTGGAGGAAGCCTGGTCCCTGTGACATGTGTGCAATTTTTCACCTGCGCACATTGCTGCAGCAGCACGCAGCCAAGCAGAGCAGGCTCAGGGGCTACCTGGTGAACAGAACAGCCCATCAGCACGGCTGTCAACAGCACAGCCCAGCACTGCTGCAGGTATAAGGGTCAGCTGTGCTCTCTGGATTCCCCAAAAGAATTCTGAAAACAAGCCAGTTCTGCATTTAACCTGGTATTTAACAAGACGAAGAGGCGACCCACAGTACATTCATACAAAACAAATCATTTGTACTTTACTGTCAGCACAACCACCACCATAGCTCACCTCATTCTCACCTTTCTATCTCAGAAGGCCTGGCTCAATTCTATAAACATACTGGAAACTTGTTCCACTGTTAAAGTGCAATGTTTTTCTTCCTCATTCAAATGCTGTTTATATACTCAGCATACAGCTCATCATAGACTACTAACTGAGCTAAAGGATCTCTTCAGCTCATCTGACCTGCAAGATAACTTCAATTTTGAATCTATCCCACTGAAGATGGTCTACCATATATTCCACAAACAAAACAATGCTTACATTTTGAAATACAGCAAAACAATAAAAACGCTTTTTGAGCTAAGCTATTCTGTTTTTGCAAAGATTTAGTAACATAACAATGCCTGATGATGTTAACTTATAGTACAAAAACAGTTTTCCGGGCAAATACATTCCTCCCAGTTGCTTAGTGTGGAAGAACACTTCTCAAAACATGTCTGTGAATAACGTCTAAAGAAACTGAAAAATATAACCAGCTTAAAACAAGCAGGGAAATCATCCACTTGTAGCTTAAAATACTCTTAATTTATCTCATAGGAGCTTAAGTTCAAGATTTACAAAGGAAAAAAACATCAGCTTCACTAATAACTGGTTTCTCTTTCATTCTATTTTGTAATGAACAGTCATTAAGCATTCCCATGGGATTTAAAAAAGATGAAATTGAGATTGATACAGCAATGTTACCAACATAAAGGTAGCACAAGGGTTCATCATTTGAAGTACTAAAAATAACACTATGAAAGATGCACACATCTGTCATTTCCTTTTGTATGCTTAATGAGCTTTTTAGAGACTGTACTGCTGAAATACTTTAAAAAATCTTCGCCCTAATGTTCCTTGAGATTTGGTATGAAACATGAACAAACCTAGATATACTGTAAGATACATATAGTAATAAATCTCGGAATTTTAAAGTCTCAGGTTAACATAATCTAATGTAAGCCATAAAATTAAGTACTTAAGTTTGATCTAAGTCATATTGCCTGAAAACTATTGACTCATTTGACATTTGTAGTAAACAGCCTAATTACAAGTTAAACACTCAAACACAATTCTAACCCCCCTTCCCTAAAACAATGTTGGCTTCTAACACATAAGAAAAAAACATTCTAATATAAATTTTAGAATACGTTTAATGCATTCCAAAGCATATTTAAATTTAAAAGTCAGAAGGATATTTTTTATTCCAAATGATTCTTGTCAAGAGTCTCATTGTTTGATAGTAATCATGAACACAATTTTCAAAAGAAAAAACTGTTCATCTGCATAATCTAAAGAAACATGTTCCTGGTGTCATAAACAACTGTCTTCCCAGATAGAAGATATGACATTGTGCCTTATTTAAAAAAAAAACAAAACTAGACTTGCAAAGATTTAAAACTTAATCTAAAGGCTTCTGTCTCTAGAGTCATATCATGGAAAATTAAACCCATCAATCCTGAAGAACATTTTTCTTTCACTTCAAATTCCACCAGAGTCAGGAAAAAAGTTCCTAGTAATTAGCACAGTCTTGCATACCTCTCACTGTTAATAACCTGAGTCCCACAGTACCACAAAAGGGAATCAATGAAAGGAGCAACCGGTAGAACGGCTACAAGAAAGAACTGCTGCCTCCAGCATTTTACTTGAGTTTAACTTCGGAAGACCAAGGCTGTTGTCGCTTCTACTTTTCCTCCAGCTTCCTGCTGTTACCTTTCACCACTACTTAGTCTTCAGAAAACAGAATCCCCAATATCAGTTTTAGAAATCTTTATTTTTTCCCCCTTATTTCTTACAAACTGGATTGATTCATATTTTCTTTCATTTTACATGTTTAACAGCCTGCCTCAGAAGTAACATTCTGGAGCATCCTGATCACCTATACAGTTGAAGCCAATTCAGGCTTCCAACTCCCAAAAGTGATTTCTGCTCACCTGTTAGAATTCACACACAAAATTTCATTGACAAAGTCAATGAGTCTTACAGAAGCATCTCTGATCAAAGGATTGGCACATCTGACATGTGAGGAGAGACCGAGAGAGCTGGGATTGTTTAACTCAAAGATGAGGCTCAAGGGCATATTACTGATGTGCACAAGTGCCTGGTGGGGATGAATAAAGAAGGAAGAAGGCAGAAGCGGAATCTTGTCAGTGATACTCAGTAAAAGAACAAGAGACAAACTGCGATACAGGAAGTTCCACTTAAACAAAAACTCCTCCCTGTATTACAGTGAAGATGGCAAAACACAGGAACAGGTTGCCCAGAGTCTCCATCCTTGGAGGTATTCAAAAGCCCACTGGACAAAGCACTGAGCCACTGGCTGCCGCTGGCCCTGTTTTAGAGGAGGCTGGAGTAGATGACCTGCAGTGGTGCCGTAATGATTCCATGCTAATTGAAAGAAATTATTTCTAAGAATCATAAGAGCTCTTTTGTAATCCAACATGAGCAAGAACAAAAATAAACAACAAAAGAACAGAAAGATAAAAAGAAAGCAAAAACCTCCATGAACGTGGTCCTCTCTAGTGAAGAAAAACTTACCTGAAGCCCAACATACTTCCTAAAGCCCAGTGTAATTGTTCAGATAATCATTCAGTATTATGACAAATCAGAGAAAAATAAATTTCCATATCTGAAAACAACACTATCAGCTTTCTAAATACGATGCTCAAGTGAGTCGTGGAAATCAATCATACAGGCTCCCTTACTTGCTAAAGAAAGATCTAGAGTCTATACTTAAATACAGTTTTCTCCTTCTCACGCTCCAAAATTTGAGATCGGGTCAGATCACCTTTCCTTTAAAGGCAACTCATCTCACTTAGAGCTACAATCCCAAGAATAAAGGTCATGAAACAAATACCACATGTGAGCTGATTATATTAGTTTCATTTTTCTCCCTTTCTTAATGAAAACATTTGAAGACTTCTGACCTTTTTATCCCATTTTGATTGATACAGTAAATTGTACCACAGGGAAACAAAGAAAGAGACAGCAAAAACTAAATTAGATTCAGAAGCAAAGCAAAGGATTGCAGAAAGCACTTTAGAGCAGAACAGTTGGTTATAAAAAAAGCAAGACATTGTTTTGAAGCTTTGCTCCTGTGTCTGTACTGATGCACCACTGGAAAGAACCTTCCAAAAGCAATACAATACAAACATTTATAAAACATTGTTTGCATCTATTTTTCAACAATCCCTGTCAAAGGCTTTTCTCCAAAGAAACTTATTTCAAAAATCACTCAGAACTTCTCTCTGTGTGCCAACTGTCCCAGTATGCGGAGCTGCAGATTTCAGAAAAAGGAGGAATTTTAATATTCAAAAATGGAAGAGGTTCTAATTAGATTCAAATGGCAACAAAGCAAAAAACATTTTCAGTTCCCCATATGTAACAGAGCTTACCAAGTCTTAAAGGGTCCTTCCGAAAAATTAGTACATAAACAGGACAAAGGTTTTTCAGAGGAGGTGGAAAATGAAATAAGAATTAGCTACAGATCTTCTGTTGCAAATTAGAGACTCGTTTTTTTCCCCACCAGGTTAATGTTCAACTAGTATTCAACACTCTCCTTAATGATAAAAAAAAACAAACTTTTAGGAGGAAGGTTTTCATTCAAAGGCTGGTGATGCACTGGAACAGGTTGCCCAGAGAGGCTGTGGATGCCCCATCCGTGGAGGCATTCAAGGCAAGGCTGGATGCAGCTCTGGGCAGCCTGGTCTAGTGGCTAGCAACCCTGCTCAAGGCAGGGGGGTTGAAACTAGATGATCTTTGAGGTCCTTTTCAACCCAAGCCATTCTAGGATACATGAACAGAAATTATTCAGTTGCCTTTCTGCTGCTCCTTATCTTTCCAGTAGTCAATTCTTTTACCATTTACAGGTTTTCAGAGCGGGTATGTGAACAGATGTGGTCAGAAAGGATGTCGTAACACCCTGGTTTTTATCTCATATCATACCACTCTCATACCATACCACTCATCTAATTACAACTGGACTAAAGGCATAAAGCACAGAATCTTTACACCCAACTCCTTACTACAGTTTCAACATTTTTAAAACCCACACTGACTTCCAGCCACTGCAACAACCGTTGCTGCTGCTCATCTCCCAGCACAACCTTGACCATCCTCAGGAGGAGGAACACCAGCATTAAAGACCCTCTGCGCTACAGTCCCCTTATCAGTTCAGCACCTACTTTTCCCTCTACCAGCCCACCATAGATGTTGAAGTAACCCCTGCACGACCCAACATTTTCCTAACTCAATTTTAAAAGGACAATATCCCTAAAGCATCCAGTAATCACAAAAGCTGCCATCTGGTGGCAGGATTTTGGCTAATTAAACCAATGTTTCAAGATTTCTGGCCATCTGCTGCGATGATAAAACTTCCTTGCTACAGCAAAGAGGAAATATGCCCAGCTAAGCTGACTGTACTTAGATGCCTCCAGTGAAACTAGTTTCTCACCCTCAGAATTCTCCTGCCAAACAGTTCAAGACCTTCCCAAGAGGCAGAGACTCTGCACACCAAGACAACTGAAGCTGATTTATAAAGCCTGAAGATAAAATGGACAACTCCCTCTAGGAATGAAAAATAAAATAACAGATTGTAGGGACCCACAACAGTAATGGGACCTTCAACCCCACTATTCTCTCTCTGAACAGACCAGATCCCACATGATGTGGGCACTTGAAGGGTCTGGCCCAGAAGCACTCAAGCAACAGGAGGGGCGTAACTGAATCCTACATGCAAATCCTCTCTTTTGCTGTCTTTGCAGCAACGCTATAGCCCCAGTGATTTTTCCAAGTCTCAGAATGAATTTATTCCCCAACTGCAGGATCGTTTTTGCTATTTATTTTGTCCCTACTTAAGTATTCAGAATCCAATAAAAATGCAAAGGTTGAGGTGGATTCACCTGAGCTTTCATTTGATTTTAATATCTCCTCCTACAGCCTCTACACCATGTTGCGAGGCTAAGCACTCACAGCACCCAAGACTCTCTCAGTAATGACATTAGATTTCTTTCAATGCTGCAGGGCAGCACCATCAGACACCTTTTCTCCATCATTTCAGTCACAGTCCTTCCACAAGCCAAGGAACAAGCATAAAAAGCAAACTGCAATTGCAGAGAGAACAGAAAGTTCATGGCTGTTTTTATTTGTCTTCTTACACTAGGTGTTCGTACTTTAACAGTTCTGTTTGCCTGCAAATGGATTAATTTAGCTCTCAGTAAACACAGGTCTCACATCTATAAATAAAACGTACATGAAATATGTTGCTGTCTCACTCTGCATTTTCCTAATTGCCTGCATTTTATACACCTATGTATTGTAAACATAGATCTTGTGGCACTTTGGCACTTCAGTGCACTTGTGGATGCTCTAGCAAAAGAAGACTGCTGTCATTTTAAACTATTTTAAAACTCTGAACAGCTGTTGGATTACACAACTAGTAAGATGAGATGATTTTTCCAAGACATTCATAAAAACTCTGCTACTCTTTCTTTCATTTTTTTTCTTTTTCAAATCCTATAATGGCTCCAACACTGATTTTTTTAAATAATTATTTGGATAATCTGTGGCTTATCTGAATTTTCCATTATTCCTTGAATACTCTTCCTTTGTGTCACAGCCTACAAGAACTACATAAATATCTTCATCAAGTGTCAACGAAGGTCTCAGAATGATAGTTTCAGAATTGTTCATCTAAAGCACTCAGAGAAATCCATATGTTTAGGCATCTGAATAATAGTCCTGATTTTCAGAGATCAAATACTTGAAATTATAAGACAGCCAATGCTGAGTTGCTAATCTCCCCTACATCACAAAGCATTTCTCAATTATAAATGCTCTCCTGACCCACTAATGCACACAGAAAGAGCTTCTCTGCAGAAAAAAAAAGAACTTTCTGAGAATTAAATTGAAGCATTAAAATACACGTTTAATAAAAATCCCAAATTCTCAACACATGATGACAAAAGATCCGACATTCAGTCATCTTGAGAAAGGCATCACACACGTCTGTGCTTACAGGGAGGTTCCTCCCCCTGGTTTCAGAGAGCCTGCACAGAACTAAGGCAAATAACGAAGCTTCAGTACAGTTAAAGTCATAAATGAGGACTTTGACAATCTAGGACTGTAGTTCATAACTATTTCCTTGCATGTTTCTAAGTATTCTTTTAGAAAAACAACAGGAAATAACCTATGATCCTAACATTTGCATTTTACATTTATTTCTTTTTAGCTTGTGCAAATAAAAGAGGATCTCCTTGTTCTCTAACCTCAGCTGGTATCTAGTGCTGGGTGTAGGAAAAGGACAGTTACACTTTGTTTTTTAAACTGAAATACAAAATGTATTGATTGAGAATGGATTGAGATGACATCACCCACTTCAAATGTTCAAAGTTACATGATGGATGTCATTTTTAAGTCTTGTGAACTGCTTAAATGGAGCCAGGATCAGCACGAATGTTTAAAATGGGTCAAAGCAATACACTACTTCGGGCTACAAGAGAATTTCTCAGAGCATCTTCAGTATGGACTACACACGTTACACATATTAAAAGAAAGCTTCCTAGAAACACTGCAGTGGTTCATAATTTTGTTTACAAAACCTGTTTTATTTGAGAATGCTTTGCATCACTTTTTGAACCCTTTGTCAACAGAAACATTTGCTCATGTCACATTAAATTAGAACGTCACATGCTATTAACTTCACGCTCCCATGGTTATGGAATACTAGGGGTTCAAGAATCAGTGTCACCAGCTTTTCATCATAAATGCATACGTTTAGAAACAAGCTTCAATACATTCAATACACACACAGATAGTAAAAACATTAAAAATATTAATATCTAGAATAAAGGCAGGAAGCATGACCAACGCTTTCTAAATGATTTTTAGGAACAGCTGTCCAAGAGCTGCACAGCTGGCTGACTTCTATAAAATAGTTATTCTTAAAAAGAAACCTCAAAGTGGCCGAAGCACACTCCAGTGCCGGCTGCGTTGTGGGCTGGGAAGCATCTGGATCAGCTCCAGGTGATCACATCACAAACACACCTGGATAAACAAACTAGTCACCCAAACATCTCAAGTAATACAAGTGTGTACTCACACCGCCTTTTAACAACACAAACTAAAATCTAAAATGAGAAAACCCACCAAAATGTCATATCACAGACAGCTTAATTCCCCCCACCATTGTACAGCACTGAACAATTTGCTGGTTGTTATTCCTTTTGAGATCCAGTGTGGATGTACACAAATGGATGTTTAGCTCAAAGATAACACTATTGACTGGGGGGAAAAAAAAACACAAAACTACTGGGATATCATCCTCTTTCTGAGAACTTTACTGATAGAAAAATCTTGGAATAGCTTCTTCATCCTGATTTAAATTAATTCTCTGTTCAGTTGGCTTCCAGCATCAGTACAGCAGCCTCTTGAGAGATAATGACCAGAAAATCAACAACACCTCAGGTAAAATAAGCTTCTCTCCTCCCCATCTCAGCACTGATCTGGAATCATGGTGAAAAAAGCTGCACTGCTAAAAAACAGCACTTGCCAATGAAGAAAACACAGTGGTTTATTCCTGTTTTCCAAGACTGTGTTTTAGGAGGGATATTCCTATTTTCAAATTCTTTTTGAGTAAAATGTCTGCAATAAACATTTTTATATGTTTCACAGTCTCACCTGAGGAAAAAAACAGGATTTTTTTTCCAGATAATATATGAATTTAAATGTGTTCTCATACTAAAAATGTCACATAATATGCCAATTGCAAACAGGCTCATTTTATGGGTTCTTCAAACCCTAAAGTTCTCACTTTGGATAGCAGAAGAGAAGGAAAATAAGTGCCTCACTAGGAACACATTTTTCCTTGTTTGTTTTGTTGTCTTTGTTTTTTCTTTCAGTAGCTGATTACACTACTTAAACAAAACTTTCATTTATGTCAGTGATTTCCTACACCTTTGATATTTACTTATTCAGCATTAAGTTTGAAACATTTTAATTGCCTCAATAATAACCATATGAACGAAGGCTACTCCAAAAGTAATGTCTCCTATTTTACTATGCTGGCACACAAAGCTAAGTGTTATGAGTTACTACTTCAAAAGGACAACAGCCATTTCCAATTGCCCAACTAGACCTGAAAGAAAACAAATCCTATCCTAGGTGTGGCTCACTGAACAATTTTTGCTGTACCTCCATGTTCTCCATAGACCTCCATATTCAATGGATACAATAGAAGAAGGGAATAGAAACTCAGTCTTTATGCTCTAACACACACACAAAAACAGTAGTAAACTGGACTGCAGACATAGGCAAAAACCAACAAATGGGAAAACCGTAACTAACAGGAAAGCACAGGGTACAAACCCAGTA
>JANHGO010000012.1:37929882-37942368 GCA_024606505.1 Aquila spilogaster | reverse complement strand
CCCCCCCCCCCCCCCCCCCCCCCCCCCCCCCCCCCCCCCCCCCCCCCCCCCCCCCCCCCCCCCCCCCCCCACCGGGACACACGGGACGGACCCCAAACCAGATAAACTTACCCTTGAAAACTACAAAAAGAATTACTAAATGCAGCTATAGACGCAGCAGTGTTTTGCTTCTATCTAACCCAACAAACCACAACATTTGGGATAATTCTGCAACAATATTAAAAGAAATTCATTAATTCCATTTCTGTCAATACACAGCGTCTTGTTTTCTGATTTATGTTTATGTGCTGGTTTTGGCTGGGATAGAGTTAATTGTCTTCATAGTAGCTGGTATGGGGCTATGCCTTGGATTTGTGCTGGAAACAGTGTTGATAACACAGAGGTGTTTCAGTTACTGCTGAGCAGTGCTCACACAGAGCCCAGGCCTTTTCTGCTCCTCACCCCACCCCACCAGCGAGCAGGCTGGGGGGGACAAGAAATTGGGAGAGGACACAGCTGGGACAGCTGACCCCAACTGACCAAAGGGATGTTCTATGCCATATGACATCACGCTCAGCATATAAAGCTGGGGGGAGAAGGAGGAAGGGGGGGATGTTCGGAGTGATGGCGTTTGTCTTACCAAATAACTGTTAAGCGTGATGGAGCCCTGCTTTCCTGGAGATGGCTGAACACCTGCCTGCCGATAGGAAGTGGTGAATGAATTCCCTGTTTTGCTTTGTTGCGTGCATGGCTTTTGCTTTACTTATTAAACTGTCTTTATCTCAACCCACAAGTTTTCTCACTTTTACTCTTCCAGTTCTCTCCCCTATCCATCCCATGGGGGGCAGGGGTGGGAGCGAGCAAGCTGCTGTGTGGTGCTTAGTTGTCGGCTGAAGTTAAACTATGACAACACTCCAACATGTATAATTGAATAAAGCTCAATCTCTTCCTGACATGAAACACCAGACTTGGAAGCTAGATGAAAAAAATGCAGTTCTTCCTCAATTGTTTCCATGAGTAATATAGCACATCTACCTCATCGCACTCCAACCTATTACAGAGAATCAGTTTTTAAAATATGCTTCTCACTGGCAGGCTCTATTCTTCTTCCTTGTCCAAAGATGACGAACTGTAGCTGTTGTGTAATCAGACTTTTAAAATGCACTGGTGAGATCTTCCATATGGATTCACTATCTAACACAGCCTTCAGGTCTTGGTTGTGGTAATTTTATTAAAACCCATAATGCAATCATCTAAGTCATGTACGACCACAAAAATCCAGTAGCCTCTACTACTTTATATCACTATAGTAAAGCAATTTCACTAGCCAAACTATCCAGTTACCCAGTAGTTACAGACACCATCAGTAAGCAAAGCAGAAAAAGCAAACATGGATTTTTTGACCACCCTTAGTAACCTCAAACAGCCAGAGGCTTTTAGCACCAAGAAGCAAAAATGATAACTTTTGTGCAAAAAAGTGTAAACAGGACCAGTCATTAGAAGGTATGTTTGGATAGGTGGATCTTTACTGTAAAACCCTGTGGATTTATGACTGCAGCAATATGTGCACCTCTGAGATCAGCAGACTCTTGTGTGCTCCTTGCATAGAGTTCTAACCCCTATGGTCTATGTTATGCACAAAATATAGCCTACTAATTAAAATTGAACTAAAGTGAATATAAACAGATAAAATAAACTAAATTAAATTAAAATGAATGCATGGCATTAGAAAGAACAAAACTGGGAACCCAGTAAGGAGTTAGGTAAAGACATAGTATTTCTTGAACACAAACATGAATCCCTTCAGATGGGAAGGCCACAACACTTACCCAGGACACTCACACCCCTCCTCTTTTTCCTTCGGATTTTTTTTCCCTAACGTAATCTCCACAACAGAGATGCAACTTACTGTATAGTAAAGGTTTCATATGAGTGTTTGAACATACTTCATTTTTTGAAGACCTTGCAATCTATTACGTAATTGAATTATGACATGTATCTGCCTTTTCTTTTTCTTTTGTTAAAGAAATAAGGCTGACTGTTGTGTAAAGCAATAGTACAATTGTTACAGAATGGACAATATCAACTTTAAGAAACAAACAAAAAAATCACTTTTCTGTCAATTTTCTTTTAAAATGTTGCAGCTGTTAAAAATAAGTAGAACAAGTAACCACAAAGGAAATTAGACTGAAAAGGCAGCCAAAGAAGGGTAAGAAAAGATTTTTTCTGTATCATTTGACCTAGAGCCAGTCTAGCTGAAACACACTAACATCAATAGAGAAATTGAATCAGACTTTTTAAAAATCATACTTATCATTGGTATAATTACTTATCATTGGTATTATTCACTATTTTTTCAAGATGTAAATTGTCAGTGCACCTCTTTAAAATAGGGAAGTACTATTATGCTGCTCTTGGTGCAAATGGAGTAGAGATTAAAGGTCACAGCTACAAAAACCCCAGTCACTGCCCACAACTTTGAACTAATTTGTTGACTCCAGTGATTCGGGATCCTTTATGTTTGGAGAAACTAAATGGGGATACTTTAGTAAAATCTGAATTCTCTAAATCCTCTGTAGGAACCATTGAACTAAATGAGGCTTTTAGCATTTAAAAAGGAGTTATGTGGATTTGACTTAAAAGCCTCATCCAAAGTTATGCAGGAACTACTGAATTATCATTCCTCTCCTGATCTGGATGGTTTTCCTTCTTTGTCTTTCCTAAAAGGTAGGTCAGAAAAAGAAATAAAAATTAACAAGAGGTGTTAGTAAAGCCATTCAGGCTGTCCAGACCCATGGTAGCACCTGAACTAATAAACATTTCCCTCACCTCAACAACAGACCAGTTTTTTTTTTTTTTTTTTTTTTTTTTAAGGTGTTCCCTTAAAAAAAAAAAAGTAAGTTTCATATACTTAATCAATGCACATAGCCCATGCAGTATTGTTACATAGTGGTTCTAGACTACAGTACTCACTTAAAACTCAGGTTAGGTTTTTGATCTGAAGATATACATTTAGTGTATCGACAGTTAATTTGGTATCAAATTTACTTGTGGCATATCTATGCAGGTCAACATTTCACACTAATACACACACAGGCTTTAGGCTTTTCATGGGCTAAGAATTATCTTTACCCACTGAGGATAATAAAATCCTTAAGAAATTATTTTTCCCTTTGTTTCCATAATACATACACCTGGATACAAGTCTTATGCATAACAATTTGAAGTGGCAACTTAGCAATTGACTGTAATTTAGTTTCAACAATCAGATTCAAGATCGAAAAAAGGTTTTGCATTTAGTTTTTTATTGTAGCAAGCATGTGAGAATTTGAAGAGGGTACAATTACAAGTCAGCAACAGGTAGCTAGAATACAGTTGTGTTTCAAACCCTAGTGAGTGGTGTATAATCACACATGTAGAAGGCACTGGGATCTAGACAGACCTACTTATGCTGCTTGTCCAATCAAAATCAATGTATTTATTCACATCCATATAAAACAGGCAGGCGCTTAACTTCAGTGCTGAATGGAGCCTAACTGACATAAGCATCCATCTTTGTGTTGCTACCACATCTGTTATGTATGTCAAATCTTGTTATGTAGCTTCAAAGAAAAAAAAAAAACCTACAACCTCTTACTTGTGATTGAGCTAGGATGAATTCCATGATTTCAAGAGATGACTTCCTCTCCTGTCCTCTATACTTCATTTTCCACCATATATTTTAACAACAAAATTTCTAGTTTTGAAGTCCTTTGTTTCCCTTTCAGCTGGAAAACAGTCTTTAAGTAAGACTGTATTCAGGAACTATGAAATCCAAGCGCATTGGGATGACTAGAGAACAGACATCACGATGATCATCTGGCTTGTTCAGTCATCAACAGAAATGAAATCTTTCCCTCTCCATTCTTAGCTCAATAATACAGAGCAATAGTCTATTGTGCTGGAGAAAAATTCAAATCTGACAGCAGTGCATTACTCTGCTGCAAAAAACATGGCTAGAAATTCAAACACACCACAGACAGAATTGGGCAGAAGCAAGTCATCAAAAATAAACAGGGGGGCCAAGACTGACCAGCATTTACCTGCCAAAAAGAACCCATCTGTAGAAGAAATCTAAGAATCCTTCTGAAGTATTGCCAAATGTTTAGCTCTTAACATATTCCAATGAACAAGGAAGATGAAAGGAGCAAAGATGCAACACTTCCTTTTGAGATTATGACTACTATTAAACAAAATTACAGAAAACCCCAAAACTTTACTAGAGCAGGGTATGGAGGACCACTTTAACTTCTAGTTTTCACAATAAAATTGGACTTGCTTCAAGACTGGGAAAAGTAATCAAGAACACGCAGTCAATGTTGACAAGCACAAGGTCATGCTCACCTTATGCTGAATCTTTAAAAATCATGGTCCTAGAAGACTTATCCTTGCTTATACCAATTAGAAAATGGTGCTTAGTAACAGCTCAATTTTTCACAGCCGTGCTCTAGTAAAATCAAATGTTATGAGGTCGACACGTGATAACTTTTACTCAAAAGTTCATATGCACTTCTAATTCCACCTAAACAGTGCTTACAGTACTTAATGACTCTGTCTAGGTCAGACAGCACTGGACAGGCAACACAATTCTTTCATGATGTAAGTCTTGATCATTAAAAAAATATACTACTCCAAATTGAATAAAATATCAATATCTGGAAAAATCTTTTTGAAAAGATAAAAATGTGAATAGGCTTACTCAATATTTTTCATTCTAAGAATTTAGATTTTTTAATGTTTAGCTTTTGTTACTTTATATTAGTGCTGAAATACGGTAACTTACAGTCTGCGCTTCATAAAATGAGTCCTGAGTGCCAATATTAACTCTAAGATCTGTAAATGCTAGATTAAATTCAGTAGAGGGGGGCAAATGTTTAACAGGACCTTTCAGAAGCAACCCTGGAAGTGACTGCACTTCAGATCTGCAATTTCTACGTTCTCTTTTGCTTTTTGAAGGAAGGTTTTAGTGCTGACCTGTACCCGGAACAAGTTGCCACAGCCTGTTCATTCTAGTAGTTCAACACAAGTTCACCTCGTATATCCATACCACACCAACTTACCTATGGCAGCATTTTGACCAGCCCCAAGCATGGCACAATGCAATAATACTGCCCCTGCCCCACTGCTTCATTTTTCAAATTTAACTCAATAGAAAGATCAACACAGACTTTCCTAGTCCATGTTGCGCCATTAAAAAAAAAAAGAAAAAAAAAAATCCCTCCTCCTTAACAATAAACTTCAATCTGTAAACCACAAAAACATTAGAAACTCTCTTCAAATATCAGCCAATGAACAAAATATTTAACCAACTAACTAAGCAATCATTTCTCTGCTATTTTGGGTTTAACCAACCAGAAAAACTGAAAAGCTTTGATTAGGTTTTTCCACAATATACCTCTGCTGTGTGATAGATGATTTACTATGGATGATAAATGAATATAGTCTTTCATTATGTATGGCATTCATCAGCTACGAGAAAGCTTTTGAATAAATGGAAGGTGATTTCATATCATATTCAAAGCCTCATGCAGCTAAGACACAGATGAAAGCCACATTCAATACTTGAAAAAACAAATGAAAATGAGACCTTTGCTTTACATTATGTCTGCTCAAGATAACCATCTTTATAAAAGCCCTTCAAAACTCTTCTTGAAAACATCTTTCAGGGACTGGACTTAGGTAGGAAAAAAAGATGTCTGAAAATCAATAAAGAAAGGACTAAAAGATGTAAGATTTATAGATGCTATCAGGGCGTTCGGTAGGAACCTACCTCACCTTGAAGTGGCCATTTGTTAAAGATGGCAATTCTAACAATAAGTGAGTCAATTCTAAAGAGAGGTGCAAACTCACTAGTAAGTAGCGTAACAGTTTTGCTGGATGTGTTTCTTTTCCCAGTTTCCTCCTCACGCATATTATAAGCTCTAATATTAAAAGTCCTTTGCTTCCAGCTACT
This sequence comes from Aquila spilogaster, assembly GCA_024606505.1. NCBI lineage: Eukaryota > Metazoa > Chordata > Aves > Accipitriformes > Accipitridae > Aquila > Aquila spilogaster. The sequence goes on along the minus strand of JANHGO010000012.1, from coordinate 37,936,397 downwards.
TAACGAAAGCAACAGCCCTGGACTTTTTTCAAAAACTTTCAAATATGTTTTTCATTTTGTTTCACTGAGTATTTTCCAATTAAAAAATAGAGCCAAAAATAGTCAGAGAAATGAAATTCTCTGTTTTCAAATCCAAGCCAGAAGTAACGAATCCTTTGCTTATTATGAAAAAGTCATGCAAGATTTCCAGTCCAGACCTGCAGATTCAAAGACATTTTTCAAATTTCAGAACTTTGTAATTAAATTTTTTGGACAAATTTTAAAACACACATAGGAACTCAGATGCTTGTCTAGTAATAATATCTATATGGAATAACACTAGTCACAGACTCCTCTCCTAAACAGCTCAAGGCCACATCAAGCCAATGCTTATCTACAGAGACAGAGTGCCTCTGCCAGACACTCTAAACCCCTCAGTAATTCACTGAGGTATTTGTTTTGTACTTGTTTTTATACCTGGTTTGGAAAGAATAATTGAAGCCACTCTGGAGGTGCCAGTTAAAATATCCTTAACTACTAACAGATGGTCTATACAAATGATGCCCTCTCGCTTTATGGCAGGAAATAAACATGCCTCTGCTACTGTATTTTATATGATGAGCACACATCGCATTTTACAGATAAGAACAATTTGACATGCAATGTAATTGCCTAGCAAAGTTCAAATAGAGAAACATTTTCCAAAATAACTCTTCCTTAGCATATTAAGTATAATTTAGAACCCAGAAAATGAATGGTGTTAAAATTCAAGCAAGACATTTTCTTGAGATATTTGAAATTGCTAACTGAAAAACTCCAGATGTTTAAAGTTGCCCCATTATACAGAAAGATTTAGTAACAAGTCTTGCATAGAATAATTTTTTTCTGAAGAAACAACTATATGTATTGTAATGACATTATGGCATATATACCACCATGTAGATTTAGCATAAAACTAGCAGCTAAAGCTCTCCTGCTAATGGATCAACAGCTTACCAGCCAGCAAAAAGTCTTGGGGTCAATTGACTAAACCTAGCAAGTTTTTCTCCTCCAGAAGACAGGAAGCTGCCGCCTTTGTCGCATTACAGTGCCTATTGCAGATGGCAACCCACCAGCTTAAAGCTTCAAAACATGCAATGAAGACTCCAGCCCAAAGTCGTTCTGAGTTTACTCTGCTCTTGCCTTAGTTCGGCAGCAAAGAAGAAGTCTGTAGGAGCTAATACTGGAGAAGCACAAACCTGCGACAGGAACAGCGCCACCCGAAAGAAAAAAACCCAGCTACCTTATCATCCACGTAAAATGCAGGTGGAGTTCCACAGGAGCAATATGGCAAGACCTTTGCTACACTAAATAAGCAGGAAGATTAATCTAAGCTGAAATGACGTGTCTAACATACCCTCCCCCCATTATGTTTTACACAAAATTTTATTAGAACAAGGAAAAAATTCTCCTCTTTGGTTCCACTGTGAAATTTCAATCTGAAGCCTTCTTAATTAGTTTCTTGCTTGTGAGTTAAAAGAACCCACATCATTAAAAAGTACTAGTGATTCAAGCATTTTTGTCCGCAAGTTATTAATGCAAGTTTATTAAGTTTCACCAGCCAATGTATTTGTAATTTAGTAGGGTTTGGATGAGTATGTTTCAGATTGCAGGATGCGTATTAACTGCAAGATATTCCATTTGACTATTGACAGTACCTGACCCATCAGTGACATCATTTATTTGTGGAAAATAGAAACTTTTCCAATGGAAAAAAAGGACTGACAATTTATTAACTGTAAACAGTAACACAATTCTAGGTTATGAACTCAGCTCAAGCTCCATTTTTTGAAGATCTGTTCCAGAATCTTTTAAAATTATAATTATTTCATTACTTCTTGTGAACATGTTTGGTACTTCACTGCCCGTCAGTTGTGGAGGGTTTGTTTACACGACACCAAGTCTTGTAACAATATCCTTGAATGCAGTTATTTTCTATATAAAATTTCTGGATAAAATTTCCAAGCTTGTTAAAACGTAGATTTTCTTCAGAGTGAAGAACTGAACGACACCAAAACCCAAGGATGTCATGATGCTAAAAAAAAAAAAAAATATCAGGATAATGTTTGTTTGCTCAGCTTCATTTAAAAATAATAATTCAGTTACCTAGCAAGACTCTATTAACACAAAAATCATTGAACTAGTTGGAGACATGCTGATGAAAACAAGCTATGCATTATTTTGAAGAAATATATGCCTTAGTTTAAGAATAAGAATGACCCAATATAATAAATATTGTTAATAGAAAACATTTCTAACAAGGGTGGTGAGTAGTTTTCAAATATTTATACCAGAGATGAAAGCATGGTATTTATTTCTGATTCCAATATTTTAAAAGCTATTTTTAATACATTATGTCCTAGTAAGTTAGCTACCCAAAACGCGTGATATGCAGCAAGCAGAGGCAAATATATGCTGTTCTATGTCCATTTTAATACTTGCCCAACACACAAAGCAGCACTCTGGCTGACACGATTCTCGCTACCGGGTATATGCTAACACACAAGAATCCAAACCACATTATTTTATGGTTACTTGTGGGCAGAAAGTAGTATCACCAGGACATTTTAATTTGCTGGCTTTCCTGCAGCTTCTGTAAGAGCAGCAGAAACAGAAACATTATTAGAGACAAGGGAGCTCCCAAGAACTGTGGCAATATTTACACCCAGGTTAACACTACCAAGAGGATTAAGTCCTTCCTAGGGGTTCAGGTCTGCAAAATGCCAAACTCTCTTACGTTAAGGTATATGAAGTGCTTAAATTCAAGCAAATAAATGGAAGCTACATGAAAAATAATTATGCATTGAAAAGAACAGCATTCACAAAAAGACCTGCTACATTTGAGTTGACAATTTGCATCTCTTCTCAATATTTTTTTTTAAAGTAGGGAGTTGCATGAAAAGTCACCCATGCTCTGCCACCACCTGCCAAACTCAACAAAAAAGAAAACTCTGAGAATTGGAATATTATGAAATAATGGTAACTCCAACAGGTAGCACTGATCTGACATGCTTGCTGCCAGAAAATACTGGTCATACATACAAGACTCTTGCCTGATTCCATTTTCAAAATAATGGCAGCTGAGGGCAATAATCAGGAAAGTCATTATGTCCCTTTTAAGATCATTTTGTAGATTAGAATTAGTCTCTGACAGGATGTCCCTATGAACTTTGAGGAATACATTTGCTTCTCTTGAATTCCTAATCATAAATCAACTGAACTCAGTGACGTGTTTCTGATAATTCTCTTCTGAATTCAGGTGAAAGAAAAGCAGCACAGCTCGTACTGCCTCTAGACAGCGCTACCAAATTTTTCTGGTCACATACACACAAAAAGAGCAGAACAGGTCATTCTGAACTTATTCATTCTTATTTCAAAGGAAATAAATACTAAAGACTAAAGCTTTTATGAAGAAGAAAGCAGAGGATGTCTGCTCTGCACTTCTGCTCCGGGAGCCACACCGCTCTCCTCCTGTGTGACCTTCAGCCAGTCACTTAACAGCATTACCACTCACAATGCCGCTGTAATAGCAGCGTAGTAGGCTCAGCACAGCCTTCCCCTCAGCTGGAACTCTGTGAGGAGAAATTATCAAAACCCACGCAGTAATGGTGGTAATGTAAGCATCAAAGCCACACAGGTAATAAAATAGATACACCTTTGTCATTCTCTGCGGAAAGCAGAAATCTTGCATTGTCAAACTCACTCGCTCGTTCAGCATGTTTTTCTTCAGAAAAAAAATATGGAGACTTTTACAAAAATGAAGCTACATTAATTAAACATGAACTAAACATTGGTTCTAAGGAAAATTAGGATATTCTCATTTCCTTTTTTAAATTTAACTTCTAAAATATTAGCATGCCAAATAATAACAAAGCAAAGCTCGGCATTCCCGTCCACTTTCATGCAGGATATGAGTTCCTTTCTAGAAACAGGATATAAAGGCTCCTCATAATTTGGAGCACAGAACAGTAAGAAGGGAGGAAAGCCTTGTCTGAATGACCTCTGAGGCTGGATGGTGAATGCAGACATCGTGGATATCAGCTAAACCATATGCATGCCAAGGCCAGCACAGGTACATTATCTTAGACGTGCATATCTTTACCATTTCAGCTTCAAGACTTTTACTATTCTTCCTCCTTTGTTAGGGTCTTAATGCTAGTAGACCCAGAGAGGTTCAGAGGCAAGACTCTCCAGAACCATTTGGAACAAATCTGCAGAGAAACAGGTGTCACTGGAAGAAGCCTAGCCCCTGCTACACCCTGCCAGTTTTCCACCTGGGCAGACTAGGACGGAAATACTCAGCAAACCAGAGCAACTTTCAGGAGCTGCCTCTTGAGCAGAGCATCCCAACAACGTAACTGCAAGAGCACAGCCTGGGGCTCCTGCAGGTACAGTGGCCAGGTGGATGCCCAAAAAGCACTCTGAAGCCAAGACAGTTCTGCATCTGACCCAGTCTTCCACGTGTCAAAAGGATGGCACTAGTACCTTTATAAGTTACAAATTAGTTACATCTCACTGTCAGGATAACCACCGTGACAATCCACTTCAGTCTCATCCTTCTACCTCTCTTGAGACCTCGTACAATTCTGTAAACATCTCAGAAACCAAAGGTTTTCTTGTTTGAGTATAATGTTATACTAACTTATTCAAATACTATTTATACCATGACACAGAAGCATACAGCTCAACAGAGATTACTACCCATGTATTTACTGAGATTTTTGGTACAATTTGGCAGCCAGAGGTGTGTTCTGCGATGCAGCAATTATTTTATTAGGACTGAGTTAACTAATCTAAGGTTAGCATGGACATTTCTTCACTCCCTTTGTTAGAGACTATTCTAAATAACATATTGCCATGCTTGATATTTTTACACCATTGCTATTTGCTGGTATTTCACCCCTTATGACTGCACAACTAAATAACTACATTTATATATAAATTGATTATTCAAAAGTCAGACCAGCCCTGCGGTGCAACATGTTTATCCCACTTTTGTGCATGGAATATAAATCTTTTCATATATCATCTACGACTGGAGTCATTACTCTACAAACTCATCATTATAAGTTTACCTATGCCTCTAATGAGGCGGATTTTTTTTCCCCAGTGGTAAGTATTTAGTAAGTTCCTTTAAACGTCAGTACACAGATCAGAAAATAAAAAATGACCAGGCTTGCTTTTTCCAATAATACCAAATAGCCTTTCCCTTTTTGGTTGTCTTTACTGCCTTTCAAATTTATTAGAAATGAGATGCTCATTAATTTTATTTATTTTTACCAACTAAGTTTGTTTCTAAACAAAAGGGAACCCCTCTGAAAAATATCCTCATCATGTTCTGCTTATTGCCCAAATATTTTGGCTCTTCCTGTTAGAAGTATCTGCCCCTTTACTCCCTTCCACCACTTAAATGATCAACATGGTAAATTTAATTTGGATTCTAACCCGTTAAAGACAATTTATAACATATTTTGCATACAAAACAATGCTTATGTTTTGAAATATGGAAAAAGAATAAAAGTTGGTTTAGAGCTATGCTATTCCATTTCTACAAAGAAAAGATAAGATTTGGTAACATAATAATGCCTTATTACATCCACTTGAAGAGCTAAAAACCCCACAGTCCTCCAGCCCCACTATGTTCTTACTGAGTGCTTAGCAGGGAAGAGAACTTATCAAAATATATGACTATGAATAATATTTTAAAGAAACTGAGAAGATAACCAGCTTAAAGCAAGTGGGGGAATCCATATACTTGCAGTTCAAAATGCTCTTTTAATTTACCTCATACAAGTTTGAACTCAAGATTTATAAGGAAAGAAAACTTCAATTGCACTTAAACCTGGCGTCCCTTTCAATTTATTTTGTGCTAAACAATCAGTAAGCATTCACATGGGATTTACAGTGAAATGGTTTCATTTGATTTGATGTAAAATTAAAAAAAAGGTACCCTGATGGAATAGAGATTGATATAGCAGTGTTACCAACTTAAAGCTAGCACAAGGATTAATCATTTGAAGTCTTAAAAGTAAGGAAGATACATACTGCTGTCCTTTCCTTTTATACACTTACTGAACTTCTTAAAGATTGCACTATTGATTTAAATCCATGTTTTTTAAATCCATGTTCTCATTACTTTGCCTTGTTCCTAGTATTCCTCTGGAGTTCTGTCATGGTTTAACCCCAGCCAGCAACTAAGCACCACGCAGCTGCTCACTCACTTCCCCCGACACCCAGTGGGATGGGGGAGAAAATGGGGAACAGAAGTAAAACTCGTGGGTTGAGATGAGAACACTTTAATGGAACAGAAAAGAAGAAATGAATAATGATAATGATAACACTAATAAAATGCCAACAGCAATAATAAAAGGATTGGAATGTACAAACGATGCGCAGTGCAATTGCTCACCACCCACCAATCGACACCCAGCTAGTCCCCGAGCGGCGATTCCCCGCCCCCACTTCCCAGTTCCTATACTGGATGGGACGTCCCATGG
>JANHGO010000012.1:37900885-37925762 GCA_024606505.1 Aquila spilogaster | reverse complement strand
TCCCACTGGGTGGGGGGGGAGTGAGTGAGCGGCTGCGTGGTGCTTAGTTGCTGGCTGGGGTTAAACCACGACAGTCCGCAACATAGAAACCGGTGAGTCTTACTATGGATACAAGACTCTCAAGCATGCCCTTCTCTGTTAAATCTGATAGCATCGTCTTTAATAACAGTTGTGGGTGGCTTTGCTTGGCCTTTTAATTCACCTCTATCAAGTGGCAGCTGATATTTGCCTCCTCCTCTCTGCAGTGAGAGGGCTCTCATTACCTGACTGGAAGGCAGTTAGTCAGATACATCAGTGATTCATTTCTTTGAGAAGAGCAGCAGATCTCAGAATAAAACTGTGATTTGTTCTTAGGTATGAGAACATTCCACTACAGGCTTACTCTTCTCAGAAATAACATACTAATTTTAAGGTATTTTAGAACAGATTTATGTTCTTTGCCATTCTTGTGTGAACTTTTTTTTTTTTTTTTAAATCATGGCAAGTCACATATAAATCCTGTTTCTGTCCTTAAATAGCAAGCCACCAAGTTACTGCACAAAAAACATGGTAGCAATAACTTGTCTTCAATTTTATGTGCCTGCATTTGTCCAAGCCACTCTTTTTTTTTTTTTTTTTTTTTTTAATTTTACTTTTCAACAGGACAGACTAATATGCTAAAAGGAGCCATCTTAATTATTTGGCATTCTCCAGCAGGTTTCTCGCTCTGTAAATTCATGTTGGCAAAAACTACATAGTGCAGAACCTGGAAAAGCAGATGCTACAGTAGCTGTGCAAGGAAGCTAATGACAAACACAACCCACAAGTCAGAGTCAACCAAAATGTGGGGTGTCTTGCCCTTTGGGATATGCCAGTCAGAATCAACAGGTCAAGGATCCAGAAGCCTTTGTGAGGGCAGGAGGAAAAAGCAACGACAAGCCCTCCACAGACATTCAGAAAAGAATGTTTCTGTCAGTTTAGCAGAATTTTTGTAGAACATGAGGTGTTTTGAATAAAACATTTGGGTTCAGGAAATCAATGTTTTCTGACAGAAGTTTGTTCTGCTAAGTTAGCGAGTCCTGGTTCCAGACGTGGGCAATTTTAAAGATCCAATATACAGACCTAAATTCTCAGCCCCACTCCAAATGCAGTAATAGCAAAATAATAAATAATAATAAAACCCCCAAGTATTTAGTTATCAGTTCTGTAGATACCCACAATGAGACACATGTCTCTCCTGAATGGAATGATAAAAATGGTCAAAATAAAGGAGAAAAGGAAAACCCTAAAGCTTTCCCTTCGCCAGTACTACTATCCTTTTTTCAACATCTTGTATAATTTGAACCAATACTGCAATATGGAGATAATGCTCCTCTCTTTGAGTCCATTTTAGCAAAGCTTTTCTGTATCACACTAGATCAATACCTCATTGATACATCTGCTGCCAGACCAGCTGCAATGTCATGTTCTTCTGCTGCTCAATAATATGAACTGATTTAGCGCATGTCGTTGAAAGCTTTTGCAACATCCTGAATGATTTATAAAAGAAATGGACCATTGTTCTAATAAGACAAAAATTATATAGACCCTGGACAATGCAGTAACATGAAGTTCCAATGATTTCTGCACTGTTTTTTAGTTAGCGAGTCATGCGGACACAGAAGCAATTTAGCATGAAAGAAGCACCACAGATTTATGGACAACATTCCCTTATGCGTAATTTTCCTCAGCACACAAAGACTTCGATGGTGCTTGAATACACAAAATTCTATATTTAGACAGTTAAGCTTATTTAATTGTTGCTGGCTTATTAATTCAATCACGTTCTAATTTTAGTTTCCCATGTTCTCTGTATACTAACTCATTAAAATTGTAATTCTCCATCTTTTCCTCTGGAGTCCTTAAAGATGATCAGCATATAGTCACTCTGCTGCCCTAACCATGCTCCTCAGCCAGCAACCACAGTCTTTACTGGTAATGTTGCCCACCTTTTCTTATGAATTTGGCAAGACAATGTTTGAAATTAACTTTTCCCACTCGATGGGGTGGGGAGGTGGAAATCTGTTTCAGGCTTTTGTTAGTATTTCCTTAACAAGATTACAGAACACATCATTTTTAGGATTTAGTCATTCTCATGAGTTCCTTCAGGAGCTTCAGTCACAGTGAGAAATCTAAGCAGAAACTTGAAAATTCCTCCAGAAGGCAGTCCGCTAGCAACGCTCCATCCAGGACAGTCATGTCATCATATGTACACCTTACACTGCTCGCCTCCAGACTTCTGAAATGGTAGTAGACCCAGAAAGCCAGAACCTTGCTATTATCTGAATGGTATCAGAAGGGACATAAAGATTCAAGAAGAATGAGAAGAAAGGGACACAAAGAAGAAGGGCAGAAGTAAAGGGGCAGTGTGACTCAAATGCAGCCCCTGCACAAAGTTCCATTCTGTAGCATCATAGAGTCTGCCAGAGTGGCCCCAGCAACTCCAGCCCCCTCACCTTCACTTTAAAGATTGTATTTATTATTCTAGCTTTTACTTTACAACATCCAAATAACAAAAAGAAAGGATGGAAGAAAAAACCTCACATATTTTTGAATGAAATGAGGCCAAAGGAATGTGGCCTGTCTGCAGGAATCTTCCTGAGGCTAGTAAGATCAAACTGAGGCTTCACTCCATTTCCAGATTTCCCCCCCGCCCCGTCCTCAGTAAACTTTTTACAAAAACAAAACAAAACAAAACATATTATTCTCCCTTTTTGTAAGATGCTTTAAAAAAAATAAATAAATTAAAAAAATTGCCCCATAAAGTTGGAATGAAGCATCATAGGATAGGAAAAGGACAGACAAAATGCCTGTTGCAAAGACCTTATACATTCACTAAAAAGACCAGATACTACTGTTTTCTAGGAAATATGCAGTACCTGATGGAAAGAAGCTACCATCTCTTCAGCCTTTCCAGTTAGCTAGTACTCTAGTTACAAGGTATTTACCTGCTCAGTTTGAAAAGTATTTGGTTTCCATGATACTATTGAGATTTATTCAGTCATTGAAGTACCGAACTCCAAGCAGGATGCTTCCTGTGAAAGAACTAGCAAGCATATTGTCTAAAAAAAGATACTGCACAGAAAATTCAGTTGCCTCATGAAGAGATAATGAGGCAAGCTTAGAGTTTAAACTCAAAGATAGAAAAAGGGTTTTCAGACAGTTTTAAGCATAAATCATAATGATGATAAATTCTGTCACATGCATATAAACTTAGCTTTCATCAAAATATGAAGGTTTTTAATACAGATCATGCTTCATTAAAAATAAAACACAATCCCACACAGCTTTGAGAAAACACCCAGTGTGTCTTATAATTTATCTTGCAGAACGTTCTTTTTCTTTGTTCCAAGCACACAACTATACCTTACACCCAGTCTTTTTTCTTGATATCATTTCTTTAACAGAAATATAATTTTTTCACATCACAGCTCAGACTTCAAATTGTTTGTATTCAACCAAAGAAGAGAAACTACAGACTTGACTACAATATCCAATACAAAATGAAATTTAAACTTATTCTTTGAATATGCTGATATGTTTTAAATTATCACATCTAAGGACATTTTTATAAGAAAATGTTGTCTAACCTTCATAGTTTCACTGTACTTTGCTGCAAGAGCAGAAGATTGTTACCATGAAAGCTAGACAAAGTAATTGGATATCTTGAGTTTTCATGTATTGATATTGATATTTTTTTAATTTGTATTTTTGTATATTTTTATTACAATATTTACATTAAAATGGCAAAAAATTTACAAAATTTGTAAATTTTGTATTTCCTTGCAATTAATCACAGTGCTGCCATTTCCATTCAAGGTGTAAAGGCTAATTACAATCATGCAATTTCAGCTTGTCGTAAAAAAAAAAAAAAAAAAACAGTGAATTATTGTGTACTCAGTTTATGATTTACTAGACAATTTTAATTTTGCTCCTATTACTGTATTATTGCTGTTCCAGCATGGAGTCAAAAGGCCTTGATCAGGACAACTGAAATCAGCTGAATACTGCAGAAAATTCACACACCAGCTCCAGCCCTCCTAAACCATGCAGGCTCTGCACTTTCAGGGAGGGAACTGCAGCATTTGCAGGTCCTTGCCAGAAGAATAAAGGATATTAAGAAATACAGACTCACAGGTATGCAGAAAGCAACATACATCAGCAACCTGATGAGGTCAGGACAAATTTCCTTTCAGATCTAACATCAGCAGAAGACAGTAATTAAAAATACAATAATCTGTGCAGAGACATTGAATTTTCTATTTGCATTTATTTCAAAGCTAAGACAGTGGTAAATGCTATAACTCATTAAGTCCAACTTTTTGTTCATGTTTGGTCATCCTTCTAGAAGAACATGGTGATTTAATAATCAATTTATATTTAATATCCAGTGCTTCCTTTGCGCCTTCCAACAAGAGTAAAATAAATAAAGAAACATTTAGTGATATGTTCAAAATACAAAATTTAAAAGCAGCACTTTAAAGCTAGATCTCATATTCAACAATCACTGCTGATAAAAAAGAAAGCACAATTTAAATTAATTTGGTTCTGCTACTCTTGAGAGATTGAAAATACACATGTTAAATAACACATGATGGCTCTATTCAGAATTAAAGCTCTGCTTAAAGACACCCAGCTAAAGCTCTGCTGAGTCTTATAGTACTTTTCAGCAAACACAGTAATGACCTTACACCATAAGGATTTTCTGACAAGTGTTAAACATCCATAGTGTATACACTGACCTATCTGTAGTTTTTTTTGTTCCAACTTGCTCAATTACAACATTTGGTACATGATCTAGCACAGCATATTCATGGATAACAAGCAGTATGCTAAGCTGTGCAACAGAAAATAGGATGTTAGGATACATGGGGATCCTCAGGTTTGCTTCCAATGGGAATTGATTTTGTGTTAACAGAGATTTAAAATATAACAAGTTACACATTTACTCCAGGGATGATCACCATGGAAAACAGCAGATGAGCAACACATGTAGCACTAAGATCACAGCAGGCCATCTCCTGTGGCTAATATAACTTTGGAGGGAACTAAAAAAGCCCTACACAATACTAAGAGTCATCATTACACATTTCTGTGCTTTAAGAGTTTAGTGAGAAGTCAGAAAAACGCAGTATTTTGATTCTGCCTTTTGTCCTCTTTCTGTCACTCCACAATAAGTTTTTTAGAGAGACAAAATGTTTTACTAGCTAATGGTGTGCAGAAGAACCTGTCTTGCCTATCAAGCAAAAACGGGATTTGTAAGTTTGATAGTTTAGAGTTCTTTTATAAAAATACAGTCACCAGTATTACAGCCACCAATGAGTTTTAAGTAACAGTCACAACGCTGTTGGTTTTCCTTCCACAAAAAAATAAATAAATAAATAAATAAATAAATAAAAATTCGTTCAAAAAGAAGAGCTGGAGGGGGGGAACCAAACAAAAAAAGCCTGTTCAATATACATCAATATACAGAAGCTGAAATTGATTAAATAAGCTCAAATTTTCACTGAAGACAATTTCATTTGAGAAAATAAAACTGATTCCCAAGTGCTTTTGAAGAAAATATTCTGAAGCATTTTATTGCTTGCAGTCATTCTTTACCCCATCTTTATTATTGTTAGCATTCCAACTTGAAATATTTTAGAGAATGCAAAGATTTTTTTTTTCCCTATTAATAAGCATTTTTATGCAGACTAGCCATCTGAGTGACTCTGAAAGCATCAGCTGATCCCACACTGCATAGACAGTGTTAGTTCAAAGTAAGTTTTGTGGTATGGCTGCAGATTTAGCACACCTGAAATCAGAAAGCAAGTATAACAGCTACACGGCCAGTCTGCATGGATGCAGCCAACAGCAACTAACAAGACTGAATCAGTCTTCATCTTCTGCCCCAAAAGTGATATAAACTCCTTTGTAAAACCATTCTCATGAGTTAAACTTAGTTAAACTTTGTAGACCCAGAATTCAAGATCTGTAAAGCATGTCTTTTGAGGTAAGACTGGAAAAGTCTGCCTCCAGAAAGGCATATTGTGTGGACGAACCAATAAATTTAAATAAGCTTAAAAAGGAGTTACAAATAAAGCAGTAATGTTTCCATACTGAACAGAACAAGTAGTAATAGGCTTGAACTTCTGCTAAAAAAAGCATTAGAATGGACCTCAGAAAAGTAATTCCAATGGAAACACGAAAGATCACCCAAGTGTATTACCTAGGAACATTATAAAATCTCCAATCCGAGAGGTCTTTCAAAGCAGGTCAGACAAACATTTGTCAGAAGTTCACTGCCTTTGTGTGACCATGACTGACATACCCTGATCCTTTTTGAGCCCAGTTATCTATGATTCTATTAGACATCTACCAAAGATGACAGAGCTCTAAAGAGAAAAAAAAATCACATTAATGGTGATAGCTGAAAATAAGACTAAAAAAGGCATAACAAAATGCACATTGTAAAGATCATTTTTTGTTGGCTTTATTCCTCAGGTACATACTGCATGTATTGCTTTTTTATGTCTGTCATTAATTAATTTTAAACACCAAAGTGATTCTAATAATATAATATTCCCCTTATTGAAATTGCAGATTCAGTATTAATCTGAGATACTTAAGAGAAATGTCTATTATGCCTATTGTCAAGACATGTTCTCATGGTGCTGGTCTTCAAAATCCCTCCTCTGGTTCAATACACATGGACATTCATAACACACTGTGGCACCAACACCCGTGATTTTCAATAAATGCATAATAAAAATAGGAGTTCACATTTGGACTCTGAAACAGCCAGAGACACTGGGAAGGGGTCCCATCCTACCCAGAGTGGCCTTAAAGACACCAAAAATCTTGAGAGTTTCTGGCCATGTTTTCATTACTCAAAAATTTTTAACTTTTTTCTAAGTACTTACATACAAGACCTACAAATCTCGGCAAATCAGAAGTTTATTTTATACCATAAACTAACAGTTAACTCTGCTCTTGTTTCTTTTCCTCTTTTCTTTCTATTCCTCTATGCAGGAACGTGGTCCTCTATGGTTTACAAATTCAAAGAAACCAAAAGCCTTGGGGTTTTGTTTTCTTTTTTTTTTTCCAGTTGAAAGAGGACAAAATAACAAGCTTCTCTGCCTTTGAATTTCCCACAGGTCCAATTTTAATTTGAAGGGAAAAATGAAAAAAGCATGGGAGGAGGAACCTGTAGAGAAATAGAAAAAGGCTAGATATTTAAAAATCATCTAAATGATTCCATCCTGCAAAAACCAAGAACAAAGTGTTTCACATAACTAAAAACATATCAAACCTCTGGAGCTTGCTTCTATTTTCCGCAATTCAAAGTAAAAATTTTCTGAGATAAGTTCACTCCAAGACCCCACCCCCCTAAAAGGACTACTAATATTTTTTTCCTTTGCCTTCATGTTGGACAACTTTAATATCAATTTTCTGATTTTCAGGGCATAAGGCAGCAACAGATGACAGGTGATCACTTTAAGTCTAATTATACTAGCTACTGTTCTTCAAGCTGCTTCTTTATGCATGAAATTAAGAACACAAAGAGAAAAGGAAAGAATGTATGGCTACACATAGCCAAATATGCAGAAGTCACTTCTGAGATTGCCATGACTGAGCAGAACAGAGAAGTGCAGGGAAAAAAAAGTGTAGGCAGTTATAACATTTATCAGTTTGTTTAAACTAATTATCCAAAATACATTCTAATATAACACACAATGGACATTTCAAATTTCATTCAACTCTAGCATTCCTACTGAAATCAGTCTAGGGCATAATTAAGTACAAGTAAGACCAGTTATGAATATTTAACTTTTAGAAGTGACCAGAATTTTACGTTTCAGGTAACAACAAACCTCATTTAGAATTATTCTGATAATTATATGGTGAGGTATAAAGTATAAAATCATACATACAGTCATACCATGGCCTGAAATAAATGTTCATTGTCCAACAGCCATAACATTACATTAAATAGTGTATATCAGAAATTTGTTTTCTGCAATATTCTATATTTTATGGTGTGTGTCTCTCTTTTCCCAAGATGCAAAGCCCTTTAAATACTTAATTTCATACACTGAGTGCCTAGCAAGGCATTGGAAATACATAATTATATAGTTATATACATTTTAAATATATTAAAATATATAAATAAATATATAAATAAAACCGTAAATATCCCTTTAACAGCATTCTGCCTTAGACTATACCAGACACTGTATCTGAAAGATAAGTAATTGAAAAGTCTCTGAGAGAAAGATGATCTTAATGCTTTTTTGTCTCTAAATTGGCTACTGTGGATTGAACTTGCTTGAATAATATCAAGATTTAAGGGAAAAACCAATGAACTTCCTTCCTTCTTTACCGGAACAGTATCCCTGTATAAATCCTCCAAAACTATAATCCCTTCAGATCGCACTTTTTCCCATCATAGCTGAGCATCTAAATGACATCATGAACCTGCAGTGCCACACAGGAAACAGCAAGAAAGAGTATCTAAAAAGTCTCCAGTACTGTTGATCAAAATTCCTTCTTCTTACCAATTTTGAAGAAATTCATAGATAGTTGCTTTTTAAGTTTGAAATGCCTGTACTGCTTTCATGACTTGCAACTTCAGAAAAGTTGAAAAAAACCCAGTGTTTACAGGCAGTTACACCTCCCTCTCTCTGTTCTTTCAACAAGCCTGACGTCAGGCAAAAATGCTTTCCCCAACTGTCTACTGATAATAATCTCCCACGATGTCCACCATAACAATCCAGACTGCAAAACAGGCAAACAATAATTTTTTGCTGTTTTATAACGTAATTGTTATATAGCCTTAGTAATTTATAGCAGAGGCTTGCCCTTCAGAAGTAATTCCTGAGATAACCTCTGACTTTTGCATTCCTCTGTCATATAGGCTTTTGTATTTTAATGATGCAATTAACAAGATATCATTGGCACATTATAACTATCTTAAGCAGCCTGCAGTCTGACCTCAAATTTGTATGCTGATTCAAGTAGGAGCCAAGTTATTACTTCAGGTTTCTAACATTAGCCTTCTTCAACAGCTTACTTCTTGTAAAAACTGCAGTTTGCTATCTAATAAGGCAGCTGATAAGGCACAAATACAGCCCAAAAGATGTTTCCATTACAACCTTCTGGAGATATCTTTGAATATACTTTATATAAATCTGCTTCTTATTAGATACTGTTGGCAGGTTACTTCAAGTGTTCATTCCTGTCTGCACTGGACTAACTTCAAGGAACTTGTTTCAAATTCAAATGATCCATTCACTCCTAAACACTGCACTAAGGGTACAGGATAAGAACCAGAATATTTATCTCTTTAACGTAACTCATATATGACAGTTTACCTGCCTGTCTAATCTTAGACACCTCAGTTTTTGTAACAGTACAGAATCCACCCATTTTTGCCTCACTTCCCCTCTTCTTATTTGAGATAGTAGGAAGGGCTTTCTTCGCAGAGTGAGGAATAGAGAAAATATGTGTTTTCATTTGTTCTTCTCATTTAGAGTACTGGTGGATTAAAGTTTTGGTAGTTAGCATTTTGGTATAGTTGGCATTTGTTTCTATTTAAATGACTCAATTGTCCAGAGTTTATTTTTCCTCCTAGCAAGATTTTTTCCAGCAGATCTTCTGGGAGAATGTCTGCAGATAGGATTAGATTGGAAATGCTATTGCTTTCAGTGTACTTAAGACACTGGCAAGAATGAGAATTTAAATGAGAGATTTCAGATGTCTGCATTACGCACTTCACAAATTCCTTCTTGCCTAAGGGAGGTAAGAACAACAACAACAAAACCCCTAACTCATTTCCAAGTTAATTTAAAAGCAGAGTTTGATGGCAGAATATTTGCATATGTTAGCTTCAAGACAGATGCAATATATGCCATTGATATTTGCACCCATACTTTTTAAGGTTTTCTCTTCTACAAATACTTTGTGTGTACTATAAAAGCTATACAACCCTTTTTTTCACTGGCAGGTTTTGGAAATCAAGAGAGAAAAACCCAATTCTTATAAATTGATGGAATATTCCTTTGCAGGGCAAGGACTTTATCATTTTGTATTTTTCCAATTTTCAGAATATACCTCTTCATCTTGTATTTAGTACTGAGTAATAGCTTTCTGTAGGTCACATAACTTTATTTTTCTTTAGAATTAGGAAACAGAAGGCAATTTAGAGGCAGTTTCTTCCATTAACCGATCAACTTTCTTCATGGAAGTTTATATTTTATATAGAACAGATTTGAGTCATCTCTACTAGTGGAGAAGGACTACACAATCAAGATGCCTTGCTAACCTATAATGACAAGAAACAGCTTCAGAAACACGTGTAGGCACGAGAAAAGGTAGTGATAAAAATTTAAGGTTCCATCAGCTTTAATTATTCTTGCTAGTGAGACATAAGAGTAAATGCTAGCACAGCCCTACTTTCTAATCTCCCACTTAAGTGCCAAAATCAAAAAATCCAAGAATTATTAGCAGCCTCAAGAAACAGCTATCTCAGCTGCTGAGCTGGCAACTACATTTCTCACCTCTCTACTGAAATTCAAGGTTATAGCCCAACTCTTGCTTCAACCAACTGAAGGGATCTTGCCAAATGCAAAGGAAGCTGAATTGGGTCTCTTTCGCTTCCAGTCCTCCCGAAAGAGATGATAGTTTTCTTAAAGCTTCCAGAAATATTTTTGTTTCACTCACCTTACTGGTTGTTCTAAGAAACCACACTTCCTTTACATTTGGGAAATAATTGTGTACATACATAAATGAAAGAATTAACACTGTTTGATTTGACAGCTATTATCTGTGAATTACAAATGTGTGACTTAAAAAAAAGTAGGCAAGGGGACATGCTACGCGTGTAACTATGTTTTCCCATACTTTATGTTAACTGCAAATGGATTTACATTAGTCTTTTAGTATTCTGGGAGAGAAATTAATTCCAAAGTTTTTCAGTCCTCTATGCTGACATAAGTTTAAAACATATTCATTCTCTCAAGCTTCAACATTAACTTTGGATGCATAGCTATCCAATTTCTCCTTTATTTTTTCTTCTTCCTCAAACTCTTTCAAGAATATTAATTTGAATAAGCATTTCAAACAAGATGAAATGGACTATGAATTTTATTTTATTTTTATGGATATTTGCTTAAATCAAATGAATCACAAGTGAATTAAGTTAAATTAGTAAGTAATTTAAATATCTGGACATGCATTTTATGTGTACAGTATTGTGAGTTTTACCTTATTGCTCTGACTGGAAAAGTGCATCTTGATCATAACCTGAAGCAGGAGTGTAAATTTCACGACTTCAAGAGACAGAAATGGAACCAGGAAATTACACCATTTCATAATCAAAGTTTTTTGAAGGGAAATCATTAGAAAATCTGGCCTGGTTAAGGTGCTCAACAGAAAGCAAATAAAACCTGAAATACTATGTACACAGACTATAGCATCTCGATAGAAACTTAAAACTATCACTAAATACAAAGCTTTATTTTATTCTGTATTTCTTTTTACCGTGAAATTAATTTATCCTCCCCCAAATAAGTAGACTAATACAAACTTGTTTTCAGAAAATGTTTAAGACTGATAAATGGATAACAGATGTCTTGCCAGTGACTTCTCTAGTGCATAGAGCTGCTTGAAGGAATGATACTATGTGAACAGCAACAACAGTAATAAACACTGATTTATTGCAGTACTGAAAAAGTTAAGCATGTGCTCAAGGGTGAATTTTTGTAAACACATCAAGGGAAATGTCTGTCATGACGTTTGCAATAAAGACTGTTACACTGCTGGATTAAAACACTCAGTTTTGCAGATATTTGAAAGTAATTGAACTTCGTAAGACTTTTCAATTTGCATAGATATATATTTTTCAAGCTGAAAGTATTTTCTACCGCAGAAGTTACAGAAGATTGAAGAAGGTAAGTATCTGCTAAATGCAATAATTTAGGGGAAAATCTGTAAACAAAAACCACTGTAAAATAGACTGTTGAGACTGTGAAAATTAATCAATAATTAAAGTACTTTGACAAGAAGCTTGCTTGAGAGCCTCTATCTTCTGAATGTTAAATTATGAAAGCATGAATCAGGTGTTATTGAACACAGCCATGTTTAGTGTGCGCATCACATAATGTTCTTGCACTATTTCACCAGGGGAGTATGTTAAAAGACTCAATCTTTAAATTTAAAAACTACTTGTTATTTATTGAATTCTTATACCATAATATCAGACTGGAAGGGTTTTAATTTTAGAGGACTGTTAGAAAAAAAGTAGGGATAACAGAGAAAGTACTGGTTTTATGCAGGTGAAGTTTAGAATTTGGACAAAATTTAGTTTTGATTCTGATTAACTGATTCTAATTAAATGAGCTCAAGTCTTATGTGTTGATTACAGAAAATTTCAGACCAAATGGTAAAAATCATGTAAGACTGGGTAATACCAAAAAAGTTAGATACCTAGGTAACAAGTACAAGTCTTGGTCTTTAACACCATTTCATTTTGAGTTTTAGAAACCGTTCTTCTTCATGGTTCATATCTAAAAAGGTTTAAAAGGATAAAACAGGTATGTGACAGCAAAGCCATGCAATCTCTTCCTGTAATTTCAAGGGGCAGGAGCTTGAAAGAGAATGCACAGAAGGGGTTAGGTTTTTAGGGGTGTTTTCTGTTTGGGTTTTTCGTATGAAGGAAAAGAAATATCTAAAACTAGGTAAGATAAGCATGAGGTTTTCCAATAAAAAAGGGAAAAGTAGTCAAACTGCAGATTTTTTCATGAATATTACTTAAAGAAATAAAGGCTTTTACTTATTTTTTTGTTTACTAGCACTGTTTTGAGTATTTGAATATAGCTGAGCTGATTCTACCCTTGGGATGTGCAGTCCATGTGACAGACTTCTTGGCCAGAATTTCTGCTTCCTGACTTCCTACAGGCCTGAGCCTTGAAAAGTATCACAGTCACAATGCTTTAGGCACACAGGCTATTTCACTTGAGCTAACAGAAACAACCACATTGCTGAAGGCAACCACGAGTTGCAAAAGCACTGCTGAATAAGCAGGTGATGTAATAATAACACAATGTGGTATCTATATTAAAATACAGTTGCTTGACAACAACTTGAAGCTACCTAATGTGGTATTTCAAGTTCACCTCAGCTTTTCTAAAGTAAATGTGAAAGTAAAAATGACAGCATTTCCATTTAACGTTGTGTGCAACTACGCAAATATAATCTAGATATGTGTTAGAGCTATGCTCATAAACCGATAATTTTCACAACAGGAGGTCTGTTGATTGCCCTTGACATGGAAAGTATCCTAAATTTTAAGCACAGCTTTCTTCCTCCTTTAAATTCTTGTAGCTGTATGTTACATTGTCAGCTTAATGCAATGGATTATTTTTGATGAAACTAACCTTGTAATATTGTGACATAAATGAAATGTTTTATTTATTCAATGCTATTCAGTAGTGAATAATTTTCTGTGTTTGCTTTATTTACATGTTGGAACCGTTCTGGAAAAGTGTCATTATAAAACAAGATGGGGGGAACACACAAAATGGAGTAGGTGGTATTTTAAAACACCTAAGTCAGACTCCAAAAGCCTAGATAACAAGCCACATAACTAAACCAGGGAAATGATACTCTTATCTTTTTAGATTTTTAACTTACGGTTAAGTGCAGGTATCATATGCCATGCTCAGAGCTGTTCTAAAGTACAATCTGTTTGATCCCTTTCTCCTGCTTTTACTGACAGCAAGGGCTATGCCTGGATTACAGTTACTACTATGCAAAAGACTCACAATAAAACCTGACAGTCTATAAACATTCATCCAAATCAGACTTTCATTAAAAAGGAATTCAATCCTTCTGGTCTCACAACAAATTTTAAACAAAGCTGAGCAACGCTGGTACCATTTTTTAATCAACTAATTGTAAAAATGGAAATTTTTATGCATAAAAACGGGCAAGATCACCAAGCTCAAAATTCATCCATCAGAACAAGATGGATGCATAAAAAGTAGAATGTCCTATGAAATCTGAAAACTCTGGGATAGTAACCACAGTAGTGCTCTTTGGATGCATGTGTACAACCTGCTGTAATCTGGTTAACAGGGAATGATGTTTTGTTTATTGTACATTTGTGAGTCTATTCTTTCACTCTCTGTTGTTAGAAAACTTATTCAGGTTTTATACTGCTTGCTTCACGAAAGAGAGATGAAGGACAGGAACAAAGGACAAAAGGAATATCTCAGCCAACATTCTCAAATCTGTGAAAAGTACATTAGAGTTCACTGCCAATGCCAAGATTTCCAGTGCAGACACAATAGTTTTAACAGCTTCTTTCAGAAGAGAAATTTAACAGTGCAATCCTCTTCTTCCCTCAAAAGTTTTAGCCACTCATTCATACAGTGTTTTCCAGTCCTAAATAGGTAATCAGAAGAAAATGTACTAAAAAAAAAAAAAAGTAGAAGGATTCACGCCAAAAAAAAAAAGAAAACCAACCCCAAAAACCTAGAGTGACTTGAGATAGGGTCTGTGAAATAAAATTGTGCAGACATAACCTAAACTTCTTTTTTTATAGCCTGCATTATGTAATACCCAGTTAAATGCTGATGTGTCAGTGTTGACTGTGTACTTGATTTGTTTTGTGTAAATAACAAATAAAAGTACCCTCACCATTCAGCTTAAATTCTCAAGAAGGCAACAGGGAAAAAAATTCAGCATATGGAGAAGCTAAATATGAAGTTTCCCTACTGTTAACCTACCCTATCCTTAAAACAAGCTCGTGTTAAACCATTCACAAAAATAAATACTGAAGTCACACCTTTAAAATAGCACAAACATCATCCAGTATATATTGTTTGTTACCTAACCACGCAGGAAAACTCTGCCAGTTTACATCTCCAGGCAAATTTTCACCCAGAGACAGTAAAATGTAGACGTTCAAACAAAAATGGAATTATAGAATTTGAAACTATAACCATTCCTGTATTTTTCTCCTCCAGTTGTCAACTAAGCTAAAAAAAAAAAATCCCATGACTTCAGGACACCTCCTCTGGAGGTGGATAACAATGGAAGATGCATGAGCAGGGCTGCTTCAGACCTCCTCATTTACTGTATTCCCAGTGGTCTCCTGCAACATGGCCTCCCTCTTTACCAAGGTGCATGCTAGTCCCACTCTCCACAATTACAGGTTCGAACTAGGTAAATCATGTATCTCACAAAACAGAAAAAAGTTATAGAGCCAGTGCTCTACAACATCCAGCTGCCAATGTCATTACTGACTGCTGGAGTTCAACATGTGCTCATCTCCTACTGTCGAACAAGAGCATGATGAATTTTATCAACTCCTAAAGGTGCTTGAACTGCCGGTTGAGATTGTTTGCATGGACAGGGTGGTTCATGAGGATACAGAAGAGGTCCAGGATGTAACTCAAATACTTATTAATCGCTAGCAAATCTCCTTTTTTTTTTTTTTTCTTTAATAATCATTAGCATATTTGTCCTTAAACAGGTACACACAACAAGAACAACTGCTCAACTGCCTAAGCATATAATCTACTAACACTCTTTAAACCTGACAAAGTGGGACAAAAGTTTTTTGCTACATCAAGGTCTTCCATCTGCAGCTGTTCCAATGGCAAATTCCCATTTCAGTAAATTGGTGCTCTGTTCCCAGAACAGATGCAAAATCAAACTCCCAATGAGAATACACAATGCAGCTTGATTCTAAGAACAAAGTATCATTTCATTCTCTAAGTCTTCAGAATTCTGTATTCAAATGATTCTTTTAATTGCAATGGGAATTCCATAACCCTTTCGTTCTCAGGGAAAATTACTTTTTTTCTAGTTAGAGGACAAATACAGTACATCAATATTGTATTTTTCTATATGTGTACATTCTAGCTGGTATTTCAGGCTACAGAGAGACAAACACCTGCATTCCACTCACTACAGCACTGGCCCTGACAAAGAGACATATAGTCTGTTACCAAGGCAGAGATACATAATTT
The DNA here is from genome assembly GCA_024606505.1 of Aquila spilogaster. Taxonomy (NCBI): domain Eukaryota; kingdom Metazoa; phylum Chordata; class Aves; order Accipitriformes; family Accipitridae; genus Aquila; species Aquila spilogaster. The sequence goes on along the minus strand of JANHGO010000012.1, from coordinate 37,909,728 downwards.
GAAGGTCAAATTAAAAGGTTTCTCTTCATTAATGACATACATATCAGTATCATAAAAGTGATTCTGAACAAGCTGCTGTTTGCAGTGTTGAAGGTCCTTACAGAATTAAACAAAGCATTATAACTAGTTTAATCACCTTTTAAATTTTAAAATATGTCTTCTCTTGCTATATGAATTTTTATTGCCTTATACACGTCATTTCGTGTTGCACACTTCAAAGTACCCACTGAAATAAGCAGATGTTTAATTCCCAGAGAATGTGTCAATGCCTGAAACTTGTACAAGCAATGCAAATCTGTTACACACGGGAGCTAACAGATTCACAGATGATACCCCTATTTCCCTGTGGAAGAATAACACAAGAGAAGGTGATAAAAAAATTTCACTCTGCTAGAAGGAATGAAAACTCAACACCCTGGCTTGTTTAGTTAAGGGGAAAAGCTTGGATGGAAAAGCTTCTAACAATTAGTCAGACTGCAGCATTAGAATCACAGCAAATAAACAAGAATTTGGCAAAGGCAAATACTCCTGCAGGTACTTAAAACTTTAATCCATACAGTTTACTAGAACAGTCTGTTCAAAGAAATTAGCTAATAAATTTACCATCTTAATTAAAAATTCTCATATATATCCATTTCTCCCTGTATCAGTTTTGTCGAGTTTGAATATTCAGACAATGAAAAATGCTTAAATATTTGAGCAATAGAATTCCCTTGTTAACAGCTCATGACACTTCTAAGAAAGACTGAAAATCACACACCTGCTTTGAGAAAAAAATACCTGTAAAGTTTTATGATGGAAGTTGAAAAAATCATCATTCTTCCATGATTAATAACTCATAATATCTAATTTAATAAGCATGCCGTAAGAAAACATATAATAAAGAGGGGAAATGAATGGTCACTGAAGCATATACAACTGAATGGGAAAAAAATTACCAGCTTAATATTAAAAATAAAAATCTTAGGAATATTCTTCTGATGATAAGCAGACTTTCATCAATCTTTAAATCCATAAATTTCCATTTTCAAACCAGGCACATGTGATTTTATGACTTCTTTTTCTAATTTCAGTGGGATTTAGCAGCTTAAGTCCCAAATCATTCAGGAAAGCTTCTGAGTATCTTAGCTGCTTTTAATTATTTATATTAGAAATATATAAATATTGAGATGCTCAGTTTAGAATTTGGGCATATAAGCATCTTAAGATACACCTGTGTGGCAAATACAGTATCTTAGGAGTAAATTAAAACATCACAAGTACAGGTTTTCATTTTTGACCACTTCTATTTAAAAGATTGCTTCAACAGTTCAGAAGTTTTTTTATTCTCATCTTTAGGAAGATGTTACAGTATTCCTTCTGCATATCACTCCCTTTTACTGGCCACTACATCTAAAATGATTATATGTGGCGATCTGGTTTTCTTTTCTGACATTCTTTTAAATACATTCAAGATGGTCTGATGATCTTGAAGGTCTTTTCCAACCTGAATGATTCTATGATTCTATGATTAACAGAAGTTCAGGAGTATAAAACTGTACAACAGCTGTATAGCAGCTTCAGATGGCTATTACAGTCCACTTTATCTTTCAGAAATTAAACTTAAGAAACCCTAATTCTTAAAATTACTAACTGAACAACTCTGCCTCTCTCTTAACGAACAGTGCATACAGCTATTGTCAAAGCTCTACTTTGAGTACCCAAAATAAAGGAATGCTTCTGGTATGTAGAGGAACGTAAGATTTTAATGTGTAAAAACCAAAACATTAATCCTTAATTGTTTATATGATCGGAAAACAGAATACTGAAGATTCTTCTTATCTATAAAAGTAATCAATATGTTGGGTTTTGTATTTCTGTGTTTCTATTTATAAATATTACAGACTAGTAAAAAAAAAACACAAAAAACCCGCAACTGTGAGGGAGGCAACCAAATTGGAGGCAAATTCTATTGCTTTATAACATTCTAAGTCTGAATGATTGTTTTTTTTCTAATGCTGTCCCCCTTGGACTGAAGACTTTTCTTGCAACGTCTTTGCACATGACTTACCGGCAGTGTTTATGTGATCCTGTTAAGGTTTCAATCACAAAGCATTCCCCTTCATTGAGACAATATGCAAGATCCTTGTCTTTGCATGGCTTAAAGTGCTCAGATCGCTCAGTGGAATACGTTGTAGTATCTATGGAGAAAACGAAAAAAGGAAAGAAATGCTGTAAGGCTAAATGTTGGATGTTCTTATAGTATATGTTAAATAAAGGTGATCAGATTGGTCTCAGTAACATCAACTGATCAAGACAGACTAATTAACAGCAAAAGCACGGGGCAAGCAAACTTTAGTGTGTCTGCAGTATTATTTGCAATCAAGCTTCTTAAAAAGATTCACAGAAGGAATCTTATATTTGGTAATATAAGCAGAAAAACAAACTAGACTGCAGCAAAGTTGAGTATAATTTTAACCACTTCCAATTTCCAAAGTATCCCTTCTAAAATGTAAACACACCTATTTTGTATCCTTTAATCAGAACAGTTTTTTCATATTAATACACTGAAATATGGTTTTAAATAAAATACACAACTTTTTTCATTAAAAATGAGCAAAAGTAGCTAATATAGTAACCTAACACCCTCCCTCCCCCAAGACAAACCCCACAGCAATGAAAGAAAAAACAAAGCCAAAAACCTAAGGACGATGATAATTTGATTCACCAGTCACAAAAACTGGCCCAGAACTTGAATACAAGCAATGCACCATAGACTGTGTCATTTCAGGTACATCATCTGTAGGTTTCTACAGGTACATCCGAACAGCACTGCAACACAGTTCAAAAAATTGATTACAGTTTGGACTGTTGGCTGTAACTTTGGAATATGTAGTTAGATAACGAGATTTGGAATAGGCTGACAGTATGTCAGGGTGAGCTATCATTCCTGTCTTCTAATATATCTCTTTAACCTTCCCAATCCAGTTGGATTAATCAACAATAAAGTGGAATTTTCAGAGGAAGATGTCTGACTGACAGATATTTTAATTTTCTCCACTAAGACAAGTATTTTTCTGATTAAGTATGACTTTCGAAGTAGACAATGATTTCCACAGAACCATGGTTCAACCTTCATATACAATCTTAACTCTCAAAGTTAAAATTTCTACTCACTTTGCAGGGACAAGGACCAGGTTCTAATATACTAATATATATTGAAATTACAAGAGAACATTTCATTATATACCATACAGACTATCAGAAAATATTCTGTTGCCTGCTGTCAAAGGAATGAAGCTGTGCTCTATGCACGTGGAACTTTGCAAAGTAAAGATTATATAAACTTGCTTTTTGCTCGTAACTTGATACAAAGTAAATATCCACCAAGCTAACACCAAAGTTGAAAACCAAAACACTAAAATACAAGACACCTGTAAGTACAGTTCTACAAGAAAATTCACATATTCCAAAAATCTTTCAAAGTAACTTTTTTTATTCTTAGTGTATTTTAAATAAAATAGTGCTACAAGTTTTCCTTGTTATCCAAAGTGAAGGAAGATTAATAAAATACATTTGTAAAGAATAAGAAAATCCACACCCTAATCTTTGTATACAACACTTCCCCCCTGCCCCGAGAGAAGATATTGTAGTTTAAAATTTTCAGTGGAGAGAAAAAAAATCCTGGGAATAAACTCCAACAGTCTCCCTTCAAATGTTTTTGCAGATTCAGAGTGAAAGGTCCTGCCATTTTCCCTGATAGCAACACTTACAAAAAAGATGCAGGCTATATAAAAACTACTATGTTTTTAATGACTGCAAGCAAACCCTGAAGTGAAATGTATCAAATTGAACTTTGGAAATAATACAAGATGTTTGTAAATGCAAACAGTGATTAGCACATCACTGTTGACATTTCAAGAATGATCAGGTTTTACGTAACAAAAAAATTTTCAGGTAGAAAAAAAGGTAGTCCAGTTACCTTTTAAGGTCAATTTTACACAGGAGCACTTAAATGACCATTTAAAATTTGCTTAGGCAAAAAAATACAAACAACAGTAATAAGATATATTTCTATCCTTTTTAAATAAGAGAACTGAAGATAATATTATTTGAAAGCACTTGTGATAATTACAAAAGGTAACTAAAACTGATGAGCGGCAACTCAACTTGATATGGCTATAAAGAACACAACACTTATCTCTCAGCCTGCTCTGAAGAAACAACCTGTGCAAATACCTATATAAAGGTAGTCACATTACACAGACCAAAGTAATCTGAGATGGCCCCAAAGGACAAGAGCAAAACTAAGGAGACACACAGTATCACAAAGCGTGTCTTTGAGGTAGTGATGTAGTGAATTCTCAGAGCACAGTGTTTGAAGTGCAGGATACTCCTACCATAATTAGCTAAAAAATACCTTGTCAAGGTCAGCATTTTAAAGTTTTAGATTAAATATATTCTTCAGAGGTTTTGTTCTGTTTTATTTTAGTCACTTCTCTGTTCAATATTATTCAAGATTAAATCAAGTCCACAGCAGAAACTTTTGCCAATTCAGCAGTGTCAGAGCAGAGCTAAGACTGAGCACGTGCCATTTTATACTGGCAAAAGTGCCACTGAAGATACAGCTACAGCATACCTTAATTTGGTTACTAATGGAAAATACACAAGTAACTGGACTTCTCTGCTGATATAAATTCTTGACAAACTACGGTCAGCCATTGCAGCAAGCCAGCCTTCCAGAACTGGAGTTTCTGACACTTCCAGAGGAGTGACATGGTGTTCTGCCCATGCAGAGCGATGTGGGGCTGGAGTCAAAAATGCTCCCCTCAAAGCCCTGTTTTATTTATAAACAAGCATACGTTGTGATACTTCATTTTCTCCACTTAGACATAATTCCAAGCTTTTCTTACATTGTTTTGAGTTCCGTCTCTGGTCTTTCAAATTAAGTACAACAGTTGTAGGTAACAACGATGCTGACAGCTTCTTATGACAGCCTTGGAAAGCACTCCTTATGTTGAAAAGTACACAATAATTTCTAACTTTTTTTTTTAAAAACAAATACAGTCTCATTAAAAGTCAGTTTTAAGTTACAGCCTTTTCTGTCTTGAAAATATTTGTGCAAGTCTAACCAGGTTGATGCACAGGGAAACATCTGTCTCTGTACAGCTGATCTCTGGTCTGCAAAGGTCATTCACTAACATTCAAAAGCTCAAAAGCTGTGTTACTAATTGATATCCTAGATATCCCTAGAGCTGTTTGGTATTTTCTGCTGGATATACTCACATACAGGCTATGCGAGTTTTCTGAAAGGTTACAATCCTGCTGTTATTTCATGTTGCACTCATGATGAAACAAACTCTGTTACAGCTTCATTAAATATTGAAAAAACAAAATCTAAAAACTTGTTCTAAACAGAACTACAGAAAGAACAAAACAATGGAAAACACTGTAGAGACTATACAGTTTTCTTGATTCTTCTTCTAATAAACAATAAATCCTATTGTCTTATATGCACACACACCCCCCCTTTTTTTTTTGACTCCTAACCAAATACCGAATTAACTTTTCCATGGTGGAATTGTCCTTCATAGCTTCAGAAGCCTGCTAAGTATCCAACCATTCTATTCTGAATTTTTATTTTTTTTTAAGTAATTGATAAAACCTAGGCATTCACAAAATTACTAGTAAAGCTCTTTAATTTATTTCTAGTCTTTGAACAAAGGTAACAGACCCAAACATTTATAGGTAACAAAAGGGAACTTCTGTCAAGTATTCAGATGTCCTTGAATTCAGTCCTTAAATAGCAATAATCCATAATCCCTTAAGGTCTTCTTTTTCATTTTTTTTAATTGCCAAGTGTCCAAGTGTTTCATGCAAATGCAGCAGGGGCTATTGATTTCTGCTGGAATTTTTCCAACTGAATTGGAATAAAGAATTTTTAGGTACTTTTGCTCTATTTTTCTTGCCTCACTTTATCAGCACAGCTTTATGCACGATTCCCATACTACAGAAATGGAGATACCATTGCCAAGTCTCAGATATCACTGTTTAATCAAATGAACAAGAATTCAGTTCACATTTCAAAGGAAGGCTTCAAGATCTTTTATTTAGAAGCATGGAGTTGGTTAAAAAAAATGCAGTGATTTACAAATGTTGAAAAAAAATCAGTAGGAAGGTTTCAGATGTTATCTTATTTTGTTAAAGTCTAAAGCTTGGTCTAAAGAAGTGTCACTGACTTTGTATTCTTGTCTCATTAATCTACTGCATCATGTTTATACCAGCACAGGATGGCTCATTATAGCTAATTTACTGAATGATCTTCAAGGCATGATATGGATACTATAAATACTATCTCCTCTTTCAAGGCTACCAGATTCCTTGTTTCCAGTACTATGCCCTGATATTAAAAACCTGTAAATGCAAAGGACAAATGCAGGAAAGGAGAGAATGCAAGATTTAAAATATCCTGGGAAACACCAGCATTCGTGGCACCTGTTTCTGTTCAGACTGCAGCAGCAGCAATGATTCCCACCCATTGCATCTGTCTTACAGAGTTCTGACTTTAGAAACAGATTTTACTGGATACGTCTCAAATAAAAAAAGTTTTCCATGCTAGCTTTAAGTGATACTCACACTGCATGCACCTCATGGTAAACATTGTATTCCAGATAGACAGCCTTAGCTACTAGAGAGAGAGTAAAGAAAATGGCCTAGGAGAACAACAGATAAAAAGACCCAGGTTAACTTTTCTGAAGCCACTAGTGGACAGGCATCCAAATTTTGTAGATAAATAGCTACATTCACTTACTAACATATGTATGGCAACCTCTTAGTGCATTACCAAGGAGGAATATTTAAGACACCATATTTTGGTTAATGCCAGAGATTACACACTGAAAGACTTTTTAATAATAGTGCATATTTTGATTACCATTAGGTATCACCAGCTTTATAGATTCATTATCAACATGCAAATTAGCTTTTCCTTTATCTTGTTATCCATTTATAACTGACCACTTCTCTGAGAACAACTGACTTACTGAGGCACCAAAAAAAGTGAGATGCTGATTTTAAATCTGATCTCATTTTGAAATGCACTACAAAAAACTAAGCCAATTACAAACAACTGGACTTCCTCTGACAGTGCAACTCCAGTTACCAAAAAAAAAAAAAACCCCAAAAAACCAAACCAAAACAAACCCAAACAAAACTTCTCAAAAACCCCAAACATTTTTTACAATATATTTTTATATCACTATTGCATTCTATGAAGAAGGTAACATAAAAGGTCATTTAATAGCATATAGAGAGTTAAACTTTATGTTCAGTGAAGTCAATGGAAAATATTTACGATGACTCAGTATAACCAGGGCTCCCTGCAGTTCTTACAGGACCACACAGTGCTTCTCTCCTGGTATTTTAGAATTATGTGGTAGCCCTAGTAGAACGGGTCTTGCAAAAAATGAAAATTATACACCGAATAGTATATATATTACTTTGTTTACTCACAATAGCCTGAATCTTAAAAACCATATAACCCAAAATTTTTATTCCTGTGCTTTTAGAAGTAAATGAAAGGTGGGTAAGGGAAGAAGATACCAAGCCCTAGTAAGATACTCATTAACAGAGAAGGAGCAGAAAACCTAAATATTACTTGAAAGTTTTTGTTATGATTTAGCTTTAGCTGATGCTAACTCCTTCTTAAGTTGTCAATATTTGTAAAGTAAACATTCAAGACATACTCAAGTTTAATGCAATGCAGAGATCTCCCTTTGTCAGTGCTAACTGAACACTAGTTGGCATTAGCCATGGAACATTGCTGGGATAATTGAATTTAAAAATTCTAGTAATGAAATATGAGCAAAACCATAAAACATATCTAGAAGTTAAAACTTTATTTTTTAAAATAACAACAGGGTTCTTGTTTTAAACTTGAACTGTTTGCATGCATTTTTCCATGATTAAAACCAAAAACTTAATGAAAATATGAAAAATATTTTACTGCATTTACAGAGACAGTTTTGTATTAACTAGCAATCACTAATCTGAATGCTGATTATTAAAGCAGCTACCCCTTAGCCATTTTGTGCCAGACAAAATTTTAGTTAATCCAATAACACTTTAAAGGCTTTGATTGCATCATGATACAAAGCAAAATTGTGCTATGGATATGGGAATACTTGGAGCTTTTTTATTATCCTTCAGATTCAAATGAACAAATCAGTATAATTTAGCAACAAATTGATAAAGCAGCAGACACATCAAAACATTGTCATTTACACTAGCTGGCTTCCCAGCCAGATTGTGGAGGTAGCTGAAATTGTTATCAGTGAGACAGTCTGAACGTTTTTCCTTTGTATTTAATTCAGAGGATTATATAAGAAAGCTCATGTGACAAGCACGTTCCTGTGGAACATCTCTCTGTGGGTACGACCAACCACATCCTTGAACAGACTGCTTTTCTCCCCGTATCACCAGAACACAGCATCGCAACTGCAACTGCATAGAAACAACAGCTCAAGCTCCAGAAAAATACAAGCAATTAAAGAGAGACAGTCACCTCTCCAAAAATCAGCGCACACTCCGACTCCAAAATTAATTCGTAAAGTGTGACCTTGTTCCAGAAATAAATGTTGTTCACATTTTCCAAATGCTTTATCAGTTTGAAATCACTACACACAAACACTAATCCACATCTTGAAAAATATATTAAAGGATTTTCACACTACTAGTGCATTATTAGCAAAATATCATGTGCTTGCTTGCGGCAAAACTCTTACTTTCATGACTGTCCTAGTTTCAGCTGGGATAGAGTTAACTGTCTTCCTAGTAGCTGGTACGGTGCTATGTTTTGAGTTCAG
>JANHGO010000012.1:37878515-37897935 GCA_024606505.1 Aquila spilogaster | reverse complement strand
AGCAGGTTTTCTGGCAGGACTTGTGACCCCATGGGGGACCCACGCTGGAGCAGTCTGTGCCTGAAGGACTGCACCCCCTGGAAGGGACCCATGCTGGAGCAGTTCATGAAAAACTGCAGCCCGTGGGAAGGACAAACACTGGAGAAGTTCCTGGAGGACTGTCTCCCATGGGAGGGACCCCACGCTGGAGCAGTGGAAGAGTGTGAGGAGCCCTGCCTCTGAGGAGGAAGGAACGGCAGAGACAGTGGGTGATGAACTGACCCCAACCCCCATTCCCTGTCCTCCTGAGCTGCTGTGGGGGAGGAGGTAGAGAATTCAGGAGTGAAGCTGTACCCGGGAAGAAGGGAGGGGTGGGGGGAAGGTGTTTTTAAGATTTGGTTTTATTTCTCATAATCCTACTCTGATTTCCTTGATAATAAATTAAACTAATTTTCCCAAGTCGAGTCTGTTTTGCCGGTGATGGTGGTTTGGTGAGTGATCTCACCCTCTCCTTATCTCAACCCTCAACATGAGCCCTTTGTTACATTTTCTCTCTCCTGTGCAGCTGAGGAGGGGAGTGATAGAGCAGCTTTGGTGGGCACCTGGCATCCAGCCAGGGTCAACCCACCATACCAGATTAGTTAAGACTCCATAGACTCTTCACTTTTATGTGAAAACTGCATAATAGATAACTACGAAAAGTATTTGTGCAATGGACAGATACTGGTAAACAAGAACAATTACCTTGTAGTTTAAATTTATTTCAACATAAAACGAAAGCTTAATTAAATCACCTACTCTTTTCTTTTGGATGAAGCGATTAAGATTTTCTCCTTTATCAGCATATCAAACAACCCTTTTCCCCCGCACATGGTGAGGGCAGAGGGGAGAATAAAAGTTTCTGCGGGTCTCAGGAGGGAGGTAGATGCCCTGTTTTGATGCCCCTTTCCCAACCCGTTTCACCCTTCCATCACTCAGGAAAGCTGAAATGCATGCATAAAAGTCTGTGACAGCTCAAATTCCTAGTTGAAAGATCCCAAACACTGATAGTCTCAGCTCCTGGACCTTAACTGACCTGACCTTTATCATCACCTGCATCCTGCCACCCAGCATTTGCTCTGCTGATGCTATCACCAAATCACATTATGCACCCACAGCTGAGAAACCTTTAACTAACTCTAATGCACATAACTGCCACTTGAGAGTTTTATAGAAGGAAAAAAAAAGTTAAAAAAAAGGAAAAATTAATGACTTCTGGTTTTTCTGCAGACCAAGCTGTTGCCCACATGTTTTTCCACAAAATTATAAATAATTTAAATTGGAAGATATCTCATCAGACCTCCTGCTCAAAGTACGGTTAACTTTTATTACAAGATCAGGATGCTGTAGTAAGTCCAGCTGATTTTTTAAAATCTCCAAGGACAGATATTCTACAACACCTTATAGCCACCTGTTGCACTGCATAGTAACCCTCATTCACATTTTTTTTTTTGCCTCCTTATATCAGCCTCTGAGAATAGATAAGGCAATACTCTGGAGCTGATTTTAAAAAAAAAAACACCACACAAACCAACCAAACTGAAAGCTACACAACTGAAATAGTTTCATTGATGTATGACACAGCTCCTTAAGAGTTTCTTAGTAGAAATTAAAAGTTCAATATATGCCAAATTAAGGATGGGAACTGTTTTATCACTTTACTTTTTCTGACTTAATACCCTTAAAGGGCACCCTTACAGGGCTTTTTGAAAATGATGAGAAAATGAGATGTAACATTTAAGATTGCAGATATGCCTAAACCACTTCTCAGAAGAGCAAAGGTGATTTTACTGCTTAATATAAAAGGATGCTATACTGTTATCAGCAATGGGCATTCTGTGAATTCTGCTTTCAAAAATCTGTTGAACTAATATTGATGAATGCTTGAGCTGACATTCACTCATATTAATGACTCTTCTTTTGACTGCTCAGGCATCTCCAATACTTTTTTGTCCTTACATAGTAATCATATCACAGATAGCAGCTAGGTAGGCTGTACTGTTGTGAAGTAATGGAAAATTACAATTAGTTAGCATTCAATAGCGATAGAGCAAACATTATCAACACTGAAGCAATCTTCCATTCCTAAGAATAACTGTCTTGTAAGAAAAATTCTTCTGGGAACAAGTATTTTGTGATTTACAGCTCATTAGGACCATCTGCAAATTCTTTAAAGTGTGATAAGAATTCAATTACCTTTGTATTTTAAAGACTTACTAAATTATTCCTTCTAAACATTGGCAAAATACAAAGGTTAAAATAGAAAATAAAAGTGCTATGCAAAATATGAGGAAGAGTCATTATGTTATAATACAAAGATACTCATTGCCATGATGCTATTAGTAATCTTCCCTGCAAAGCTCACTTTTATGTAGAGATTATTTTTAAACATTTGGAAAGTTATGTATAACTTATCCAGACATTGCTGAGAAAGGACTGATTTTACTAAGAAATTAGAAGAGGTACAACTGTAAGTCTGCTCAGACTATTAACTACAACAAGCAGTTCAGAACAAACATGTTTGGTTTTCTCTTATGAACATAATAATATGACTCACCCTTTTTCGCAAACAACTTACAAAGCTTTCAGCTCAGAAGACCTGGGCATTCCTGGAAGGACTGGCTATTTTTTCCAAAAGCTTATGGTTTGTGTATGTAAATAAGCAGCACAATGCATACACAACAGACTAAAAAGGTAAATATTGCTGCTTAGTAATTGTAGGGGGCTTTAGCTTCCCCAGCTATTGCTAAAGGAAAGAAACACTAAAACTGATAATGAAGGCCAGTAATGATAACCGGCAAGTGTCCTCACTGAGCACCAATGCTTTTTCAATCACAGACCTGTAATAATCTGTATTTGCACATCTTTATACATGCTACAGTATAGGACAGTTCTTCTGAAACAAAGTTTTGTGTCATTTTATAGATTTATTTTTTTTTATAGCAAACAGAAGCACAGGGAAAACACAGGCCCATGGCTAAACAGGACAGGGAAACTGGTCACTAACAATGCTGACAAGGCCGAGGTTCTCCACACCCTTTTTGCCTCTGTCTTTACTGGCGCAGCTGGACCCTGGGTCACAGGATCAAGTGAGTAGCTGTGACAACATGTGTGTCAACCCACCGGTCGTGGAGGAAGGGCTGCCCTGCAGCCCCTCGCAAGGCAAGGCCTCAACCCACACAAATCTACGGGCCTGGAGGGAATCCACCTCACGGTGTTAAGAGAAGTGGCTGACATTGTTGCAAGGCCACTGTCTATAATCTTTGAAAAGTCCTGGTGATCAGGGGATGTGCCTGACAACTGGAAGAGGGTCAATGTCATACCCATCTACAAGAAGGGCCCAAAAGAGTGCCCAGAAAAATACAAACCTATTAGTTTTACTTCAGTCCCTGGGAAAGTAGTGGAGCCGGGCCTCCTAGGAACCATTACAAACCAAAACGCGAAGCAGGTGATTGGGAAGAGCCAGCACACGTTTACCAAGGGCAAATCATGCCCGATAACCTGATGCCCCTCTACAACAAAGTAACACGCTCGGTCAACAAGGGGCAGAGCAGTGGGTATTTTTTACCCAGACTTTATCAAAGCATTGGACGCTGTTTCCCACAGCCCCACCCGGAGAACCTGGCCAGACATAGATGGGACGGGTGGCCCGCGAGGCGGGCGGGAAGCCGGCTGGCAGGCCGCGCTCCAGGGGCGGCCATCAGTGGCTCTTCCTCAGGCTGGCAGCCTCTCACAAGTGGGGTCCCCCAGGCATCTATACTAGGCCCCACAGTGCTCAACATCATAAACGACCTGGGCGGTGTGACTGAAAGCATGACACTAAATTGGGTGGTGAGGTGGACACGTCAGAAGGGAGAGCCATCTTACAGAGAGACCTGGACAGGCCGCAAGAGTGGGCAAGCAAGAGCCGTATGAAGTTTAACAAAGACAAGTGCAGAGTCCTGCACCTAGGACGACATAACCCGAGAGCCCAGTACAGGCCAGGATGTGTGTGGCTGGGGAGCAGCCTTGCTGAAAGGCACCTGGGGGTCTTGGTGGACAACAAGCTAAAGATAAGTCGGTGGCCCACTGCTGCGGCAACAGAGGCAGATCAGATCCTGGGCTGCATCCCCAGGGGAATTACTAGCAGAGATAGAGACACAATCATCCCACTTCACCGGCAATGCTTGCCAGGCCGTACTTGGAGTACTGTGTCCAGTTCTGGTGCCCACAATTCAAAAAAGATGTGGACAGACTGGAGAGGGTCCAAAGGAGGGCCATGAAGATGATCAAAGGGCTGCAGAACCTGCCCTGTGGAGAAAGACTGAAGGAGTTGGGTCTTTTCTCCCCAGAGAAGAGAAGGCTGAGGGGGGACTGATCACAGTTTTCCAATACTTAAAGGGCAACTACAAAGAGGATGGAGGTTCTCTCTTCACAAGGAGCCACATGGAAAAGACAAGGGGCAGCAGGTAAATGGGGCAGTGGGAGAGATTCATCTTGGTATAAAAAAGGAAATTTTTAGTTTTTTAAAAAAAAAAAAATCAATCACCAGAACAACCTGCCCAGAGATATGGTTGGAGTCCCCATCACTGGAGGCTTTCAAGACACAACTGGCCACGCTGCTAGATAATCTCATCTAGGCTCCCTTTTCCATGAAAGGTTGGACCAGATGATCTTCTGAGGTCCCCTTTCAGCCTGGGCTGTTTTATGCTTCTATGGTTTACAGTTCTTCTGGATCATTTACAATTTCCTTAAAGTTGTACAGGAATTATCCAGTACTATGTTTTCAACATTTAATAAATCACTTCCTACAGTCACTGACAAAGTACCGTAGGCTAAAAAATAGATACCTAATGGAATAAAAGGATTATTCTAGTTATACAGGGAAACACTTTACATTGCAATGTAGAAATATTAATTATTAAGAAGCTACGAGTAGTTTGTTTGACTGGCAGTGTGATGCTCTTTCTCCAAGGAACTGAAATAGGTCAAATAATGCATTGAATAGAAATGAAGGAAATAAGAAATGGCATTTTAACCCTCAGCTTCTGCATATTTCCAAGGCATGCAATCTAAAATTTGTTCACTATTGCATTTATCATTTTGACATCCTTGTTGTGCGGACATGCAAAGTCAGGCTATGAAACATTAACATTATTCTCAGCATTTCCTTTCATAAAGAAACCCATATATCCTACATCATATTTTATTTTTTTAATCTCATTTCCTCACCTTGATTCTTTCAGTTCAGTCTTCCAGAACAGAAAGAGGATAGGCATGAGAAGGTAAAGTGTCTTTGCAACAGTTCCTTTATTCTGTACTGCTGTGTTCCTGCATACGGCTTACCTCACAAGATTTTCTTGTTCTCCTTCTCACGTAAGGAGAACACTTTTTGATCTGTATCTGATATAGCATTGTGAGAACTGCACGTGTTGCAAATCCCCTTGACCTTACTACTAGCACACAACAATAAACTGCTCAACTCTATAGGCTAGCATTTTCTAATGCAAGTAATTAGGTAAATTATATATAGCTTTATAATTTAAATCCACAGTGCTTCAACATAACAAAGTTTCAGTGAATTGTGGTAAGCAAGAGCCAGATAATGAGGTTCTTATGTGGGCTACTACAGCTTCAGAAACGAGACTTCAATCAACAGAACCTGGGTTGGGTCCAAATTTGACTATAGATGTCAAGGGTATTATATCTAATATCACAACATCTATATGATTATTTTGTAATGTTTCACAAATTAATATAAACATGATCTTTTTCTATTTCATAAATCCTTGGCCTCTGACTCACATTCAAATCACGTGTAGTTGCATCTCCCTGTGGTCTTGCATTTAAGACAAGCAAAATTATGAGTTCAATATCTGTGATTCAAATCTAAGTCATTGCCTAATAACTGAGACAGATTTTTCTGCTAAATTCTCTGCAACTGAGACTATTACGTTGGTACAAAAGGAGCTTAAAATAGTTGAAACTTCTTGGCTTGGCTCCTTACTATTAAAGAATACACAGCCTTAGTGCAATAAACCAATATACTATAGTCTTGCTAACTGTGAACAAAGGAGGAAAGGGAAGAGAGGACATGGAATTTGCAACTGTAAGGAAAGATGCTTTTGTAGAGACACAGTATAATGCACTCTGAAACCTCTCTTGGGACCATGGCCACTATGAACAATAGTCAGTCAGGGCTCCTGTCTTTCACTTCAGTTTCCACAAGCCACAGTGCTCTGTAAAGTTGCATTTGGAAGCATGCTCTCTACATGTAACATGCTCTATACTTCTCATTTTATAAGCTGTCAGCACACTCACCCTGAGTAAAGTAGCACAGGTCTCATATCTTACTGACTCAGTGCTTGATTAGCAAGTTTCATGAGATGCAATTATTAGTTAAAATCTGCATTTCCCATTGCAGTGCATTTAATTCATTAATTTTAATGTTATATTAAAAGTTAACATATATTTTCTTCCTAGAGTGCAGGTGTTTTACAGCACAGCTGACTGGCAGGCTAGAGAAACATGCAGACAGCTCTTTCATATAATGCTACTGAGAAGATTATAAAGTATCAGAAACTCAATTAATACAAAAGCTAGCTACCAAAAGGAAGTCTAACTTGTTTGCCTACCACATTTAGTAATCTCTACGGCAGCTATTTCCTGCCACAATCATCAAGAGAGGAAATTTAATTCAGTCTTTCAACAGTGACAACAAGCTAGTAAACTAATAAGTCATCATTGTCACTCTTCTCTGCATCTTTCAAGTTCTACTAGCTCCTTCTGAGACCTAAGCACCAGAAGCACACAAAGCACTCAAGGCTTAGAGTCTGCATTTATCCAGTGACTTAAATAAAAATGCTAACATGCTATCATCTACTCCTTTTCTAATAATTCCTTACTTATTACACATACACACACAGAGATTGTAACATTGTATATGCACATATAGGCAAAAATAGCGTTGACTGCCATGGAGTTCTGATTACCATTAGCTATAGAACTTACATTTCACTTCCAGGAACCCATGGTATAAGAGCACAGCACCTTGATTTGCTGTTAGCATTGCATCTCACCGCCAGTTCTAGCTGCCAGAGCATTTTGCGGTTATGGTTATTTCCGGGCATCGTATCTTTCATCCTCAATCAGTTTTGAGCAACAGAAGTATTATTGCAGGCAAGCATAGTGCTATGCAGTAAATACACTCTCTCTCAGCTTTTTACAGTATAATCTGCTTGTTCTGGTATGAGTTATGATTTTTTGGTTTTAGATAACCTAGTCAGCCTTCACAGTGCACCTTTCAACAAAGTAGTTGTGAAAGCTACAATTGAGAGCATTCCAGTAATTATAAAGATCATGAAGAAAAAATGCCCAAGACCTACAAATTTTAAAGTTCTTTAAAAAAATCAGGTTAATTTTCTATACATTAGTGACTAAATAAATTTTGTAGGTCTTATGCTTCACCCCCCCCTTTTTAATTTTTTTTGCAGAAAAATATTATGTATTCTTTTTAATGAAGCTTAAAAAAACAACTCTAATTTCACGTACCTGATAAAGCAGTGTAGTTGAGGGAAAATAAATGAAATAGCCAGGTTTTGTCTCCAATGTTATACAAACTCAGAAAACACAAGGTCTGCAGGGTGGGGTTCTAGCAGTATAAATTCCAACGCTACAGAAACCTCAATCTTCATTCACACTCAAGTTACAATGAAAACAGCATGACAGAACAAAGTGACCACTACCTGCATGTCAAAAAGGGTGAAGTCGATATTAAAATAGCATCAGCAAATTTGCACTGTTGAGATATTTATGAAATTCACTATTTTCCCCCATTTCGTATTAGGAAAGAAGAGGAATGAAACATCTGTAGCAGCTTCTTTTCTCGCTCTGAGAAGCCTTAAGATGTAGTCTCACCCTTCAGTTCTCTCCTCTGCAATTAATTGGTTTAGATAATACAGACTGAGCACAACCGGAGCAAGCACCTTTCAGTAAAACTGTCTTTGCAAGAAACTAGCCTTGAAGTAGAAAACAAAAGTATTCCTTAGCTTTCCTACACTCCTGAATCAAATACATGTTAACCTAGGCATCTACCAGTGTTTGCTAGTACAGAACATGAGATTTCACATATTGAAGCTGCATCCTTGTTTTGTTACTCAGATTAATTTAGTATATAATTGAAATCGAAATGATATCTCCTACCTTTACCCATGAGAAATTTGGGCAATATCACAAGCACTTTGTGTCTCACTGTACCAGTTTGATGACTGCAAAGCAGTCAGCTTTCCACTGCTAAACAAAACAGCTTGAGGTTCAACAAATCAGCAGTGTTGGCATCTGATAGAGCTAAAGTAAGGGGGAGGAGAGTAGTTGTGAGATGGCACTGACAACTTCATTTCCACTTCTGTGCAAATTAAAATGTAGGCTGGGGTACAGAAATGGAACACAATTAGACATAAAAAATAGGACTGCAGGCTCTGGTTGACTGAAGATATTAGTACAGTAAAGAAAAAGCCAATTAAACTAGTAGTTTTAACTTACAAACTGCAGCATTAATAATGCTCATAGAACTACAAGCCAATACCAACAGAAGTCCAGTTCTGGAAATGCAACACTGAACACCTCCAGTGGTAGCCTAATTTCATTTTACAATCTCTCCATTAGAAAATGCATCGTATTCACTAGTGACACCACATTGGAGAAAAATATGTACAGAAGCAACAGCTGTGATCACTGAAATATGAGTGTACAATATGAGCAATTAACAGCTGAGTAATAAAAGATAACAGAAAAAGTACATCATCCTCTTTTGATGGTTTCTAATTGTTTTTTAATGCTAATATATACAACATATGTAGCCACAACTGAATAACTGTTCTAACTTATATCACTTATACATCTTTCAACCCACTAACCAGAAAAATTAGCACAATATTGCACTATCATCTATTGCGTTAGGCTATTTTTAATGACATTTTGTAACTAGTAGGAGATTTATTGTCTACTCAGAATCTGCCCAATAGGCAGCTAACATATCATTGCTGCAGCTGTCTCTGAATTTGTCATGTTACAAAGCTGACTCAGACTCTGATTTTGTGCCAGAAAATTTTTGGCGGCAGTAGCAAAAATCCTACTAATATCCCCTCTAGAGAGCACAACTGCTACTCTTGGAAGTGTGGAAAAGGCCAAGAAAAAAATAAATCAGCTGATAAATCAAATAAGCTGGTTCCAAAATGCTTCAGCAATCATTGTCAGAAGTTCACAGGAGATGAACCCGAATGCTAATCAATTCCTCTAACAGCATCCCATTTCAAGTTGTGGAAAGAAGTCCAAACACAGATACTTGCTCATTACAGTATTTCTCTCCCTCCTCTTCCAACGAATGATTAATTTTTTACTTTGTTTCCCTCGCCATGTTGTTTCTTAAATAATTCTCACGTAAAGTTGCCCAGGTCACACACAGAAGCACTTAATTTGAAGCTTTAAATAATGGGGAAAGTGGATGCAAACAGTGGTTCTTTACAGCAATGTATCACCTAGCTCATACAGGTTCAAGTTTAGTGCTCAACTGGGAGAGACAAATGCCTGCCCTAACCAAGATGCATTTGCTTCTCAGCCATTCCCAAGGAAACATGAAGATTGTTTCCTTTACAAACCATCTGCCCTACTGTTCTCCTATGTAAATCTTCCCAAGGCAAAGACTGGTTTATTTGTGCAAGTTCTGACCAAAGATAACAGGAATGGGTGTGGAATGAGAGGGTCAGGGAAAGAGGAAAGGAATGAATAAATAAATAAATCAGATGCTAATGCATAATTTCTCCAAATTTATATGATATAGGGTAGCAGGTTTTAAAAGCAACATAAAATAGGAGGAAGGAGAAGGAAAGTGAGGAAGAAGCCTAACAAATAAAAAATGGTGAAAATTCAGGATGCCCAAAGAAAACCTGCTCACACAAACAGGTAACAGGTCTCTTCAGGAAAGAAACATTTTGAGAATTACAAAAGAACCCACTTTCACATCCTTATGTAAGTTTACCTTTTACATAGCAGAGATGTAACTTGGGATTACCTCAAGACTGCAGAAGTATAAATTATTAAATAGTGAACTACATTAAGTTTTTAAATAGCAGGTATATATTTAGGAATCCAATATTTATTTACAGATTTTATCCATTTATATCTCTATACAAATATAATTTCACAAATCAGTTGAAGCTTCCACTTATGCCCCAGTTTAAAGCAGATTAAATGTACCACTGCTTTCTCTCCAATTAGACTTACCTATGAAACCAATCCAATATTAAACCAAGGTTACTAACATCACTTGTTAAAAGGGAAAAAGTCCCAAACAGCTAAGCCTGGTTTGGAAGTACTCATTCAGATTGAAATTACAAGGTGGTTCATTTTGAATCTGGGATTTTTTTTTTTTTAAAAATAGTTATTTTTGCATTGCCTCAGTGTTCAATTTCTTCTTTACAACAGCAAATTTAGACTGAAGGCACTCAGAAGCAGCAGACGACATGTGATGGTTTGGATGTAATTAAAGCCTGAGCAAAGGCCTAGAAAACTTGGGAGTACAGGGAATCGAGTACACAATCAGAAGTTCTATGGCATGTAGGCAAGGGAAAATCTTTGGCTTCAGTAGCGTGTTGGATTGAATTAGCCATGTTTTGCATAGGAAAAAGCTTCGTTAGTGCAAAAGTTGTTTAAACAGATCCCATGTCAGCCTCCTTGAACAGCCACTGGCATGTATAAGACACACGTATATCCACATCTAGAAGAAGGATAGAGTCAGAATTTCTTTCTTCCAAGCTGATCTCATTTTTGCTGCAACAGCCTCTGTGGGGCACTGGAAGTTGGAGTAAGCTAGAACAATTTTCAGATCATCTAGTTTGCAGGAGCAATGTGGCTGGCATCTGGTGGCTC
This sequence comes from Aquila spilogaster, assembly GCA_024606505.1. Lineage (NCBI taxonomy): Eukaryota > Metazoa > Chordata > Aves > Accipitriformes > Accipitridae > Aquila > Aquila spilogaster. Next base: position 37,887,012 of record JANHGO010000012.1, on the reverse strand, counting down.
TAAAAATAAATATAATTTAAAAAAAAGAAAAAAAAATCAATCCTGAGATGGTGGAATTAATGTTTCACATCCCTTTTGGCAGCTTGTATCTCTCTATTTGCCAGCTACTCTATTTTCTTTCTATTTTCTCTGGTTGAGTATGTTTCATGGTTATTCAGTAGATTTATGTATTTTCTTATGCTATTGCCTTAGCACTGTCAAACATCCAAGATGTTAGTTTCTGCTAGCTAATTCTCTTCCTACTAGATGACAAGGACTTCAAAAAGAAAATTATCATCTTGAGTCTTTATTATCCAACTTTCCCACTTGCGCATATACTGCATGTAGAGTTTGTTTGAGGTGGCAACTTGATAGCAAAGCAAGACAGAGAGCACATCAGTATCTGGAAATCTTGTCAATGCAGATGAGCTGTTGGAATTCAGTAGCAAACAAAAGGAGCAGTACGCCCTGCCATGCACTTAATCATATGGGTAGCAGACTTATCTATGAGTACACACGAGATATGGATATTACTGAAAATCCCTGCACATTTTAGTGGTATATCAAAGTTCAAATCAGAAGGAAATGGCTTTTGAGTACCAAGATCTAAATCACACCTGAACTGACTATTTAAAAATGAAAAATTTACAGAGTCACCAAAAGCCAGTATGGAAGAAAATTAGGATTTTCAGACATCCTCTATGGCTGGACAAAGTGTCAGCAGGTTTCAGAAAAGCCCACAGATCATATCTGTCCATGTTGCATACACCATGGCTACTTAGATCAGTATCTGATTATTGCTAATATTTGGGATGTTCCAAGAAACATTTTAAAAACCTTTGCAACCGTAATTAACAACACAGCCAATTAGTGTTGCTTATGATTGTTTCAGAAAATAAATAGATCACTGATACTGTATTTTTTCCACGCCAATTGCACATGCATCACGAGACCGTAGGTCTAAGAAACCTTGCTTTGTACAGCACTTTTCAGTTCAGAACCTGCAGTGTCCTTCTGCACGCAGCAATGCAACGTAACAACTTCTAGACATTTTCCTAGGCTCACACTTCACCATGGCATTATCAAGCAGATGCAAGATTTCTGAGGAGAGCAAACAACCAAGCAAACAGCTGAAAGCTTGTACATTTATAAAATTTTGGCTGAAATTCCGCCTTCTAGCAGCTGCAACCATGTTCATGACATTTTGAAAAAATCTGAACTTCAGTCACACAAAGATTTGCTTTTGTGTGCAAGTTTTTACTGCCCTATTTTAGGATTCAGAAAGGACTCATCACATCTCTCTCTATCAGGGTGAAGCTTTATTTTTAATGAATTGTAATTAAGAACTGAAGCACCACCCTCTGTCCACCCCTGCATGGCTTACAACTCCAGTAACCATCTCTTCACTATTCCCTTTCCTCCCGCTTCAGCACTGGAGGCATAATGTACATAGCATAGGACCCTCCCATCTCTTCACAGAATTAGACAGATGAATAAACTGGGACCAAATCAGGAAGCAATTCAGCATGATTTCAAAAGCCATGTGTACTTTGACCATTCCTTGAAATGCCAGCAGAAACCTGAAGATCAGTACTTTTATCAGTTTTCATATCTGGGACACATTTTACATAGCAAGAGCTTTCAAGGGTTGAGGGTTTAGCATTCTGTGCTATCCTAAAAATCAGAGTATAGCAAAATCCAGGACAGAATCTGCCCTAAAACCAAGAACAGTTAGAAGTCTCACATTGTAGATATTAATATTCTCTATATTTCTGTGAACTATATTTGATATTATTTGTCTAGTGCCAGAGCTATGCAAAGCACTTCACACTATGCAGGAAATCAAGATTTACTCCTAGGAAATTTTCCTCTCCAGTTTTAGGAAAAAAACCACAACACCGTGTAGAGGTTCACAAACTGTAGAGGACTACTTAGGTAGTCTTCCCCTCTCATCATTATTTGAGTTGTCCTTACAGATGGCCTTTGATAAAGGATTCATAATTGAATAATTACATACGCAGTGACTTCAAACATCTAAGCTTTTAGTACCATATTCATAATTATGATATATCAATGAATAAAAAAACCCCACACCATCCTTATTTTTTCCTGCAGACCCACAAAAGAATTTATAATCTTCTCCCTCTCCTCAGTCTTTAATTTCACTGCTTCCATACTGTTTTCATCTGGGCTTGTTGACAGACACACACGCACTTCCCAATTCCATTCTAAACTGGAGGTGTCTTATTTTGCAAGCTATACTTCATTGGTTTACATTTGTTATTGAGTCTCCTTCTCATATAATCATGGTATACAGAAATCCATACATACACACACACTGTTGCAGAGTAGTTTCACTAGAACAGATGCTAAAGCTAATATTACATATTGGTTGTTTGCAGCAGTGCAAAAACTTAGACTGGTGGGTGCTCCTATCTATGTCTGATTGTTTATGGAGCCATGCAGGTGCCATCAGTAATAACTTTTGACAGTCATTTGCAGGATTTATGCTTGAGAAACTAAAGTTGTAAATCTGATAATCTTATCATTCACTTGTTTTGTAATCAAATTTGTCACACACATGTAAGCACGCGTATGGTTACATACATGCACTCTGGCTTGCTTGCTTATGAACACATCAGTTGCTTGGGATAAGATTTATGGGTTGGATCACTGGTAAACAACTTTGGCATCTCATTTCAGTTTTACCTGGGGAGAGGCAATAACATGAGAAAGACTAAAGAATTATTCTGTGCCTCAGCTAGTATTTTAAAACTATAATATACACCACCTCCCCCACCTCTGTGGAGCTTTGGGTACCTCTGGCAATGTTAGTATTTCAAGAATAAAAAGTTCACTTAGAGATAGTAGAAAAACCAGCAAAAAGCTACTTCATTATTTTCAATCCCAACAATAAATATGGTATGTTAAAGGCTTCAGTTAACAATCTTAAATCTTTCTAATGATATAAAACATTTTGAGATCCACTGTTTCTCACAGATAGGATATTCTCTGGGTTTATTTGCTATGATCTAAACTTTTGTATTCAAGTAAAGTTTATAAAACACTGCTGATAGTAGTTGACATGCTAAGCTTGTTTTAATTTAACTAGAGAAGGCAAACCTCTGTATAGATAGCACCACAGAAAATTTTATTCCACTAGACACAAGTTTACTTAGATAGTCACTGGGGAAAAACCATCTTGAATAAATCTCCATATCATCACAGCTCCTTGGCCTCACTGACTGATACACTACAGGGCTAGGAAGGGAGTGGAAAGAATATAAAATGAAAAATCAGTCTTTTCAGCCCAAGTCCATTTAGAAAGGTATGAATTTAAGTAGGATCATCTTCCTACCTTCTCCATCTTCGTTTTGCCCTTAGTTCTATAGAAAGCCTTCAAAATGGTAAAGATAGAATTTGATCTTTGAACACATCTTTTACAGAGACTGCTATCTCTACAAACTAAAAAATAAATTTTTGCCATCTCAGAAGCATAAAAAAAAAGAAATGGAATCAAAGTCTCAATAATGTGCATGACACAGCAGTCCACAATTCACGGGGCGGGGAGGGGGGGGAGTTTAGCCTATTTTGGAAGAACAGCTTTCCAAAAGTGCCGTTTTTTGCTCAAACAGGATCACTTTTGAACAGAAGGTTCCAGCCAAACTCCTGCCTGGACCACTCCAAGCACAGCAGTGACAGCAGCTTCTGGCAACCCCAGCACAATTAACAGGGCATCACAACAAAAAGCGATTCTTGCCCCACACCACCTTTCTTCAAGAAAGTACACAGAAACAGACCTTGTCCTGAAAAAAAAGTAATCTAAATCAAAATAAAGAGGAGAAAAGTATCATTATTAACCTTCAACAGAAATACAAGTGAGCCACAGAGAAAATCAATGACTCACTGGATGTGACACTCAGCATTTATAGCAGAGCTAGGAAATAAACCAAGAATACCTGAATCATTCTAGATCTGCTGTCTCATACATTTAATTTTCATTTTCACCAAAGCTTTAATAAACAAGAACATACATCCCAAACACCAGACCTTCGTAAGGCTTGGGTGTCGTTAGAGGCTCTCTAAAATGCAAAGGTAATCGTTAGAGATCTGTAAAAGATACTGGGAATTAATCAGCTATTTCTCATCCTAAACCACAGAAAACAAAATCACACAATCATCAAAGTTGGAAAGGACCTTGGGAGGTTAGCTAGTCCAGCACCTCACTCAAAGCTGGGTCAAACATTGAATTTAGATTGTGTTGCTCAAGTCTTTGTCCTGAATAGTCTTGAAAACCTCCAAAAAGTTGTGTATTTAAAATGAAAATTATATGAAATATATCAAGGAGAAAATATCCTGAAGAGATAGTCTATTGAGCACCTTTTGAAGAAAGCAGGCATGTTCATTCTCATCACAGACAATACTATTTCACATTATCCCTTCAACATAGTTGACCTGGCTTGGCTGTGCAGCAAGTAAGGGCAACAGGAGGGCAACAAGGCAACACTGAACATCACATTATAAATCCAACCTGTCTGTCTTCAGGTATCATTTTTCTTTTAATTTGAATTCAGTGCAATGACAAACTGTGTATAAAGAACAAAAACAACCTCACCCCCAAACCATAAAGGCTGATACCAACTAGCTATTGGGACAGACACTGTGTGTGTGTGAATACACATATGCACACTCCTCGTCCCATGTTTGGGAAAACCACGTTATCACATTCATACAACATAATAAGGTTTTCCAGCCATTCAGTTTGGAAGCATCTGGAAAAGTAACTAGCAGAAATAATGATAAATAGTACACAGAGTATTATAAGGAAATTACTATGAAATAATAGTTTATTTAAGATACATTAAGTCTATCTATGCTTATTTAATATGTTCAAGATGATGCATTTTGTAATATTTTGGGAAGCAAAGTTTTTCTACTACAAGACCTGTATCATTATTCTTTCTCCTTTCTATAACAAAATAAACAAAATAAAAAGAATTGTTTTTAAAAAATAACATAAATCAATACTTTAAGATAAACTTCTTTTCTAAGAAGTACATTCTTGAGATAACTCAATGTAATGGCGGTGAACTGTAAATCTTAAAACAATTTACACATTTATTTTGGAGAATACTCTCTAGCAATCATTGTCATTCATGCCTTTTAAAAAGCACACGATGTTGCCTGTGTAAACATTATTTTGTTCCTCTGATTGGTTTCAATAAAGTAATTTTTCCAGGCAGAACATCTAAATTACCACATATTGAAAAGCGTAATGTCTTACACCCATCTGGTTTGGATTTGTGAAGTGGATTGTTGTTCATACATTTTCACCTGCGTGGAATAAAACTGTGTTGATGAAGCAGTAAATATTTGTTTATTGGACACAATGAAAGATGAATTCTGAGCACAGGCCACCGTTAATTACTATAGGTACTCTGCCAAATACTTACATAAAAAAAAACATCAGCAAACCAACCAAACAAAACAGAACACACTTGCATAGTGACCCATGGGGTTCAAGCACACAGCCCAGCATCTTGCCGCACATCAGACAGCCTTTTTGGTTACCATCTGCAACTGAAATATCCTCTTGCTTTTTTGACCTCTGTTATGCTAGCTTTTATGCAGCTGAAATGAATTCTATTCCTGTTTTCCTTCTGATATGCTGGAGGGTGTGCTGAGTAGCTATAACACATTTTGAAGTCCCAGTTTACAGAGCTGCAAAGTAGCTCTGCCAAATCCCTGGATAAGAAGTGCTTTGTAATTCAGTTAAAAGCAAACCAACCAACCCAGTCAGTAAACCCCACTCACCCACAAAACTCAGCCCCTACCTCAAGAGAAAAATAAAATATTTAATCAGAAGATATGCAACAAAGTTTTATGGTAATAAAAGAGTTGGGTGAAAAAAGAAGTAAGAAAACCTCAAACTCTTGAATTCTTTTCACTAAACCAAAAAAGGAATGTTTTCTTGCTCCTCCTCTTAGCCAGCTGGCATGCTATTTTCTCCAGACAATGCAGAAGCCCTGGTTTCCTTTCTTGCATCTCTAGGTTATCTATCTTTACATTACACATATCATAGAGATCAGAATCTCCAACAAAGAATGCCCCTGCTGCTGAGCTTTCAAAGATTGCTGCACATCAGTCTAGTCTTGATTTAAGTTGCTGATTAATTAGGACGTGCTTAATTCAAGGCATCTAGAAAGAACAGTGAGCTACAAAAAGCAATTAACTTCATTCATCGAGTCTGGGAAACCTTACAGTCCAATCTGTAGTTAAGTATCATGCCTACAGATTAGGTGACCTGCATGAGTAGTACCGTTGATTTCACATACCTAAAAATAGGACTACCTTTACAACTTGTGGCTTAGGTGTCCATCTCTTTAGGACAGGCTTTTACAGTATACTAGACTGTACGGTAGCGTATGGCACAGAGACACCCAGCACTCTGGTAATAGCAGGCAAGTGTGTTACTGTCCCCCTTGCTTGCCTGGATTTTAGAGGATGCAAGTCTCTTAGAAACCCACAGCAAGAGCACCCTGAGTGTCCGCTCAAGTTAAGGAAACAAGTACTTCAAGAACTAGCTACTGTCTGAAAAAAAACGTTTACATGGAAAGCTGATGCGTTGCACATCTGAAACAGAGGTTATTATTTAGGAACTTAGGTTTGCACATGTTCATTTAAATGCTCTTATTTTAAAAATAAAATCACATGACATTCTATTCCAGTGCATCTGTACAGTCAGTGATTCATCTAATCAGTTTGCTCTTGTGCAGTCTGATTTACTAAGTAGTTGCAAGTGTAAGTACCTCTTAAATTGTTTTACTGAATTATTCCGTGGCAGTTACATGAGGATAAGCTGCCACTTATTCCGTCCAAAGGCAGAACTCCTGGAAACATCACTTCTGTTGGGCCATGTCCTAACTTTCATTGACAGACCTTCAGCACAGAAGACTTAACCCTAAAAGGTCTCTGGATTTGGGGAACAGGACTCTTCAGTGCGTTAGTACTGGTTGTGTGGAAAAGGGGTGAAGAAAAATCCACGTCACTGTTCCTAAAATTAGCTAGTCCTGATCTAGCATTCTGGCCTTCGTGTGACCAATATTCAGAGAAGTTTTTGAAAGACAAAAAATAGAGTTAAGTTACATTAGTATTCATATTTAGATTGCATTTACTGCTATCGTTGCTCCTTGATAACTGGCATCTCTTCATCAGTTTGCTGCCTGTGGATGTACGCATTCAAAATACGCTAACTCAGGGATCTCTGCAGCAGTCTCCACCACAGATCATTCACAGGTTTGAAGATTCATGGGAAAACTGTGGAACAGATTAAACTGTTACAGGGGCTGAGTCCAGCCTACAGATGATGCCCCTGGCTCTGCACGCTTACACTGCAGTGACTACGATGAGTTCTAAACTAATTAGTACATGTTCTGCTGGCAACGTATACTCTCAGAAGCATAAAGCTCTGGTCAAGTAAGTGTGAAAATGTTTACTCAGTTCTCAGGTTATTGCAGCATGTGATGAGCTGCTGTGGTTAAGAGCAAGCTGTATATGCAAACTAGTTGAATTCATTACTGTTCTCATCTGCTGGGAGAAGATAGCAAAACTGATTTCAATCAGCATTTTTTAGATGCAAGTTGTTTACACTACATACCTACAATTTCTAATGACAATCAAGAAGCATTTTAGCGTACAACCTTCTTTCCCTCCTCCTCAAGAGTTTTAATCTAGAAGATATTAAAAAGAGCAGGAACTGTGTAAGGTTTGCAGTTGTTCAGGGCTGCAGAGCAAATCACAGTGAGAACTGCAGTTATTTCACATGACACCCAGTCCAGCACACAACCACCGTATGCTGCTTTGAATTAGTGGAGTTGAGATCCTATGTTTCAGCACGATATCGGTTCATTTATTATGTTCTTTACTTTTGGTTGGAAACAACGAGGGAAAAAGAAACCAACACTTCCAAAAAAAAAAAAAAAAACCAAAAAACAACCCAAACCAAACCAAAAAAAAAATCCAAAACACAGAACCCCAACACCAAAACATTTTAACCATCAGGATATAGAGTAGCATAAATGTTTACATCCATGCTAATGCCTCTCATTCATATGGACTTATTAGCATAGTTATTACTTTTGTACCAACATGGCTCTGAATTAGAACAACTTTGGAGTAAAGACAGAGTTCCTGTACATCTATACAACAGTACTGGTATCCTTTCCACTGTAATTGGACTTCAGTTTGTGATACACAATATTTTGTTCATAATTTTATGAGATTATCTACTGAGCTTTAGAGTAATAATTTTATTTTGAGTGAGATAGTTTAATTCAAATGCAGTGTTTTCTGCTCCTTATTACTTAGCAGCCTGGCATACAGGTACTTTAAATATAGTTGTCTGTCCTGGTTTCAGCTGGGATAGAGTTAACTGTCTTCCAAGTAGCTGGTACGGTGCTATGTTTTGAGTTCAGTATGCGAAGAATGTTGATAACACTGATGTTTTCAGTTGTTGCTA
>JANHGO010000012.1:37850555-37878415 GCA_024606505.1 Aquila spilogaster | reverse complement strand
CAAAAAAAAAACAAGAATTGATAGCCTACTGATAGCATAGAGACCTCCAGAGCTTTTTGTATTTTCTATATATATTCCCACACATGGAATGTAATGTAAGTCTTCAGAAAGCTTAAAATTCTGCTGCTGCTTTTGTTTCATGTTGCATTCATAATGAATCTTATTTTAAAAAGATAGGTAGCTTCATTAAATATTGAAAAAAATCTAAAAAACTTGCTCTAAACAGAACTATAGAAGGAACAAAGCAATTGATAACACTGTAAAGATTACCTAGTTTTCTCAGTTCCAATTAGACTAAAATTTATTAGAAAAGGCTTCTTTTGTTTGACCACTGAACTGACATTTCAACGGCCCTGTCTTTTAGAAACTTGCTAAGTATCCACTATTTCACCGTAAAGCCAGAATTTCTTTCAAGGGTTCTCTTTTTATCAGCTATAGAACATAAGCATTCACAAAATTATTTCATCTTAATTTATTCATAGCCTTTGCACATGTGTGCCAGACTCAAACATTTACAGGTAACAAAAGAGAGCCTCTGTTAAGCATTCAGATGCCCTTAAATTCAGTACATAAATACCAAAAATCCATAATCCTCCTAAAGGTCTTTCTTCCCCGCTCCAACCTTTTTTTTTTTTAAATTGCTAAGTGTCCAGGTGTTTCATGTAAAAGCAGCAGGGGACATTGATTTCTGCTGGAATCTCTCTAACTAAAAGGGAATAAAGGATGTCTAGGCACTTTTGCTCTATTTTTACTGAGTCATTTTATCTGCAAAGCTTTGTGTGTGACTCTCCTACTCTAGGATCTGGATATACTGCTGCCATGTCTCTGATATCACAATGAAATGAACAAGATTTCAGGTTTCAAAGGAAGGCTTGAAGATCCCTTGAGTAGCTGAAAAAGAGAAGTCATTTGGAAGTGCTGAAGACATTATCATTAGAAAGTTTTCAGATGTTATCATATTTTGTTATTATCTAAAGATGTGTTAGTGACATCTTTAGTCTGCATTTTTATGTTCTCATTAATTTATTTCACCATGTTTATACCACCACAGGATGACTCATTACAGCTAATCTATTGAATGCTCTACAAGGCATAATTAGATACTATAAATACCACCTCCCCCATTCAAGGCTACTAGAGTCATTGTTTTCAGTACTGTGCTCTGATATTAATAAACCTGTAATTAAAGAGGACAAACGCAGCAAAAGAGAGCATGAGACTTAAAATATCCTGGAAAAGGGTAACATACATGTCAGCTATTTCTAGGTAGTCTGCAGTAGAAGCAAGCATTCCCACTCATCACATTGAGCTTGCCACATTCTGCATTTAGAAACATTACTGGATACATCTCAAACAACAAATAATTTTTTGACACTACTTTAAAAAAGATACCCTTACAGCATGGACCTCCTTGTAAATAGCTTTTCCAGATAATCAGCTGTAGCTGCCACAGAGTAACAAAAAAAAAAAGAAAACAAACCTAGGAAAACAAGAAATGAAAAGATTCTGCTTAACCAGACCGAAGATAACAGTGGACGGTCATGCAAGTATCATAACTTCACAGTAACATTCACTTGTGTGGGTATGGCAGCAATCTAGTGCATTAGAAAGGAGGAGTATTTAAGACCAAATATGGGTTCCACGCTAGAGGTTACACACTGAAAGACTACTTGGAAGTCACTGCTTGTTTTGACTTACTATTGTGTATCATCAGCTTTATACATTAAATATCAACTAAATTAGTAAATTCTGTTATCTAATTGATAATTTCTACGAACTGTTGACCGATATAACTAAAAAAAAGTCAGGTGCTTATTTTAAATCACTGATCACGTTTTTTAAATGCACTACTAAAAAGAAAGCTAAAAAAACTTAGATTTCCTTCTACCATGCAACTCCAGTTACTAAAACAAAACCTATTAAAAAAGAGCTCCTTCTCACAATGTACGTTTATATCATGAAAGTAGTCTATGAAGTACTGAAAATTACTGAAAGTAAAGTCTCCTTATTTATTATGTTGGCCCACCACATCAGAGATGGGTATTGATAGCATGGCAGTAGAGGTTGAACTGGCAGCAAATACAGAATCATAGAATCCTTACAATTGGAAAGTAACCTTTAAATATCATCTAGTCCAACTCCCCTGCAATGAACAGGAACATCTGCAGCTAGATGAGGTAGCTCAGTGCCCAAGGCAGCCCGACTTCAAATGTCTCCACAGACAGGGCTTCCACCCCATCTCTGGGCATATTTTGTTCTATTTCATTGCCATACAACAGATAGCAGCAGAAGGGTAGTCTGACAGAAAAGCATCTGACATTGAAGTGCATGTGAAGCAAAAGCATGTCACTGAATTCCTCCACGTGGAAAAAAAAAAACGACGACAATACACAGCTAATGGTGGTGACTATATCTGAAGTGTAGGAGTCAAGTGGATGGGGCAAGACTCTTTTAAGTGGTGTGCAGTGTCAGAACAAAGGGCAATGGGCACAATCTGGAACACAGGAAGTTCCACTCAAACAATGAAGATTTCTTTTTTCCCTGTGAGAGTGCCAGAGCACTGAAACAGGCTGCCCAGAGAGGTTGTGGAATCTACTTCTTGAGATATTCAAAACCCACCTGGACACCTTGCTGTGCTACCTGCTGCAGGGAACCTGCTTTAGGAGGGGAGTTGGTCTAAATTATCTCGAGAGGTCCCTTCTAACCCCTACAGTTCCACGATTCTGTAAGTAACTTGAAAAATAGTATTTTGTAGCTAATTCTGTAGTTAAGAATTTACTCTATCCAACACTCTTATTGAGCTTTTTGTATCTGTTTAGCTTCCATGGAAAGAAATAGGAGGTGTTACTCTCACAGCTATCTACGTATTAAAGGATTTTCAAGCTGCCAGTGTGTTAATAGCAAAATACTCTGTGCTCTAGAGAGCTGCTTCCTTAAAGCAAACATCTTACATACCGAGGCATGTCTTTGTTTTCACAACTTGGAAAACGACAAACCAAGAAAATACCTGTGAAAATGCCCACCTCATTGTATCTTGCATCTGAAACTCAAAAGAAGAAAAGGAAATAAAGCCTCACTTCAGAACATGTTACCTGGCCACTTCTATCAGAATTTAAACACTGAATCCTCAACACCAGTGTACGTGCAGAACTGCACGTTGCTCACTGTGTTCCCCTGTACTGCTCAAACTGAAATTAGTGAGAGCTGAACAAATTTGAGGTAGATCACGAAAGAGCCCACAGGACATAAAAGGGTTTTTCCAAAGTTCAGTGTCCAGGTGACACAGCAACAGAAGTGACTAAAGCTCTAAAAGGCTTTAGCATTCAATGTGAAGTTATTTTCTAAATTGAGTCATGGCAGCTTTGATAGAAGCTCTAGGTATAGAGTGCTTTTGCCAATCAGCTGTGTATTCAGGTGGCCTTTTGTAGAACTTCTCATTAATTGATCTGAATTAAATTCACAGAAGAAAGCAGTGAAGAAGCAGAGTAGCCAAAACTTTGCCTACAGTTCCCCTCCACTCCTGCTCTCTTCTTTCACCTGAGCTGCCCCTCAATTCTGCCCAGCTGTACTGGCATCACCAGAGGAAACAAAAGCGCTGGAGCCTGAACAGCACCACTGCACCAAAAAGGGACATGGATTGGCTTGCCATGGATGCAAAAACAGTTCTAGATAGAGCATGTGAAATAGAGTAAAATTCAATGACTTGCAGGCCAGCACAAAAGCAATAGTGCAAATGAAAACAAAAGACTTTTTTCAGGCTGCAAAATATAGTTGATGTATTGATGCAATCAAAACTTTGAAAAAAAAAAAAGCAAGCAAACAACAACTCCTCATAGACTAAAAGATGCTAGAAGGAAGCAAGCATAACATCACATCTGTGCTCTGCAATTACAAAAAAATAAGTCCTTGCGTATCAAATCTACAGAAAAGAGCATCCGGATGTTTGTGAAGAAATATTTTGGTCTTAGTTTGGGTACTGAAGATAACGTCAGTTCGTAGCTAAGCTTAATCATTATTTATCAAGAACAGTACCAAAAATGAAAAGAAATAAGTTGTCTTAAATCAAAATCATTTCCCTTTACTTTTCATTCTCAGTTTCAAGTGATCTCAAGAGAATTCAAATATCATTGCTTAGGGAGGACTGCTGCTTTTAACTGGATTCAGTTGGAGTTCTTCATAAATAATTGAAGTCCTTCAGAACTTCATACTTGAAAATTTCCATTTCAGTATAGCAAATTTGAAAAGGAAATATAAGAGAAGTGCAGTGATCTAAATAACTCAATGAAGTTTAAGAGTTGGGTTGCAACCATTATTACATATAGCCAAATATATATATATATATATTAGTGCCCCAAATATTTCTGTTTCTTACGTCACAAGCATCTGCTCTCTCCTTGCACTGGTGAAGCAAGAATCAGAGGAGAGAGATGACAGAGACCTGAGATCTACATCTGTGCTGTTACATGTGAATAGTCCCACCTGCCCCCACCTGTGCTGCAGCTCAGATGTAGCAGCACTGGAAAGAAATGCAGCCAGTACCAGCAGTCCATGGACTCAGACTTTTTTTATTTTTTTAAGCCAGCAAAGACTACTGCTCACATTCCTCCTCCAGAAGGAAGCATGAGGCTGATCCAGATAGCCTCAGGGAGAGTCAAGATTTCTGCCCAACTTCAAAGTTAAGAGAGACAGCAGAAGGCCACCTCCATACCATTTACTCTTCCTCCACCATTTTTGAGCCTGAAATATCTGAGTGGAAAAAAAAAACCAGAAGTGAACAAAACCAAATCCATTTTCTTGGTTGACAGCCTTTATACGTAAGGACCATCAAAACGCAGTGCTAGCCCTTCAGCAGTTGATTCTACAGAGTCCAGTCACTATCCCAGATCAAAGCAGGCTCCAAGGCAATGTAGTTCTCACAGAAGTAAGAGACTTGGAAAATTATTTGTGCAGTATTCAGATCCCAGTATAATAAAGAAACTGTCATGCAATTTAAGTGTATCTCAACACAAAATAGAAGCTTAATTATTTTTCCAGTTGAAGCAACTGAGATTTCTCCCTTTCCTAGCACATCGAACAAACCCTCTCCCCAGCACAGGGCTAAGGGCAGCAGAGAGAGAAAGGATTTTCTGTGGGGCTTGGGAGGAGGTGTGAGCCCCAGCAGAGGTAGGAGGGAGTACAAGCAGGAAGAGGAGGCTCTAATCCTAGCACTACTCCTGAGCTTTTGCACAAAAAACTGAGCCTTTAGGTTTTTCTACAAATTGATAAATAATTTCAATTTGAAGGCATCCAGCCAGACTCCCTGCTCAAAGAAGGGCTAACACTGATCTTAAAAGCAGGTATTCTGCTGCAGTGCCCCATCACTCTCATTGGGAATTTTTTTGTCCCCTTACATTTGACTGATAATGGATAAGGCAATACCCTGGGAATGATTACAAAAACCCAAACCAAATGCTACACAATTGAAACAGAAATAGTTTCTCAGTAGAAATGAGAAGTGTTTTTTTAGATTTTAATATATCTCAAAAAATAGCAACTTTTTTATAATGCTTCATTTTTTAATGACAGTAATGACCTTAAAGACCTTTCCAAAATGCTGCGAAAACAAGAAACAATGTTTAAGTCCGAGAATATGCCCAAACCATTGCTCAGAAGAGCAAAGGGGACTTTACTGCTGAGTACAAAAGGACGCAATGCTCTTGTAGGCAATGGCCATAGTGCAAACTCTGCTTTCAAGACTTCTTAACCTAATAGTGATGAATACTGGAACAGGTATTCACCAATAGAAATGACTTCCCTTTCAACCACTCAGGTCTCTCCAATGCTTTTTATCCTTACTCAGTAATCACGTCACAGATAGCAGCCGGGTAGGTGACACTGCTGTGAAGTAATGACAAGCTGCAATTAGATAGCATTCCATAATGATACAGCAAACATTACCCACACTAAAGCAAACTTCCTTTTCTTCCAGGAAAGACCTGCAATAATTAGTATTTGCAACTCTTCATACACTATAGTACCAGAAGGTTCTTTTGGAAACAAAGCATTGTGTGATTGCTCATTTGGATCATTTGCAATTTCCTTAAAGTTGTACAGGAATTACCCAGTAACATGTTTCAGATATTTTATGAATCATTTCTAGAAAATGATAGAGTACTGTAGGCTAAAATATATATGTAATGGAAATTAAAGGGTTTTACTAGTTATACAGAGGGGAAAAAAAATCAACTTTGCAATGTGAAAATATTAATTATCAAGAAGCTATCAGTAGTTTGTCTGACTTTTTCTCCAAGGAACTCAAGTAGGTCAAGTAACGCATTGAATAGAAGTGAAAGAAATAAGTAATGCAATTTTAACTCAAACCTTCTGCATTATTCCTAGGTAGACAACCCAAAAGTTATTCACTATTGCATTTATCATCTTGACATCTTTGTGGTGCAGAGATGCAAAGGCAGGCTATGAAACATTGATGTTATTCTCAGAATTTCCTTTCATAAAGAAATCCATGTCTTCATTTTCTATATTACATATATAATGTATCTTATTTCCTCTTTATTCTTTTAATTTAGTTTTCTAGAACAGAAATGGGACCGGTTTGAGAAGGTAAAGTGTCTTTGCACGAGTCCCTGGTATGTTAGTGTGTACAGTTGAAATTGCAAAATTTCTCAGGCAAGCATAATGTATTTCTGCCTGGCTGTGACGTGGTACTGAGAGGAGGAGCATGTGCTGTGAATCCTCTTGACCTTACTGCAAGTACACAACAATAAACTGTTCAGTTCCATAGCACAGCACTTTCCAATGGAAATAAGATAGAAAGGTAAATTACTTTCAACTTTGTGATGTAATTACATAATGTTTCAATGTAGTAGAGTGCCAGAGAACTGCAATAAAGAAGAGATATGCAA
The DNA here is from genome assembly GCA_024606505.1 of Aquila spilogaster. Taxonomy (NCBI): domain Eukaryota; kingdom Metazoa; phylum Chordata; class Aves; order Accipitriformes; family Accipitridae; genus Aquila; species Aquila spilogaster. Next base: position 37,871,513 of record JANHGO010000012.1, on the reverse strand, counting down.
TCAGCTTCTCAAGTGGGTAACCACAGCTTCCCAAACTGGCACGGAAGTGTTCAGGTTAGAATTGGGTTCAGATAGAAATGTTAGGGGCACTGTACCTAGTGGCACAACACCTGTACAATTATTTCATCTTGATTTAACATAAAACATTCCATTTCTGCGATTCAAACCGAAGTCATTGGCTAACATCTGAGACAGCTTTTTTTTTCTGCTAACTCTGCAAGGTATTAAGTTGGTTCTAAAGGAGGTTTAAACAGCTGAAACTTCTTGGCTTGGGTTCTTACAATCAGAGTAGAGAGTATTAGCAGAATAAACCAATGTATGTATATATATCTATATGTATATAGATATAATCAATCTATATCTAAATATCTATCTTGCTAACCAGGAACAAACAAATAAAGGGAGAAGATGACATGAGGTTCACAACTATAAAGCAAGAGGTTTCTGAAGAGACACAGTCCTTGTAGGCCCATAGCCACCAACACAAGTGGTGGATAACAGGGTAAACTATGAATTATACTCAGTCAGACCTACTGCTTTCCCCCTCCATTTCCATAAGCCACAGTGCTCTATATAAAGTAACATTTGAAAGCACGCTCTATACACCCAATCTGCTCTATAGACCTAATTTTATAGGTTGTCAGTACACTCATCCTGAGAAAAGAAGCACAGGTCTCGTATCTAATAGATTCGATACCTGATGAGCAAGTTTCAAAAGATGCAATTCACAGAAACAGAATTAATAGTTAAAATCTACAATTTAATCTATTAATTTTAATGTTACATTAAGAGTTAATATTATGATGTTTCTCCTTGAATGCAGGTGGTTTACAGCAAGGCTGAGTGGCAGGCAACAGAAACACAAACAGCTTTTTTTTTTTATATAAAGCTACTGAGAGGATAGAGTATCTGAAACTCAATTAACACAAGAACTAATTGCCTACCACATTTAGCAACCCCTACAGTACCTTTCTCCTGCCAGTCAAGAAGAAACTTGATCCAATCTTTTAACAGTGACAATAAGTTAATAAACCATATCACTGCGACTCTCCTCTGCATCTTTCACATTCTGTTAGCTCTTTCGGAGACCTCAACACCAGGACACAAAGCACTAGAACAATAGAAAGAGTCTGTACATATTCAGTGACCTAAAGAATGTATAGTAGCATGCTAGCATCTATTTATTTCTAATATTTTCTAACATTTTTATTATGTACACAGATTATAATATCATATAAACGCATACAGAAAAGAGGGAAAAAAGCCACTGAGCTTTGGCTACCATTACAGCACCTACAGTACTTCTCTTCCAGGCGTACATAGTAGACAGAACACAGCAACCCAATTTGGTGGTAGAATTAAATCCCACAACCATTTACTTCTGCCAGAACAATTTCAGATTATATTTTTTTTGTGGGCATTCTATCTTCTATTCTCTGCTCTATTAAGTTATATTAACTTATCCATCTTTGAGTGAGAGAATTCTAACTGTGGGCAGGCACAATATTATAACGTTATACACTAAATATACTCTCCATCAGCATATAATCTGTTAGATTTGGTATGAGTTAACTTCCTAGATAGTCAGCCTGGACAGCGCATAGAATCATAAAATCATTAAGGCTGGAAAAGATCTTTAAGATCATCAAGTCCAGCCATCAACCCATCTCCACCATGCCCACCTACCATGTCCCTGCTAGAGCGTGAATAAAAAAAATTCATAAGGACTACTGCAACTACAATTTTAAAATTCTTGAAAACTCAGATTACTTTTCTGTTCATTATCAGCTAAAGGAATTCTGCAGGCCTTATGTTCTGATCCTGCCTCCTTTTTTTAAAATCGTAAGAAAAACTAATTTCATTTGCCTGATAAGTAAGGGTAGTAGAGGGGAGGAAATGAAGCAGTCAATTTCTCCCTCTAATACTATATAAAAGTTCAGAAAATAAAGATTCTTCAGGGTGAGTTTCTAACAATATAAATTCTAATGCTACAGAAACCCCAATCTATAATGCAAACAGTGAGATAGAACAAACTGACAATTACTTCCACATAAAAAGGGTAAAATGAAGGTTAACACAGAAACAAGATTTGCATGCTGCAAATACTTACCATTTGATCTCATATTTTGTGAAATGCATTAGTTTCGCCTATCTCACACTGGGAAAGAACAGGAATGAAATTTGTAACAGCTTCTCCTCTTCCTCTAAGAAATATTAAGATCCAGCCTCATCCTTCAGTCCTCTCCACTCTGTAATTAATTGGTTTAGACAATACAGACTATACACAATTGTAGCAAGCATCTACCAATAAAAGCATCTTTACAAGAAAATAACCTTGAAGTAGAAAATATCTTCCTTAGTTTTCTGACACTGATGAATCAAGTAAGTGCTAACCCAAGCATTTATCCTTGTTAGCTCATAGAGAACATGGAATTTCAAGCTGAAGTTGCATCTCTGTTTTACTACTCATATTAATTCAGTATACACAAACTGAAATGATATCTCCTACCTTGGGCAATATCACACGCATTTTGTGTCTCACTGTACCAGTCTGGTGGATGCAAAGCAGTCAGCTTGCCAGCACTAAACAAAACAGCCAGACATTCAACAAATCAGCACCGCTGATGTCTGATATAGCTAAAGTAAGGGGGAGGAGAGTAGCTGCAAGATGGCACTGAAAACTTAATTTCCACTTGTGTAAATTAAGATGTAGGCTGGGGCACAGGAACGTAACATAATGAGACAGAATGTAGGACTGCAGGCTCTGCTTAACTGAAGATATCAGTTTGGTAAAGAAAAGGCCAATTAAACTACAACTTTAAGTTACAGACTGTAGCATTAATAATGCCCCCAGAATTACAAGACTATAGCAACACATGTCCAGTTTTGTGAACACAACACTTAACACCTCCACTGGCAACCTGACATTATTTTACAATCTCTCAGTCAGAAAACTCATCATATTCACTGCTCTAGCACTATAAAATTGGAGAGAAATATACAGAAACAACAGCTGTGATCAATGGAATATAAGCCTGCAGTATAAGCAATTAACAGATAACTGAGTAATAAAAGGTAACAAAAAGTGCATTATCCTCTTTTGATGGGTCTAATTCTTATTTAGTGCTAAAATACAGAGAACACACACAGCCACTACTGAATAACTGTTCTCACTTATATCACTTGTACATCCTTCAACCTGTTAACCAGAAAAATAAACACAATATTTCACAGCCAGCCATTGTGTTGAGCTATTTTAATGACATTTCATAACTAGTAGGAGATTTATTGTCTGTTCTGAAGCTGCCCAGTAGGCAGCTAACATAGCATTGCTGCAGCTGTGTCAGAATTTGTCACATTACAAAGCTGACTCAGACAACAATTCTGTGCCAGAACATTTTTGGCGGCAGTAACAAAAATCCTAGTAATATCCCCTCTAGAGAGCACAACTGCTACTCTTGGAAGTGAGGAAAAGGACAGCAAAAAGATAAATCAGCTGATAAAGAAGCTGGCTTCAAAAATACTGCAGTAATCTTCGTCAGAAGTTCAAAGGAGATGAACGCTAATGCTAATCAATTCCTCCAGCAGCATCCCATTTTCAGTCTGTGGCAAGAAGTCCAGACAAACACTTGTGGAGCACAGCATTTCTCTCTATCCTTTTCCAGCCATGTTGTTTTCTAAGAAATTCTCACGTAATGTTGCTCAGGTCACAGGAAAGCATGAAATTCTCCAATACAGACACACGTAAATGTTTGAAGCTTCAAATATCTGGGAGAGTACATTCAGACAGTGGTCCTTCACAGCTATTTATCACATAATCCATACGCTTTCAATTTTAGTGCACACCTGGGCAAAGCAAGATAAATGCCTGTCCTAACGAAGATATGTTTGCTTCTCAACTATTCTCAAGGAAACATGAAGATGATTTCCTCTACAGACCATCTACACAACTGTTTGCCTATGTAAATCCTCACACGGCAAAGATAGGTTTATGTGCGCAAGTTCTGATCAAGGATAACAGAAATGAGGGTAGAATTAGAAGCACAGGAAAAGAGAAAAAAAGACAATGCATGATTTCCTCACATTTATACGACTTATGGAAGCAAGTTTGAAAAGCAACACAAAATAGGATGGAGGAGAAAAGAAATCTAACAGAAAAGGCAAAATGCTCAAAGAAAGTACACCCATGCAAACAGGCAAGTCTTTTCAGCAAATACTGAAATTTAAAAAGTAGAATTGAAATCTTTAAATCTATCCTTTACATAGCAGAAATGTAACTTGGATTGCTTCAAGACTGTAGAAGTAAGGATCAGCAAGTGCTATTTCATTAAGTACTGAAATAGCACGTATATACTTAAAATCTATATATAAATACTGGATTCTTATCTTTTTATATCAACATACAATATAATTCCACGAGTAGAAGCTTCCACTTAAACTCCAGCGAGTGTACCACCGCTCTCTCCAATTATACTTACCAAGGAAACCAATCCGAGATTAACGTTACTAACATTACTTGTTAAAAGAAAAAATATATATATCTATATACACATGTATACACATAAAATATCCAAACAGCTAAGTCTGTTGAAAGTACTCGTTTCAATTTGAATCTGTAATTATTTATTATAGGAGTGCCTTTTGCATTGCCTCAGTGCTTGGTTTCTTTCTACTATCAGTGAATTTAGACTGAATACACTCAGAAGCAGCAGATTACATGCAATAGTTTGGACCTAATTAAAACCTGAGCAAAAGATAAGAAACCCTGGGAGATGGCGAAACCAAAGTACACAATCCAAATTTCTCTGAAACATTAGTAAATGAAAAATTTTGGCTTCAATTGTCTGTTGGATTGAATTAGCCATCTTTTGGTTAGGAAAAGGCTTCATTAGTACCAAAGCTGTTCAACAGACTCCCATGCCATCCTCCTCCTTAAACAGCCAATGGCATGTACAACATGCACATATGTCCAGATCTAGAAAGGATGCAGTCAATTTCTTTCTTCCAAACTCATCTCATTTTTGCTGCAACAGCCTCTGTAAGGTGCTGGAAGCTGGGCTAAATTGGAACAAACCAGAATGTCTTCAGATTACCCAGTTAGCATTAGCAACCCAGCAGGCATCTGGTGAATAAAAATACATATCTATTAATAAAAAAACAACTGAGATGGTGGAAAGACTGTTTCATTTCTCTTTTGGCAGCCTCCATCTTTCCATTTGCCAGCTACTCTATTTTCTTCCTTTTTCTTTTCCCCCCCCCCCCCCTCCGATTGAGTATGCTTCATTGTCTTTCAGGATGTTCATGCATTTTCTTTTGCTACTGCCTTAGTACCCTCCAATATCCAGATAATAGTTCCTGCTAGCTAATTTTCTTCCTACTGGATGACTAGGACGTCCCAGACAAAGTGATCACATCAAGTCTTTGTTATCCAATCTGTATATTCACTACATGTAGAATTTGTGCAAGGTGGCAGCTTGAGAGTACATCAAGACACAGTACACGGGCGTCTGCAAGTCATGTAGCTCCAGATGAGTTGTGGGAATTCTGCATCAAACTCTAAAGGAGTGATAGGCCCTGCCACACCCTTATTGATGAGGCTAGCAAACTCATTTGTATGTATTCAGCTCTCCATATTAATGGAGAGCTCTGCACAGTTTCGTGACATATCAGAGGTCAAGGTGGAAGGAAGTGGCTTTGAAGTACCACAATCTAAATTGCACCTACTCAGAAACTGAAAGTTTCGTATACAGAAGCACCAAAAGACAGCGCAGAAGAAAATCTGGATTTTCAGACATTCTTTATGGCTAAAGAAAGTCCCTACAGGTAACAGAGTAAAGCCCACAGTTGTCTTCTCATGTCCCATTTACCACAACTTCTTAGATGAATATATTTGATTACTGTCAGTAATTGGGACGCTAAACAAATTAAATCTTCACAACCATAATTTACTTAACATAGCCCATTAGTGTTGCTAATGATAATTCCAGAAAAATATATCGGTGATATTATGTAACAGGCAAGTAATGCTGTATTTTTCCCACTCACAATTGCACATCTTGCTTAAGACTATGCTTCTGAGGAACCTTGCTTTGAGTAGCACTTTTCAGCTCAGAACCTACAGCGTCCTTTTGCATGCAGCAACACAAAACTACACGTTCTGCAGATTTTTCTAGGCTCACACTTCATCACAGCATTATCAAGCAGATGCAAGATTTCTGCAAACAATAAGGCAAGCAGCTGAAAGCTCATACATTGATGGAATTCTGGCTAAACTTCAGCCTTCTAGCAGCTGCAGCCGTGTTCACAATATTTAAAAAAAATCTGAACTTCTGTCTTGCAAAGATTCGCTTCGGAGTGCAAGTTTTTCCTGCCCTATTTTAGAAGTCAGAAAGGACTCATCACATCCCTTGCTCCCAGGGTGAAGCTTAATTTTTAATGAATTGTAATTAGGAACTGAAGCACCACTCTGTCCACCCCCACACTGCTTACAACTTCAGCAACTCTCATTTCACTGTTCCCTTTCCCCCTCCTCCAGCACTGGAGGAGTAATATACATGCCGGACCCTCCCATCTCTTCACAGAATTAGATGGATGAATAAACTAGGGCCAAATCAGGAAGCTATTCAGATTATGGCATTCTTTCAAAAGCTGTTTACTTCAAACATTCCTTGAAATGGGAGCAGAGATTGGTATCTTTTAACCAATTTTCTTATCTGGGACACATTTTAAAGAGTGAGAGCTTGCAAGAGTTGAGATTTTAGCATTCTGAGTTATTCTAAAAATCAAAAGACAGTAAAATCCAGGACAGAATCTGCCCTAAAAGAGCAGCTGGAATTCTCATCCTCTATACATTGGTGTTCTTCATATTACCATGAGAAAAAATTGATATTATTTGTCAAGTGCCAGGGCTATGAGAAAGTACCTCACAAAATGCAGGACATCATCACTGACTCGTAAGTTATGTCTCTCTGGATTTCAAAGAATAGACAAAAAAAATCAAAAGACACAAAAAAGCACCCAACAACAAGGAATCCACAAATGTAGCAGAGTACCTTGCAGAGGTTAACAACACGTACAGGACTGCTCAGGTAAATCCTAACCCCTCACCATCTCTCTGCCCTTTTGTCTCTGGCTTTTATTAAAGGATTAAAATTAAATAATTGAACCAGCAGTCATTTCAAACATTTAAGCTTACAGTATCGTATGCATATTTATGACATACTAGTGAATTTAAACAAAAAAAAAATCATTCTTATTTGCTACAGACAGGTAAATTAACTTATTTGCTTCCAGACTGCCTTCAAACTGAATTTCTGAGAGTCACCATACTCTTCCCAATTCCATTCTGATCCGCAAGTATCTTACAAGATCTAACTCATTACGGCTTGGGTTTTATTTTATTCGCTTTGAGTCTCCTTCACAAATAATTACATTGTATAGAAATCTATACATATTACACAACATCAGTATTGCCCAAGAGTTTCATTGGAACACGTAGTATAAACTAGTAGTGTGCAGACGTGCAAAAATTTAGACTGGTGGATGCTTTATGCTTGATCAGTTATAGACACAGGTGCCATCAGTAGAGACCTCCGACCATCATTTGCAGGATCTGTGCTTGATAACTAGATTTATAACTTGTTTATCTCATCACCCACTTGATTTTTCATCAAATTACAGTTCCCCATGTGTATGCATGCATATGTTCACACATAGACACTCTGGCTTGCTTGCTTACGAACACAGAAGTTGTGTAGGATCAGATTTATGGGATGGATTCCCAGTAAACAACTTTGGCATATCTTTTGATTTTCACATGTGGAAAAGAGAAAGTAAAAAAGATGAAATGATTATTCTGTTCTTCAGCTGGTGTTTTGTACTGTAACATACAGCCCTCCCCTGAGTGTTTCAGTAAGGAAGCACCAAATGGACAAACAAAATCAGAAATATACATTTTTTGAATAGCATAAACTTAGCCAAATGCAACATTTCCTCCTGTAAAGAGGCAAAGTACAAATTTAGCTAGAGCACAACAGTGTGTATTAGCTTTGGGCACCTCTAGCAATGTTAGTATTTCAAGAACCACAGAAATCCACTGAAGTCCACATAGTAGAAAAAAAACAGCAAAAAGCCACTTCATTATTTTCAATCACAACAAACATGGTATGCCAAAGGCTTTAGAAGAGCATTAATGATCTTTGCAATGTTAGAAACATTTAGAGATCCACTGTTTGTGATAACCAGTTAGAATACTCACTGGGTTTATTTGCTATGATCTAAACATTCATATTCAAGCAATGTTTATAACACACTGCTGATGGGCAGCTAACATGCTAACTTGGTTTTAATTTAATGAGAGGAGGCAAACCTCAGTATAGATATTGCTGAAGGATTTCTTTTCCCACCTACTAGATGCAAGTTTAGTTAGATGTTCAATTGAAAAGTAAGTCTGGAATATCTCTCTCCTCATGACAGCTCTCTGACCTCATGGACTGATACATCATAGGCCTATAAAGGGAGTGGAAATACTATAAAATGAAAATCACTCTTTTTGGCAAAAAAAAAGTTTTTGAAAGATTTGAATTTCTGTTGTATCACTTCACTTCCATCTCCACCCTCTTTTTGTCTTCTCTTTTGTGGAAAGCCTTCAAAACGGTAAAAGTAGAATTTGTTCCCTAAATTTTTCCTTCACAGAGTCTCCTACCTCTACAAACTCAAAACTCATCTTGGAAGTCCTTTTTAGTCCAAAATAGAGGGAGAAAAATCAAAATCAGAATTAAAGCCTCAAAGTGCATGACAACAAACCCTACAGTAATTCAAAATAGAAAAAAAAAGCCTGTTTTGGAAGGACAGCATTTGATAAGTGCCCCTTTTCCTCAAACAGCATCACTTGTGAACAGGAGGCTGCAGCCAAACACCTCCCTGGAGCACTTTGAGGCTGGCAGTGACAGGGGCTGATGGCAAACTCAGGCACTATAAGCAGGAAATCACAAGAAAAAGGGAAGTTTTCGCTTCAAGAAAAAGCACAGAGACAGACCTCATCCTGAAATAATGGTAACATAAATCAAAATAAAAAGGAGAGAAGCATCATTATTAACTTTGAACAGAAACCTGAGTAAGCGAGCCACAGCAAAACTAAGCGATTCACTCAATGTGACACAGTTTACAGCAGAACTGGGAAAGAAACCAAAAATAGCTGAATCATTCACAATCTACTGCCTCATGAATTCAATTTTCACTAAAATATTAGTAAATGAGAATGGGCATCCCAGGCACCACTCCCTCATGATACTTAAGTGGTGTCAGAAGCAAAAGTAACTGTGAGAGATCTGTGAAACATCCTGGTAAATAACTAGCTACTTCTCATCCCAAATCAGAGAACACATACAGTCATTAAAATTATAAAGAATCTTCAGAGATAAACTCGTCATCATCCCACCCAAACTCTGAATACAAATCAGGCTGTGCAGTACCGGGGGGGCAAACAAAGCCAACAAAAAAACATCACATCACCAGGCTGACCTGCCTGCCTTCAGGTACCATTCTTCTCTTAGTGCAGTGCAGTGAAAAATGGTATTTAAAATAAATTAATAACCAGCCAACATCAGTAACAAAAAAAAACAGAAGACCCATACTAAAAATCAGCTGTTTCAAGAGACAGACTCTGTGTGCATATCCCTCATTCTTGTGAAAACCATGTCAGCATATCCAAACAGCATAATAAGGTTCCCAGCCACCCACTTCAGAAGCATCTGAAAAAGCAATCAGATGAAATAATAACTGAGGAACAAAGTTCTGTAAGGAAATCACTTCAAAATCTTATTTTATTTAAGACAAATGGGAATAGATGTACTTAATGTAATATATTCAAGAGAATAGATTTTGCAATATTGTGAGAGATATTTTTCTATCTACTTTTTCTTCCTTTCTGTTCAAAAAGAAAATATTTTTTTAAAAAATAACAAACCAATATTTCGCAAAAAGTCTCAAATGTATGATCTTGAGACAACTCTGCAACAGTGGTGATCTGTAAATCTTAAAACAAATTATGCATTTATTCTGCAGAATACTCTCTAGCAATCATCGCCATTTATTCCTCTTAAAGAGTACAAAACATGTCCTTTGTAAACATTAGTCTGTTCCTCTGATTGCTTTCAATAAAGTAATTCGTCCAGACAGAACATCTGAACTAACACCTATTGAAAAGTGCGATATCTGACACCCATCTGGTTTGCATTTGTGGACTGCTGGTCAGACATTTTCACCTGTGTGGAACAAAAACTGTTGATGAACCAGTAAATATTTGCTTACTGGATACAACAAACAGTGAATTCTGAGTACAGGTCAATGTTAATTACTATAGATACTCTGCCAAATATTTATTTTTGAAAAGCAACCAACAACTAAAAAACCAACAAATCCACCAGGTACACTTGCATACTGACCAGTGGGGTTCCAGCACACAGCCCAGCATCTTGCTTCACATCAGACCACCTTTCTGACAACCAACTGAAAACTGAAACGTTCTCCTCCTTTTTCTGATCCCTAGTTATGCCGCCTGTAATGCTCCTCAAATGAGATCTGTTTCATTCTGGAGGTGTAATGAGCAGCTACAGCACTTACTAAGGTCCCAGTTTTATAGCACTGCAAAACAACTCTGTCAGCCACATGACTAACAAGTGCTTTGTAATTCAGTTCAATTAAAAGCAAAAGCCCAGCAAATCACCCCACATACCCTCAGAACCTACCACCTAGCTCAAGGCAAAAAATTACAAATTTAATCAGAAGATAGGCAACAATCTATGTTAATAGAAGAGTGGGGTGAAACAAAATAAGAAAACCTTAAACTCGTAACTGCTTCATACTAAACAAAAAAGGAATATTTTCTTGCTCCTCCTCTATGCCATCTGGCATGCTACCTCCTCCAGACAAAGTAGAACCCCTTTTTAACTCCTTAGCATCTTCAGGTCATCTGTTTTTACATTATACATATTACAGACATAGATAAAAATGCACATGTGTACATATATAGGTATATAAATGTATATATTATAGACATTACTTTGTGTATATATAGCAGGAAAAAAAATCTCCAACAAAGAATGCCCCCACTGTTGAGCTTTCAGAGATTTCTGTTCATCAGTCTGGTCTTGATTTAAGTTGCTGATTAATTACAACATGCCGAGTTCAAGGTGATTAGAGATAATAGTGAGCTACAAAATGCAACTAACTCTATTCACCTAGTTCAATCTTCAGTAAAGTATCATGACCAAGATTAGGCTACCTGCACGAATAGCACCATTCATTGCACATGCTTAAAATGAAGTCTCAGACAATCTGTCTGCAAACCAGGATATAGGTGTGCATCACTTTAAGGCAGGCTCTTACAGTATCCCCAACTGTACAGAGTTACCTAACACTTGGATACCAGTCAGCAGATGTGCACTGTGTCCTCTGTTTGCCCAAATTTCAGGGCATGCTGTTCTCAGAAACTCGCACCACAAGCACTCCGAGCATCCACTCAAGCTGAGAAACATATTTTGAAATCTATCCACCATTTGAAAAAAAAAAAAAAAACATTTGCATGGAAAGCAGATGCCTCGCACATCTGACACTGAGGTTATGACTTCGGTTTGCACATTTACACTCCCTTATTTTAAAAATAAAATCACATGGCAATCTATTCCAGTACATCTGTACAGCGGGTGATTCATCTAATCAGTTTGCTCTTGTGCAGTTTGATTTGTTAAGTAGTTGCAAATGCAAGTACCCCTTAAATTGTTCTACAGAATTATTCTATGGTAGTTACATGAGCATGAGCTACAATTTATCCCCTCTGAAAGGAAGAACTCCTGAAATTGTTAAGTATTGGGCCTCATCCTTACATTCCTTGACACGTCTTCAGCACAGAAATGTCAGCCCTAAGAGGTCTCTGCATTTGGGGAACAAGATTGTCTTTTCAGTGTGTTACCAGTGGTTGTTTGGAGAGGGAGTGATGAAAAATCCATGCCAATATTCATAAAACCAGCTAATCCTGATGTTCTGGTGTCAGAGCAATCAATATTTAGAGAAGTTTTTGAAAGACAGACTATTTAAACGTCACATTGGTATTCACATTTAGATCGTACTTACTACCATTCCATCTCCTTGGTATTGGCATCTCTTCATCAATACGTGGCCAGCAGATGTAGCGATTCAAATTACACTGAGGGATCTGCAGCATTTTTTGTTCACTGGTTTGAAGGCTCATGGTGTGACTGTAGGACAGATTAAATGGTTCCAAGAGCTGAATCCAGCCTACAGATGACGCCTCTGGCTCTGCACGCGTACACTACAGAGACTGTAATGAGCCCTACGCTAATTATGTCTCCTGCTGGCAACACTGAATCTCAGAAGCATGAAGCTCTGGACAACTAAGTGCAAAAATGTTCTCAGGTTACTGCAGCATGTGATGAGCTGCTGTGAGAGCAAGCTATATATGCAAACTAGCTGCATTCATTACCGCTCTCATCTGCAGTAGGAAGATAGCAAGACTGATTTCAATCAGCATTTTTCAGATGCCAGTTGTTTACACTCCATACTTACAACTTCTAATGATAATCAAGAACCATTTTAGCATACAACCACCTTACCCTCCTCCTTAAGAGTTTTAGTCTGAAGGATACTAAAAAGAGCAGGAGCTATGCAAGGTTTGTGGCTTATTCAAGGCTGCAGAGCAAACAGGGAGAGCTGCAGTTCTGTGGGGTGATGCCCAGAACATGGCTATCAGGCACTGACTCTCGGTTTTCAATTATCAGAGATAGGATCCCAGTCTGCAGTGTGATACTCCATTCTTTGGTCATGTTTCTTGTTTTTTTTTTTTTTTTTTTTTTTTTTTTTTTTTTTTTTTTTTTTTTTTTTTTTTTTTTTTTTTCTTACATTTGGTTGGAAATAGTGAGGGAAAACACCACCAATAATGTAAAAAAGGCTTAGGATAGCTTTCCAGTTAACTGCCATTTATCAAAGTTACCTTTCTGAGACTGGAAGCATCAGGACATGTAGTATGCATCTATTCCACAGTATGGGTTACCCTTCTTACCAAAACTAGGGCTTCAGTTTGTGATATTTGCAATATTTCGTTCATAACTTGATGACATTATCTACTAGTTTTATAATAATTACTTATCTTGAATGATAGGGAATTTTAATTGCAACACTGTTCTCGGCTCCTTCACTACTTAGTAAGCTAGTATATGGATACTGTAAATGATATTTATAGTCCTAATAGCCTTCTTGAAGTGGTAGTGTTTGGAGTACATAAATGTGGTATATGATATACTCTGTTGCTCTAGCTGTCAGAGTCAACACGATTTTTGAGGGCCAAAGACATTTGTATGACTCACACTTAATATATTTTAGCATAACTAGGGATTGAACAGCAAGTAATTGGTAGGGCATGCTCTTATTTTTACTGAACGGTTATATAACAGATATTTCAGCCTCACATTCTTGAAGAAGAAAACTGTAGCTTCCTATATTCAGAAAAAAAAGTTATGCATAATATCTTAAGAACTCACTGTTCCAAAAATTAAATCATTTTTTCAAGAAATGGGAGCTTTAAACTGATATCACCCAAGATTTAATGAAATGTGAGGCAGTAGCGTTTGTCAGCAATAGAACTACATGTCTGCAGGCAAGAGGTATTCAGTTCGTACTTGGTTTAGCATGGTATCCTAACAAAACATGATGCAGAAATAAATAACAGTATTCCCAGGAATTTCTCAACCTTTTTTAAAAAATTGTTTCCTATTTTCTTGGGTTCCATCTGACCAGTTTTACTTTTGGACTCGGATTTTAGGACAAATCTTTTGTACCTTGATTTTGTATTTGAGTAATACAGATATACTGTCACCCTTCCACAAAAGGAACGCATGAAAATATAATAGAAAAACAGCATATTCCATGCACACTAGATGCCAACTGAGATAACATTCTTTACAATAGATAATGCCAGTTCACATAATGTTAACATTTCTATGTCAGTCAGTATCTAAATAGCAGCTTTCAGAAAGCACTCCATTGGCTAAAGTTCATTTCCACTGAAATGAAAATAGATTTACTTTGTCCAAAATAAACTAATAATATTCCTCCTGAAAACTCTGGTATCAGTCTGTGATATTAGGTAGGTGGATTTAGGTGTTCATCTCTATCACTGCATGTGACAAAGATTAAAAATAGGGTTCTTAGGACCAAAAACTTGGTCGAAAATCTCTAAGCTGTATGTTTAACCGCAAGAACTTCATAATGACGCTGCTCCAAGGGTTGCATACGTGACTAAAACAGAATTCTATACTATTTACTGAGAAACAGTAGAATTCAGAGTAGATCCTCAATATTAGACTTAAATTATGAAGACAGCTTTCCATAAAAAGCTAGTACATTGATTTGAAACCTCCCAAGCCTCTTTTGCGCTTATTATTTAGATTGCAATCTGTTTTACAGGCAAGATCACAGATTAAGATTCAGCCAACCAGACGTGCAGACCATATTTGTGATCCAAAAATCCATTACAGGAATTCCTACCACTGGTCAGTAGTTTAGCTGGCCAGCAGCATAAGGCAGCTTTTCTTTCAGCAGTAGTAACCTGAAAGCTGTCAGTACAACAGGGCACGACTGACTAGAGCTGAGTTACATCTTGTACATGCGTGGCCGAAGACCATTCTGCAAAACAGCATCTGCTGCTCTGTAACCAGTGCTCTGCCAACCCTCTACTTGTCCAGAGATGCTTGTAATATACATAAACATTCTGATCAGGCAGCACCTCAGCACCTTCTGCAAAACAGCATAACAGTGTGGATTAAAACAGGGAACAAAGTCAAAATGTTTAGAATTCGTCATTAAAATCCCTAGTCTCTTTTCAAGCAGCTGCAAACACTCATTTCTTAGGCTACCCTGCCCTTCCAGCTCCCACATAGTCTACAGTGAAATTAATAGAAATTTGGTTTAGTTGTGGTTGTCAAGCCATTTAGATGCCAAATTACTATTGGAAAGAAAGAAGTCCCTATGAACCCATTTTTTTGGCAGCAATTAAGATGATGATCCCACCTGTTAAGTACCAAACAGAATAAGCCAAATAATTTCAGGCATGATCTCTAAAACAGAGCTCAAGATCATTCTTCTTCCATAGCCAGAGGTGCCAAAGTCACACGGACAGCCAGCCATTGCCTCCTTCTCCCCCCACGAGCAGCTCACACATCATGCCACGAGCTCCAGGGAAATGCCTATCATATGACAATGAGACCTATACTTCAAGAATTCAACTGGTGATGGACTATTTTCATTCACCTATAGTTCTGCCGTTGTTTTAAACAAAATGTACACAGTGACTACTTTCTACCAATCTCTACGCTCTCTCCATTTACTCCACAACACTGGTTTCCAACACTACAGTCCATACAGATATCAGTCATCAGTCATTTGTTAATAAGTACATTTGTTACTTAATGTACTAACATACTGAAAGGAGAACAACTGTCTTAAGAAAGAAAAAGTTACCGTTCAGAAAACCAAAGCCAAACCATTAGAGTCTCATACCCAATTATAGTAGCTTTATTCTTTCTGACTTCTTTTTAAGGACCCAGCTTCTTACCATTTGGACATTCTGTAAATGAAAAATACTTGCAAAAACTGTTAAGATTTTTTCTTCATACATGTCACATGATTTTCATCATTATAGTGCAAGAATAATACAGAGAAGGAACTGGGCTTATGCTTTTCAAATAGAAAATGCACACATCTACATCCTTAACCTTTTTAAGAATTATTTCATTCAAAATACACATTTATGTTCAATAATGATGAGATGCCATGCTCTGTGAAGTACACACTCACTGAAACACGTGCAATACTAGCAGCTAATAGACATATCACAGGTCTGTACCAAATAAATTGTTCTATCCCAAATAAATTAGAAGCTTGTGACCAACCAAGCAAAGCAATCAGGCACAGGCTTTAGACAAGTGAGAAGTCCAGGACATTATCTGTAGCCTTAAATGCCCAACTGAGGGCACAGAACAGATGCTGCAATAACTCTGTAACTCTTTACAAGATAGATATGCACACACGTACTCCCTTTGTCTTATTTCTTAACACTTATCCAATCACTTCTCAGTGTAACTAAATAAATAAGCCCATAAATAAGCATCCTTGTTGTTTTCTGCAGTTCAGTGCCAAGTAAAACTGTAACATACAGACATATCGCATTAGTCACATAGCTTCAGTGAGTTTTAAGATTCACCGTTCACAACTCTGGTTGTAATTCAACTGAAATCATGAATTAATCACCTGGAAATGTAACCACAATCAAAGTAAAAGCTGACCCGCCCGTACATTTGTATTAAAAACAGCCAAAGAGTTCTTATAAAACAGAAAGATAGTGAAAGAGTTACAGCTTCCAATAAATCTTATGTTAATATACATATATAACATACATGCTATATATGTTACTATATGTGTAAAATAATACACTATTCACAAAAAAAATATTGTTTGTGACCAGACATCGTTTTGGCAATACTTAACTGGTTGCTTATGGAAAAGAGAGAGTAGAAGGTTAGCAGATTTCAGACCTATTTAGAAAGAATAAAATAATCTGTTTTCCACACCTGCAAAATCAAAATAGCATATTTATTTTTAGGTCAGTTTATCCTGGATTCAGCTACTTCAGCATGCTTGTCCAAATTTCTCAGATCACTGCAAATATCTTCCTCTTCGCAAAATATTTGTCCAGGTGTTTTATAGCCCCTTCCTTGCAGGCCCCTTGCCCCTTCACCAAGCATCTCCTGTGATGAAAGGCTTCTGCTCTGCAGTTTTTTACCACTGTGCAACTGGGCCCTTTGCTCTCCCTCTATGCTTTCAAACGTCCACAGCAATAAACCTATAGGCAATATCCTTTCCTGCTGAGGGCTAGCTAGTAGACAACTTCTTATCTTCTTTTACAAATGCCTATCCTCAGTGATCCATCTACACAGATACTGCGATTCAACCCCGTTTGTTTGGGAACACAGCCAAACAGCTGATGAGGCAGAAAGGAAAACCTACAATCAGCAGCTGGTGTACAACCTAGCAGCTATTTGCTCAGTAACACAGGTCATTCTAAAACCAAAGCAATTCTTCTGGTGTAAACAGGTCTCTGGTGAAGCAGTGAACCAGAGCCTGCCTTGACCTTACTGTAGTGTAACAGAAGACAGATGCAAAATCTCTTCTTAACAGCTCTCATTGCTATGAGCAGACATTTCAGGTTTGCCAGGAAAAAAGAAAAAGAATGACAATCATTCAAGTATGTCTTAGTGGCACAACCTGACACATCAGAAAAAAGGCATGTTTGTCAAGTCTGATAGTTTTCAGATTATAGTATTGTCATCTTTGATGGCATCAACTTACTTAGATTTCTAAAGGCCAATTACTGTTGAATTAAGCAGCTGAGTTAATAAATTTGGAGTAATTCATCAGCATCATTTAAGGCCATACTTTTAAATTTGGATTTCATGTTTTCTACATATTTATGCTAAAACCTGGGGAAAACAACAGTAACTGAAACAGCAAACTAATAGCTTGTGTTCACAGATGAAGAAATCATTATTCTAGAACAAGATATTATGTGACGTTTCACTAACAAAATAAATGCCATGATGCTAGTGAGGCTGTTCAATTACATTTTGGAAAGTAATACACCAAGAACAGGATTCACACTGCCTTTGAAGGAAAATATAGATAAATAAAAACATCACAATAGCTCACTGAACAACATGCAGCACACCAAAGGAAACAAACAAGAAATGAGTACACTGCCTAAGTCATACTACCTCATTATAGAATTGATACATAGGAATACTTCTTTTTGAAAGGCAAAGAAACCATACCAGCCAGACAACTTGCTTAAATATATGTCTGGACACAGTAATAGTCAATGCCTGCACAGCCTGTTGACCTACAAGTGAAAATGCCACCTGCTTGCCTGTACACGAAACTCTCAGTGTATGTCAGTTAAGCAGAAAAACCTTATGGAAACCAATAAGCCAGTCTAATTTGAGAGGGGACTAGGCACTGCAACACCAGCCCACAGCAGCAGGTATTACCTAGATCACCGCAAGGATCCCACCAGAGCCCAGGATTTCCAGCAACGCTCACGGCTGGGGCCCACCAGTTGCTTTGGGATGAGGTGACCACATGACAAACATAGTCCTCTTGTATAGCAAATCAAAGCTATCAATTTCTTCACGAAGCATTACAGAACAGCTGTAGTTAAAAAGAATTCTTTCATTTCTAACTACAAGATTTGATCAGATAGAGCAAGACCGTACAGCTAAAGTCACAATGGTGACTATTAAAAACAAAAATAGTCCAAAACCTCAAGCAATTAATCTAAAGAAAAGAATACACATTGGAACTGAACAGTGGCACAAAAGGAAGCCTCCTTATTAAATAAGATTCAAATGGTTTATTTCATTGTGAAAAAGCAAAAACACTTCCATGAACCCATCCAATGCAGCCCTCTTGGCAATTCTCATTTCTCAGCCACTTACAACAAGGTCTTTTTGTGAATGAGCAAAATAAGTTACACGCAAATCTTTTCTAAAGGATAAAACCTTTCTGATTGAGACAATTATGCCAGATAACTGACTCAGGTTTGATTACTTAAACAAAACTTCTCACAACAGCCCTTCATCTCTTGGTCTCTAATTCACTTCTGACTATGCCATTTTTTCAGATTCAGTGAATGGGTGTTTTCACTTCAGATTTTAATGAAAGTCTGCAGCACACAATTCTGTATAAAAGTCTTTGTACACAAAGACCAAGGACAGATAAACAAGCTGAAACACAAGAGCTGTGACAGGAGTTATGAGAGGGCTAAGTCTGCTGCATCAATGTAGCTCCACTACCTACTCAAGCATCAGATTTGATGCTTGTGGGGAGGAGGAACCATCACACCTTCCCCACCTACAGAGAGGCAAAATACATGATGCATGTCCACATACATGATACACACTTATCTCTTCCAGATGAACCAGCATATGTCTGAATATAACTCTGGCTTTTGGAACCTTTATAGAATGCTAAGCACATCATTCCTCATAGAAGGAAGCAAAACATTCAAAACAGATTTGCAGGATGTTGGCTGGACAGGGCTGGTAAACAAGGTTACTGTGGACAAACTAACGCATACTGATGTCATGGAGATGAAGAAAGTGAAAGTACACATCAAAACTGCACACGCTAGAATGAAACGTTGCCTATTTCCATACAGTTGAATGACTTTCTACTTAGTATGTTCTTATAACCACAATAATCCTTTTGGGTACTGAATATTAGATCCACAATAATCTTCTGTAGGGAACAGCTGTACAAGTGTCCTCAAATCAGATCCAACTGACAAACTCTTAACAAATATCCTTCCATTAAACATTAACAGTGCAGTCTTACATTCTATTGGTTCCTATCCTCTACACATTGTGTAATAACCAACCTTTCTGAGAGCAATAACTCACAACTGTGAGCCAATCTCATCACCTTCTTGAAAACATGAGACAAATACCTTTGTTGGTACTATTTTGCCATCCTGTTGCTTTATCAACCCATGTTTCAATACCACACAAAACCATAAAGAGAAGTCTCTCAACTCCATTTAGAAAAGAAGCTACTATATAGGGAGAGGGGGGAGGAATATTGACTTGTGTGTGAAAGATAAATAAGAATATTACTGCTCTTTACTAAGTATTGCATGCATTTTTTTCCACCTTTTATCTTGTTACATTCTTAATTATTTCTTCAAAATGAAGTCTAAACAGCTGCAGAGTATTCTGCTTAGATTAACGATTCTTCAGTAGTCTGAAACACAAATCTGCAGTATTAAACAGCACTATATATGTTCAGATATTCAGCCACATGACACTATTCTAACCTTTTAGATATAAAACCTGTTCTTGAAAGCTAGAAATATAAATTGTATGTTAAATCCTGAAGTTTAACGTATTTCTGTAGTTGGACAACAATTTAAAATAACTAAAAAACTGTGAGAGTTTGGGCTCCCATCTTTCACTTGCTTTCTTCCATTTGAGTAATGAGCTAAGAATTTTAAAATATATATCCTCCCCACGCTCTTGGTTCATCTCTTTTCTATTCCCCAGAGCTCCAAGGGGAAAATTAAAGCTTGTTTCAGATTTTGCTAATGAAATGTTTAGGCAACTTTGGAATGAAGTCTTTGAAAGGCCAATTTAATCACTAAGATGTATGTTTTTTTCATAAATATGGAAGGATTTTCAAGAACTAATAAGCTTATAGTAGTAGACATAAGGTGAAAAAGCTTTCTAATGGCAAAGAGACTTACGAAACAGATTACTTAGCGAGGCAATGACACTTAGATCAGTGATAGCTGATCTCAATTTCTATTTTATTATTTGAATAAGTGCATATAAAATATGCATAGAAATAGGAAAATACTGTGATTTTACTTAAAAATAAATTTATATAATCGAAATCTTTCATGTAGATTTCACATAGAGCACAGCTATAAGCATTTTCAGCAATGGTTTGGTTTGTAGTGAGTTTGTCCCCTTACCTCATCAGAACAATTATCCCAGGGCCGAGCATCTGAAATGCACACGTATGTGGCAGGGGTGCCTTACAGTAATAACACTGCTAGTTTCATGAATAATGAAATACTACTCCCAAGATTTAAATCTATTTGCTTTGCTTTCCAGAGCAAACACAACCAATGATAATCTAGAAACACTTGAATGCAACTATTCCATCAATTTGAATAGGATACCTTGCTTTCTTTATTTTTTCCATCTGTTCCTTTTAACTGAGGTCTTAGTAATTTTTACCTATTAGAAAAATCCATCACAATCTCATCTGGAACATGACCGTAACTATTTCATCATTCAAGACATGCCTATATTTTAAAAAATTACATCACCT
>JANHGO010000012.1:37818998-37850455 GCA_024606505.1 Aquila spilogaster | reverse complement strand
TGTTCTTATCTCAACCCATGAGTTTTACTTCTTTTCCTGATTTTCTCCCCCATCCCACTGGGTGGGGGGGGAGTGAGCGAGCAGCTGCGTGGTGCTTAGTTGCTGGCTGGGGTTAAACCACAATGTTGTCTTACAGTTGTCATGTTAGGAGCATATAAAGAAACGTGTTATACAATATACTGCGTTGCCTCTAGCTGTCAGTTAGAGACAGCATAATTTTTGAGGGCCAAAGTCATTTGAATGGCTTGACACTTAAAACATTTTAGTCTCACTAGAGTTTGAATGGCAAGTAAATAGTAGGGCTTACCCTTATTTTTATGAAACAATTATTTAATGGTGATCTTTCACCTTCACATTCTTCAACAAGAAAACAACTATGGCTCCGTATATTCGTAACAGAAGAATTTTTATGCATAATATTTTAAGAACTCACTCTTCCAGAAATTAAATCACTCTTCATGAAATAAAAGCAATAAACTGCTATCACCCAACATTTAATGAAATGTGAGACAATTGCATCAGTCAGTAATAGAAGTACATGTCTGCAGGCAAGTAATACTCAGTTCATACTTGCTAGTTTAGCATAATAGCCTAACAAAATGCTATGCATCAATATCACTGATTTGGGGTTTTTGTTGTTGGTTTGTTTGGGGTTTTTACAGGTTCAGATTTTAGAACAATTTTTGTACTTTGTTTTACATTTGAGTAATTCAGATAAACTATCACTCCTCCTATGAAAGCAATGCTAAAAATACAATATGGAAACAACCTATTCCATGAACACTAGACATCAACCGAGATAACATTCTTTGAAATAGATAATGCCAGTTCACATAATGTTAACATTTCCATGTCAGTCAATATCCAAATGGTAGGTTTTGTAAAACACTCAGTATGCCTAAAGTTCATTTCCACTATTCAAAACTTTTCCCCCCCCTCAGGAAGAAGCTAATATGTTTCTTTTGAAAACCCTGGCCTAAGTTTCTGTTATTAGGTAGGCGAATTTAGAAGTTAGTCTCTCTCACTATGCACGATTGAATTTTAAATAGTTTTTTAGGATCAAAAACTTGGTCTAAAATAGCACTCAAGTGTATATACTTAATGGTTAAACAAGCACTTCATAATGATCCCTCCCCAGGAGCTGCATACATGGCTGAAAACAAAACAGAATTCTGTACTATCTACTCAGAAATAGTAAAAGCCAGAGTAGCTCCGTCGTATTAGACATACATAATGAAGGAAGCTTTTCCCAAAAAGCTAGTGCATTGAGCTGAAAGTCTCACAATCCTTTTTTGGACTTATTTAGACTGTAACCCATTTTACAGATAAGATTAAGTTTCAGCCAGACAGACTTGCAGATCCGTATCTGTGATGCAAAAATTCATTACAGGAATTCCTAGTAGAAGTCAGTAACTTAGACTGGCTAGCAGCATGACGCACCTTTAACTTCACTGCATAGTGACCTGAGGGTCATTAGCACTATTCTCCCGATAGCCTGAGCACGACTGGCTATTACAACAGTACATCTTTATGCACATATATGGCCACAGACCATTATTTAGTGCATCTGATGTTCTATAACCATGCAGTATCAATCCTGTGCACATTCAGCAGTACTTCTGAATGTACATGGGTGTTTTGATTGCATAGCACCATGGTGCTCTTTGCTAAACAAAGCGTAATGGTATGGACTAAATTAGGAAACTTGAAGTGAGAAGTCCCATGGAAGTCCAGACATTATCTGTAGCCTTAAATGCCCATTTAAGAGCATAGAACAGGTGCTGCAATAATTCTATAACTCTTAAGAAAATACATATGCACATGAGTACTCCCGTTGACTTAATTCTGAACACTCATCTGAATGCTTCTTCATATGAATAAGATGTGAATAAATATCTAAGCCCATAAATAAGTTCAGTGTAAAATATAACTAAGATACACATTGCATTAGTCATATAATTTCACTGGAGTTTAAGATTCACTGTTCAGATCTCTTGTTGTCAGATCTCTTGTAACTCAACTGAAGTCATGTATAAATCAGCCAGGAAAGTAGCTACAATCATTAAGGAAAAGGTGGTCTCTCTAACTTTGTTTTAAAAACCCTTAAATCTTACAAAAGCAAATTTATAAGGGAAGAGTTACGGCTTCCTTATGTGTACTATGAAAAAAAAAACCCAAAACCCCCAAAATCCCCCCAAAACCAAACAAACCAAGAAATTGCTGGAAAGTTATGCAAATAAAGAATATAGACTGTAATATTCACACTAAAAAAATTTTGGTGAATGGACATCTATTTGGCAATACTTAACTGGTTGGCTAGGGAGAAAAGAAGGTAGAAGGCTGGTTAAAGAAATTCCAAATCTATTTTAAATTGAAATATTAATTTCTTTCCCAGAGTTTTCCCAGTTGTAAAATCAAACAGTATACTTAGGTTTAGGTCAGTTTGTCCTGCATTTGACTACTTCACTGTGCTACACCAAATATGTTAGATCACTGTAAATATTTGCCTGTTTGCAAAACACTTGTGTTTTAAAGTCCCTCCCTCCCCCACCTGACCCATGCCTCTTTACCCAGCATCTCATTTCATGAGACATCTACTCAACAATTGCTGATTCACTGCACAGCTCTGTGTCCCTTTGCTTTCCCTCAGTGCTTTCAAACATTGAAGGAGATAAACTTGCCGGCGATACCCTTTCCTGCTGAGGGCTGGTTAGTAGACCATTTCTTATCTTCTGTTACAAATGCCTGGCCTCAGTGATCCATGCATAGACACCACTACTCAACTCTGTTTGTTTGGGAACACAGCCAAACAGCTGAACGGGCAGAAAGAAAAACCCACAATCATCAGCTGCTGCAAAATGTAGCAGCTATTTGCTCAGTAACATAGGTCATTCTAAAACCAGTGCAATTCTTCTGTTGCAAGCAGGTCTTCACTCAAGCAGTGAATCAGAGCCTGCCTCTGACTTTCTATACCCTGCAGAGAACTACCCGCAGTTCGCAGAGCAATAGCCTCTCCAGCTACTGTGCTGATTTGCCAGCACTCTACCAAACAATGAAAAAGTTACCCAATTGCAGGACATTTATGAGAAAGGTCACGTGAAAGTGTTCATTAGGTAATGAACATAATGACATAATGACGGGGGGGGGGGGGGAGGGCGGGGAACAATGGTTAAAATAATTCCTTTGACTTAGCTTCTCCATATCACGTACAGACAGGAAAGGAACCTGACATTTTAATTTAGAGAAGCAGTCAGAGTTTCATTGCACATATACTTAATTTGTGAAAAGAAATTGATAGCTTTCTAGGCAAAACAGATCTGCAGCTAGTGCCGTAAAAAAGCATGCAGTTGTGACTCTGAATTCAAGGCTTGAAAATGCTCTTGGGAGGTCCAACCTTCTGCTTAAACAGAGACAGCATCAAACTTGACCAGGTTGCTCAGGGCTTGCTTTGAGTGCATCTCAAAAACCTCCAGCGAGAGAGAATCCACAACTTCCCTTACAACCTGTTCCAATGCTTAGTTACCCTCAGAGTAAAGATACTTCCCTTATATTCCATCATAACCTTTCTGTTAACATTTCTGACCACCATATCCTGTTCTCCTGCTGTGCACATCTACCGGGGTTAGTCCATCTCAAACACAGGACTTGGTATTTG
The DNA here is from genome assembly GCA_024606505.1 of Aquila spilogaster. Taxonomy (NCBI): domain Eukaryota; kingdom Metazoa; phylum Chordata; class Aves; order Accipitriformes; family Accipitridae; genus Aquila; species Aquila spilogaster. The sequence goes on along the minus strand of JANHGO010000012.1, from coordinate 37,846,800 downwards.
TCCTCACTAAATTTCATAAGATTCCTGTTGGCCCATTTCTTCAGCCAGCCTAGGTCCCGGTCAAGGAACAGTGACAAAGGTAATTTCTGAGGCTACAGATAGCAGGATAAATAAGATCTACAGAAGAATCTAGACAACTTTGGAATAGTCTTTGAAGGTCCAACTTATTGGCTAAGATGTATGATCTTTCACAAATATAAAAGGATTTTCAAGAATTAATCGATTTATATTACAACTAAACATTAGGGGAAAAACATTCTAATGGTAAGGACAGGCTACTGGAACAGATTACGCAAGGAAGCGGCAATGACACCATCAGACTAGATATGTCTTGATTGCTACATTCTTATTTAAATAAGTACGTATAAAATAATCATAGGAATAGGAAAAATAGCATATTTTGCTTTAAAAAGAAATGTGTGTAATCAAAACCTTCAGCAATTTCATTTAGAAAGCATTTCTAAAGTTTTTTTTGTTGGGTGGGTTTTTTTTTTTTTTGACAGTCAGCTTGTGAAAGCTGCAGTCTGACTGCGTTCTTTTCAAAGCCCTGCAGGTATTCTTTGAGCTATACTATGTTTACCTAGAAAGAACTCATCCAAACCCAGAAAAATCTTAGCCTTTGAAGCTGTAGTGAGGCCAAAAAGTAGCCTTTCATTTGCCTTCCATCCAAGCTAACACTGGCATAAGAATTACACGTAAGAGGAAAACTTTTCAGTCTTCTTCCATAGGAAACTAATGTTGCCCTCAGATGTACAGAAAATACGACATACTATGCTGCTCCTTCTGAATTTATTTTTTAACACCACAGTGTGTAGCAGGATGAATCCACGTGTTCCTGAACACCAGCAAGCATCACATGTGGCTTGACAAGCAAGTTTGGGTAACATGCCATACAAGGCACAGTGACTTCAACAAACCTGAGATAATTGGCATGGCATGATTTACCTGCTGGCTCTGTTCAGCTGCAATTAGGACTTCTGGAGAGCACATCTCCAGAGACAGTAATTCACAAACGTGTCTGTCTGCATAATGTCAAAATTATTATTCCTTCATCATTGTGCTCTCTTGCCACACTAGTCTATAGGTGGGGATAATAAAAAATTTTACTCTTGCGATGATTTTCTGACTTAAATTTAACTTCAGTTAGACTGAAATTTTATACATAAAATTTTGGGTTTGCCTTTTTACGATTACAAAATGAACAGACCAGATATCATTTCATTCTCAACTGCAACACATACTTGTTCTTGATATATTCAGAAAACACTAAACCTGTAATTTTGCTCTATATTTAAGCGTAGTTACTCACTCCTTTATTTCTTCTAATGTAATTCTCTGCATTTATTTCTGCCAGTTTCATAATGCATAGGCATATCTCCTTTGAACAGGTAAAAATAATGTAAATTCACATGCACTAAGAAAACCTATTTTATAAAACTATATACAGTCTACTTAAAGTAACAATAATGTATTACTCAGGAGTATAACTGGAGATATTTCAGGGAATATTTATTTTCATGCATTTCCTACAAGCACTCTTGTAGCTTTGCAACAGCAGGTAGCCTGCATGATGCCAATGGCTTGCTGAGTCATGTTTAGAGTCTATAGACCAATTGAGTCCCCTGAAATGGGTCTCCCTTTCTCCTTTTTCACTGAAGGTTCAATATGTGTAAAGTATTATATAATAAGGGCAAAGTATTCTGGAGAACATCAATGAACTACCTCCGAGACAGAGATGGCAGATAGCCATCGTGTAACTGGAATAACTTAAAGGAAAGATGAACAAAGTGAGCCTATATTTAAAAAGCAAGTGATACCCGTATCTTTCAGTAGCTAATCTTTAGTTTTAAATATTAGACATAGACATTTATTGCTGAATGAGAGTTTACAGGCTTATATTTTGGTGTTCTTTTTCTACTCCTCTCTACTATAACTGCAGCTATTGTACAGGAGTAATCTCCAGGACAGCAAAGCAACAACTACAATTAAAAAAAAAAGTACTTCCCCTGCCCCCTACACACACATGCACACTTGTAACTACTTTTTCCTCAACAAGAAGTGGGGAGCGGAGACAGCTGCCCTCACTGTCAACCAAGAAAGCACAGTTACTGCTCTGAAATCCATGACAGCAACTAAAAATACCCGTTGCTGATCCTTCTGAAATTATGCCAGAAATAGACCCCCATCCTCCCCTTGTCTTCCAGCAAACTCCCAACATAAACTGAAGCAGCACATAGGGCTCCATTCATCACTGAGCGTCTAACTTTCTAGCAATGACCATAATTACTCAACATTCAAATCCCAAATCCCACAACAAAGAAATAAAAGGAATCAGTACCATAAATTCACACCCTTAAATTCTAAAAATACCAGAATAATGCATTCTAGCCTCCATTAAGTATTTTATGAGAGTCCCACCACAGTATTGCCAGCACTTTCATTTTTTTTATTATTACAACACCTCTATGAATAAAGGAAGTCCTTTCTTCTGACACTCCTTCACATAACAAAAAAGGAAGGGCAGCTTTGTATCTTGCCCAAGGTCTTGAAGGCAGTTTCTGAAAAGGTCTGCTGCTCTGAATGCCTTCTTTTCCTTTAATATCTGAACATTTCATCCCCATAATAAGGCAAACACCAAATATATTAATTGTGACAAAACAGGCTATGGGCAGGCACTAAAATTTATTGTGAAAAGAGGAAAGGAAAAGTGTAATCATACAATTAAAGAACATATCAAGCAGTACACTGATGTATTCATTTAATATCACCCAGAGAAAACAATTTAATATACCACTCAAACACCTGCTTAACAAAGTCACTGCATCCTGTAAAACCCATCTGGACCACTGTGGAGGTGATCACGTTTCAATATGGTGGTCCCTACCGTTAAAGTAGCTATTAAGAAAAGTGTATTCGCCTTCCTGCTTTCATGATGAAAACATCCTTAAGTCTCCTGTGATACTCTTCTAGCTTCTACCTTCAGAAATGTAATCAGAGCTGCACCCGAATCTGCTGTTGGTTGCAGATTTAAGTACCATGTTTAAAAAACCCCATGTGCTACCTATGTCTCTCCTGTAGCTCATTATCTTTAAAAGATAAAAATCAGACCTCCACAGTGAAAGACATAGCAAGATATAACCTTCATTTTCACGTGGCAGAAATCTTAAATCTATCATTATTGTTGCAATGAGAAAAAACTCTATGGTGATTGTCATGGTTTAACCCCAGCCAGCAACTAAGCACCACGCAGCCAGTCACTCACCACCCCCCACCCAGTGCGATGGGGGAGAAAATCAGAAAAAAAGTAAAACTCATGGGTTGAGATAAGAACAGTTTAATAGAAAAGAAGAAACTAATAATGATAATAATAACAATAATAAAATGACAGTACTAATAATAATTTTAAAAAGGATTGGAATATAGAAAACAAGTGATGCACAATGCAATTGCTCACCACCTGCTGACCGATGCCCAGTTAGTTCCCGTGCAGCAATCCCAGCCCCACTCCCCCCAGTTTATGTGCTGAGCATGACGTCACACAGTATGGAATATCCCGTTTGCCAGTTTGGGTCAGCTGTCCTGGCTGTGTCCCCTCCCAACTTTTTGTGCCCCTCCAGCCTTCTTGCTGGCTGGGCATGAGAAGCTGAAAAATCCTTGAGTTGGTCTATACGCTACTTAGCAACAACTGAAAACATCAGTGTGTTATCAACTTTCTTCTCATACTGAACCCAAACCACAGCGCTACACCAGCTGCTAGGAAAAAAGTTAACTCTATCCCAGCTGAAACCAGGACAGTGATACACTCGAGACAAGATGATTACTCTTCTTTCAGAAAATTTTAGTGCTGTTTAAAGTTGACATATCGTAAAGATACTGGGCATATCTTTGCAGTTGACTGGAAAGTAAAGTTCCCTATTCATCCACAAAAATCTACGCCACAGGAACTGTAGCTGGCAATCAAAATAGTACCTTTACTTAAAGAAGGCATTTATACATATAAGCAATAAGGATAAGGTTATAAGCAATAAGGACATAGATTGCACACAGGATACTGAATACAAAGCTACTGTAATAAAGCATACAGGCTGAACAGTTTGCCTTATACCTGCTATGTATGCCAATCCCTGCAAGTATCACAGGTAATAGGTAAAATTTAAGATAGGTAAATTGAACAGGTAAGATCTGTGTCATATCACTTCAGTGATTCTATTAACTCTCACAACTTCGCAATGCTGGAGTTTTCAGAAAAAGGAAAAATAAGTAAACATACTGTGTAGCAAGTAACTGCTGAAAATCCTCTTCCATTTTCCATCCTAACATTTTCTCTTGCATATATACACCATGCAGGGTGAGGTATGTATAATTCTGCACACTTTGAAATGTTCTGGAAAGAAATAATGGCCATGGTCCATCTGGATTTCTTCAAGGCTTTCCATACGGTTTCCCACAGCCTCCTGCTAGAGAAACTGATGCGTTATGGTCTAGACAAGTGGTCTGTGCGGTGGGTGGGGAACTGGCTGACAGACTGCACCCAGAGGGTGGTGGTAAATAGCTCCTGTTCAAACTGGCAACCTGTCACCAGTGGGGTCCCCCAGGGATTGATATTCGGCACAAGGCTGCTTAATATCTTCCTAAGTGATCTGGATGATGGGATCAGGTGTACCCCGATGAAGTTTGCCAATGATACCAAACTGAGTGGGGAAGTGGACACTTCGGAAGGGAGAGCCACCCTGCAGGAAGACCTGGATAGGCTGGAAGAGTGGACTAACAAGAACCTTATGAAGTTCAACAAAGACAAATGTAAGGTCTTGCACCTGGAAAAACATAATCCATGAGTGCAGCATAGGCTGGGATCTACCCAGCTGGGGAGCAGCTCTGTGGAAAGGGACTTGGGGATCCTGGTGGACAACAAGCTCAATATGAGTGAACAGTGTGCTGCTGCGGCAAAGAAAGCCAGCAGGATGCTGGGTTGCATCAACAAGGGCATCACCAGCAGAAATAAAGAAGCCATTATCCCAGTCTCCTCGGCACTTGTCAGGCCACACCTGGAATACTGTGTTCAGTTTTGGTCCCTGCTATAAAAAAAAAAGTATGTGGACAGGCTGGTGAGGGTCCAGAGAAGTGCCACAAAGATGATCAAAGGACTGGGAAGCCTGCCATATGAAGAAAGGCTGAGAGAATTGGGTTTGTTCAGCCTTGAGAAAAGGCAGCTTAGGGGAGACCTTATCACCATGTTCCAGTATTTAAAGGGTGGCTATAAAGAAGATGGAGACCTCCTTTTTACAAGGATTCACATGGAGAAGATGAGGGGTAATGGGTATAAGCTACTCCTGGGGGCATTCTGATTGGACACAAGAGGAAAATTTTTCACAATGAAAACAATCAGCCATTTGAATAATCTCCCCAGGGAAGTGGTGGATTCCCCAACATTGGACACTTTCAAGATTTGGCTGGACAGGGTGCTGGGCCATCTTTTCTAGACCGTGTTTTTGCCAAGAAAGGTTGGACCAGATGATCCTTGAGTCCCTTCCAACCTGGTATTCTGTGATTAAACACAAGTAAATACTTCCAGTAAGTACTGATCTTCATTAGGAACACCAGCCCCTAAAATAAGAATTCACTACTTCTTTGCCGTATACCAAATTCTCAGTTTTAACTCCAAAGCTGCTCTGATGACCTGAAATGCTTCAGTGTGTGACTTAATCCATGATTATGAGTTTTGTACATAAATAGTTCAATGACAGATAACTCACATGCAGCAAACACAATGCCAGACTGTTGGGCTGTGTGCAAGAATTGAACACAAAGATTTAGCACTTCTTCTAAGGCTTCCAAGGGAGGGGACTTCCTGGCATGCTGTTGTTTGATGTGGATAACGAAGGTACCAACTTTAATTTTACTTCCTAAAATATCTAGAAAGGGATTGCATCTTGATTCCCTCCTTTGCAAGGCAGAAGAGATCTGCCACGGTTAGCTTTGCATGCTTCCACTGGAGTGTAATCAATATAAACCACCACATTACCAATTGATTACAACTACAGTTCTGGGACAGCCATCCACGTTTCAAGATGCTGGAACTCCGTCATCAACACACCTCAAAGCTTTCTGAGGACTATTCCGACCTTGGCAAAGGAAGTACTGGTGAACACAGGTTTCCCCTTCCCTCCCACTTTGTAACTGCCCATTCCAAGTAATTAACTTTTACCATGTATTTGATCAGAACAGGACATGTCAATCTTTCTACACATTTCATGTATACATGATGCAAGCGGTTAATTAACATTAATTATATGATATTAAGCAACAGAAGTCATGTCAGAAGCCATATAAATACTTAATCTGAAGAATTACTTAGAAATTACATTTCTGCAGTAGTAAATAATTAATCCTCTCTGATACTACAGAAATGACAGTAATTAAAGAAAATAAGACAGCACTGAAACAATTAACACGCTTTTTAAAGTTGGTATTTTTTTAATGCTGTTACCTTCTTTGTTTACTGTAAACTTATTCCAAGAGGTACAGAAAATCTCCTAATTTTAGAGTGTTAAAAAACCCTAATGTTTATCTTAACCTATGCTTCCAGAACTTCTGCGACTTGCAAAAATCTGCCAGTAAATTTTCCACTATTCATGCAGCCCCTGACATCCTAGGGTAGTATTCTCCATTACTATAGATTCACTGGGATTAAAAAGGAAAATCTTTGCATTTTTGCTAACATGCCACAAAATGCATATTTTTCTTTCTATTCTTGAACTGTGTAGAGCAGTCTGTTTAGCTGGGGCCTTACTGATTATAATTTCTCCTTGCAATAAATAAGACACACATAGCACACTCTTTCAGCCCTGATGAAAATAAAACCAAAAAATGTTACCATTAAAATGGCATTTATCAGCTGTCAGACTGACATGTGAAACATTTCTGGTCCAGGAAACAAAGTTAGTATTTCAAATACCAGTCTATGCAAATCAAGAAGCGTTTTGGTCCCCTCACCACGCTTTTTCTGTAAATACCAATTTAACTGCTGAAACCGTACAGTGACAAAACATGCAGTTAAGCTTTTCTCAAAGTTTGCATAAACATGCCAGCAAACTAAATATAAATGGTAAGTCTATTATTACTAGTATAGCCTTTAAAACAAAAGAATTCCTTTAAATTTTCCTTAAAAGCATTTGTATATCTATAGAACGGTTTCATCTTAGTCCTGCTGAGTTTAAGAGCTTTCAAAGTGCAGTCGCTGTAGTACACATATAGGAAGCGTTAAGTTCCAGCATATACAAAGGAAAGGGGACTTAAGATGTGAAGTTGAACAAGCAACAGGGTGGTAGAGGAGTCAGCATACAGGGAAAACAAAGCAGTAGTATTTAGTTTTGATAGGTAAAGCATTTTTAAAAAATCTGAACATTTCTAGTCCATTTGGAGATCTCATTCCTGAAGTCTCATTGTGCGAGTTCCAGTTCCTCAGTTACGAAATGAAGTGCTTATAATCTCACAAAAATTTAAACATGGGCTTAACATTACTTTGGTGTAGAAAGAAAACAAAAGGCAGTGCCATGTTCATATACTACATTCCGAGGTATTTTGAGATCTGATATTACATTCATGTTTGAAGACTAGGAGCTAGTCCAGCAATATCCTGACACGTGAGGATATTGAGACAGTCAATGATTAAACACATTTTTAGCAGAAAAAGAGCAAAACCCAAGCCTCATTCAAATCTAAAACATACTACACACTTAAAGGGAAAAAAACCAACAGGTATATAATATAGCTTTATTGTAAAAGGAAGTTTTGCTCCAATTAATTTCTATATGTTAATAGAGATCATACATGACTTTTACAGGATAGTCTTTGGACTTGCCTACATCGACAATCAGACCAAAAATTATTCCAAAACAATATAAAACAGGAATTTGAAGTTAACTACCATGTTATAGCTATACACTTTGATACTATGACATAATCCACATCCTTTTAAAAGTGGAAAATAAATCCAAGATGATAATCAACTACAAAACAAAACAAGTTACCACAATAAAGGTTTGGAACAGGAAAAAGTCCCCAGAAGTAATGGTGGGTACCAAAACAAAGAGGGTAATGGACAGAAGCAGCTCCCAGTTAAAATTTCCCTTCATATGTTTATACTTACTTGCAAGTTCTCCTTATAAACTGAACCATAAAAAGCTCATAAATCATTATGCAGTTTCTCATACATAATTACAGAGTCCTTAATTCAGTTTAATTCACGAAACTAAATTACAGCCATTTTGAGACAAGTAAACTTTTAAATGAACTAAACTACAGCTAATCCTTGTTTAAAACTTTAAGAACTTGACTCCGTATGAATTGCTGTGTACAAACCGCACAAGTGTTCTACAGAGTTTATTTGTATTTAAGGTCATTGTGCCTAAGAACAATTCCAAAGTACATCCCACACTGAAGTCAAAGGCACAGAAACAAATATCCTTCCCATTAATTATATACACACATGGAAGAATCACTTGGATTTTGATAACATATGCACTCACATATTATTTTTCTGAAAAGATAAAAGTGAATAATTAAAAACCTATTCAATATTGTGATGTCTTATAAATTGGCAAGATATTTTGACTCACCACTTACTGATTAGAAGAATCTATCATCAGTCTTGGTTGATAAGATCATAACTTTTAATAGTTAAAAATCAAAATGAAGCAGTTAGCTTCAGCTATGATATTTACAGGCATTTAAGGTCAAATCTATGCACAGCCTGATCATCTGCCCACGCCCCCAAAAAGCTGCAAAGAATCAAATGATTCTTTGATAGGTTGTAAGCACATCTTTGTAAAAGTAGACTGTGTGTGAAACGGGAATCCCAGCAGTGTTCATATTCTTCGCAGTATGAATTAAGACAGAAGTTTTAATAAAAGCTAATGCAATAATTTTTGGAAGTGAAGAAATGTACTAAGTTAATAAAGCAAAAAGAAATGTGAATGATATTCAGGTTAAGGAACAAGGGAAAACAAAATATTAATACAACTTTTCCTTTAATTGATATGTTACTAAAGCAATAAAGTCATTCCACCCCAGCAAAACTCTTTGTATTGCATATACACTATTATGGTCCCAAGTGTTTAAGTCTATCTTTCAGATCAGTTTCAACTCTAATTTCACACACACGCTTTCAGGATGGGCCTTTCCTTCAAAAAAAATTTCTGCTGCAGTTCAAAAAGTACACGACATGAAGGCACTATTAGCTTTTTCTTTAATGATGAGAGCTTTTGAAGATAAATAATTTTCATTACCTCTTTGTCTAAAAAAATAAAAAGGATCCTTATCTCATCTAATAATTATACCACTTCCCTTCCGAATATGCTGACATTTTGACAGGAGGAGAAAAAAACCCAACAACTGTTAAGACAAAGGTTGCAGTGCTCTTTGTGTGGAACATCGTAGGAGGACACCACTAAGCTACACAGCTGTTATTTGCCATCACACAGTTTTATGGAGATGTAATATTAACACAGTGCAAATAGCAATGAAAATATTTGCAGAGTAACCAATTCCAGAGATGTCAATGGTAAAATAAAGAATTTCAGCACAGACTCCTCAGCAAAACATGATTAAACAGACTAGTACAAAAATTGGCTTTAAATAGTAATGAGTGAAAACGGGCAGGTGGCATGTGTGTATCTGTGAATTGCAATACACTGCAAGTACAACTTACTTTTGAATTATAGTTTCGGTGCCATGTTACAATGGCGTAAGTAGAATAACAACTTGAGATGTTGAAGATCATAGAGCTTTCTCTAAAGTAGGATAGTCATGATTATGTGGAGCTGAGGGACTGACAAGAACTACCAGCTATTTTCATCCTTTTGTTACCAATGCCAGTGCCAAAGGAGGGGGGCTCAAGATGGGTCAGATTTGGATCCTCTTGCCAAGCAAGGCTATGATGTGCAGCTTTAACATTTCTCCAGAGTCATTTACTATGCTTTTTGATCAGCAAATCTACAAAAATAAGGCTTAGGAACCTATGCCAAGTTCATTGGGACCGTGTGTGACACACAGCGAATCCAGGCACACCTGAGAGAAATAGCATGATGCTTCCTCCTGTAAAGGCTGTAGCACAAAGGACAAAAAAAAAGAAACCAAACCATCTCACATGAAAGTATTTTCCTCAGTTGAAGGGCAACAGATCATCCTCAAGGTTTTATAATGGAACATCCCCCCGCCCCCCCAAAAACCCCAACCATTCCTTCTCCCTCCCGCCCTTGCTCACCTGCACAGTTACAATGCTTTTATTCTCCTGACATGTCCCAGTGCTATCTACCTGTCCAGCACAGAGGCATTGCCACTGTTACACTGAGCAGCAGTATGAGGCCATTTATTTCCTGAAGATTGGAAAAACCTCAATTACGTATCTTTTTTAAAACAAATTTAAGCAAAGGCAAAATTAATGGCTATAAACACAGCTTAAGTATCTTAAACCACAGCAAGCGTAAACAAAGGTGCCTTACTTTCCAGCACCTGCTTTCTTCATGCATATTTCCCCCCTCCCCTGCAGTACAGGGGAATCCACTTGTTTTTCACTGCTGCTGCTGTTTATTTAAAAAAAAACAAAAAACAAAACAAAACACCTAGCAGTGTCAGTTATATAGGTTGCTAATTAATTAATAGTATGTGCATGCTATATTCTTTGTTTCCAGTATTTTTGTGCAGCTCTGCTTATTCTTTGAACTCATTTATCTACAGCTACTCTTAATTTGAGGTAGGACAAGAAAAGGATCACCCTCCCTGCTCTGCACTTTTTCCTATTAACTCTTACTGTGGTTGCTCCAGGGATCCGTAGCCGTCACCCTGTTGACTCTGAAGTTCTGAAACAGCAATGTTGAAGAAGCAGAAGAGGCAAATGTATGCAGAAGAGAGGCAGCAGTGCAGGGATTTAAACACAGTCCCATTTTGCCTTTAGTGATCTGGGAGAAAGCGCAGCGTACTGCAGGTGACAAATGAGATGAGTCTAGTGCTGCCAGCGTAATCCAAGACACATCTGTTAAAAACACAAAACACAGCAGGAGTGGTGTTGCCTGTGAGATACACCTCCTCCAGAAAAAGGTCAATACTGATGAGGACCGAGATACAGAGGCAGTACAATACAAGGATATATCTGGCTTTACCTTATCAAATAGCACTGAGCAATCTGACAGAGGCCAGTGAAGGGTGGCTTTATCAAAAGCAGACAGATTGATTAAAAAATGACTCAAAAAGTTTGAGGTTTTTTTTTTTTTTTAAGCTAACAATGTTATTCTGTTCTCCAAAGCGATTGCTAGGACATTGGTGCTTTTACTGTACTGCTGAATTAAAAGCAATTAATTGGGAAAATTAAAGTGCAATAGAGAGCACTAACTTACATGTTTGAATCCAATTTTTAAAAAATATGGATCTAAAAGAAGTGCTACACAATAAAATAAAATAAAAAACTTTCTTAGGTGAATAGTCAAGGGAAAGTGCCAACAATGGCTGAAATACGCAAATCTGGGTCTCACTGGAAGGTTCAAAAATTTCATTAAAATTGAATATCAGCAAAATATAGGAAGTATACACAGTCATTCTGTTCAAGCGATTACTTTTGTATTTTCAAGTGTGCTAACAAAAAAAATACTAAAAATCTATTAGCATTACTAAATTGCAATTCTTCCCAGACAATTTGTTACAGCAATGTAATAAATGTGAAAATATAGTCAGCAATATATATATTTCCTTCTCTTCCATAGGTCTGCCTGCAGCGTGGTAGGGTTTTCAAAGATAACCACAAGCTGAAAGGATTTCAGTCAGACATTCATCAAAAAACAGACCTGGAAGGAAGCTCAGGAGGACACTTAATCCACCCTTTCTCCAAGAAGTTCAACAATACCTACATTATTTCTAACAAATGCTTATTGAGATTATTTTTGTTGTTGTTGTTAAAACAGGCTTCAGCATTAATGACACTATTCTGGTGCTGTTACCATTCTAAACTGCCAAACTCTTTCTGGAGATCTGTTACCTACCTTGTTTCTCTCCAGCCTGTGTCTAAAGAGAGAGTTACCCTCGACACCCAACTTCACATTTGTCCCTGTTCAATTGCACTTGATTTCTCTCCAACCATTTCTCCAAGTTGTCAGTACTCTTTTGGATTGCAGTCCTGTCTTCTACAACACACCATTCTGCCCAGTTATTAGATACGATTTAAAAATGTAATAGATAGACTCTCTATTCCCTCGTTCAGATTGCTAATGAAAATATTGAATAACACTGGAGCCGAGTTAGATCTGTGTAATTTTAATAATCCTTTAATTTTGATAACAAACTTAAGAACTATGCTACAGTATTTTTCCAATCAGTCACATACCCATCTGCAAGTCATTTCACGTATACTGTATTTTACTACTTCGGTTATTGGGAATAGAACACCCTCTCCAAAGAGAAGAGAAGAAAAGGATGACCTTTTAAAAAAAAAAAAAAAAAAAAAAAAAAATTGCTTTGACCCAGTACAGAGTCAGATGGATTTCTTAAGAAAAAATTACTGCATTAAAGGAAAACAGGTTGACAAAGATTAGGTGCTTAATGCTTCTTGGACTACTTATTCTAGCATTTTGATCTGTATATACTTCTTTTCTATGTCATAAAAACCATAAGCTCTTTGTTGAGTTTAAAAAACAGTAGTTAAAAAAAATCAAAATCCTTTTCTATTCACTCAAGGCAATAGTAGAATACTGCAGTAGGATGATGCTGTGAATACTTCAAGGGAACAGATGATGTTCCTTCCTTCCTGAACTGAAAGACAGGCCTTACACAACTCGTGTGCCAAGCAAGACCTAGAAGTAGGGGCTTGTGTTGTTAAATAGTCAACAGGACCTTCTGCTTCTGAAAGGCCATTCCATTGACCCTCCAAGTCTCATCTTCAGTCTTGCATTTTCCCCTCCATTCAGTGTGAATTTCTGTGAGCAATTGGAAACCTAGCTGAAAGAGGAAAGGTGCTTTTTCCCCCTATCAAAAAGGCTATGATGCTGTGCTTGCACAGGTGTCTCAAATAATACAGGTGCCACATTCATTCTCATCATATTAGTCTATCACTCCGTATGCTCCTTTGATAAAGCAAAAACAAAGTAATGTGGTCCTCCTGAGAAAGAATAACCTTTTTTTCCCTACAACACAATGCTGTGCTTTTGTAATCATAAGGCCAGAGCCCATTTTATCAGCTATTTCTAGTGTATTTCTTTGCAGTGGTGTTCAGTGCTGTACACATATTCCATTTGTTTCTCTGCATAAACTGGAAATTCAGGGAAAATTTGCCCAAATAGACACACACATTAAACAAAGAAGTGTAGGTAAGTATTTTAGCCCTGGAGTTTAAATCTTACTTTTCTAGTGCTTGCTCTGTTCATAATTTTTATTTTAAAAAAGTAAATAGACTGTTTTCTATGTAAATAGCAATTAATCTTGTGTATCAGTCAGAAGGCAGAACTTCTGTACAGGAGCACCAAGTTTGTCTTCTAATGACATAACTTCTTTATAGTCATAAATGACTTCAGATATGTGATTTTGCCACAAATGCACCATTTGGCTTTGAGTGAGATTTTAAAACTTCTGTCTCTGTGCCACCTCTCCAGTAGAGCTAACACAGGAAGTAAAATTGGAAACCAATGGTTCAAAAACAAGAAATAAAATACCCCAACATACAGGCTAACAAAAACAAACTGCATAATCAGTTATTACTACTGAACTATCCCCACATGATTTAAGATCGAAAAGAATTTAGAAAACAGGAAAGTATCCAATTCTGTAAGCTTTAGTAGGAATGAATCTGTAACTCAGAGAATGCATTACACAGTCCTAGTTTGCATCAAAGGAGGATGCGGCACCTTATCTGCAACCTTAATATTTTAACAATTTTTTTAATAAAGTGAATTAACAGAAATTACTCTGCAGATCTCTTTGAAAGTCATCATTCTTCCCACTCAGCCCCCCTTACAGCTAAGAACAAAATCCAGAAGTGTCGAAATGCTTCCTAAAGATAACTAGAAAACTGGATATGCCAAAAGAAACCATTGCAAGTGGCCTAATAATTTATTCCATTTCAGTGGTAACTTTTTGCTTTATATAATGCAGAACACCAAAATGAAGAGTTGTGTTAAAAAAAAATCCAAACTTCTTTTCAAAAATACCGATACATGACCTTTTAAAGCTTTTTAAAAGGTGTTCTCCATTGTCCTTCCAACCCTATAAAAAACTAGAATAATTTCATGAAACATTAAGACCTTAAAGGAATGGCTTTCTTGGAGTGTAACGGGAGTACAATTTGCATCCAGCTCTAACAATAGACAGCAATCTATTCCCTCCTGTCAGCACTGTAATAGCAACAAAGCAAAACAAGGCTTTTGTAACCAGGCAGCAAATACAGCTTGTCAAAAAATCTACCTCATCTCTCTCCCTTTCAGAGAGGCATTAGCTTCTGCTGCTGTCCCTTATCTAATCTGAAATGATCACAAATCATGTTATCAAAAAAATTCAATGCTTGTTTGGTCAAAAAGATGGTCTATTTGACACGTCAAGTGTGCTGTTATGTTATTCCTGCTCCTGTTTTATCATATCTAGACTCACCTGTATTTACATCAACAGTAAAATTCACAAAAGCTCAAGAATCAGTATAGTGATAGCTGATAATTAATGGCACTGTTTGCATATGAGTTCAAAAATATGTATCCAGCATTTGTCACATAGTTTACATAAATATCTTTACATAAACATTTGCAGCAGAAAGCCTTGTGATCAATTAAGACAAGTAAATTAGGATCTAAATCTACTGTACAATTCACATTTTATGAAGGCACAAAAACCTTGGAAGGCCAGAAAAATTAATGTAACATCCAGAGTCTGGCAAGCCAAGATGTACGATACTTAGAATGCCCCACCTCCACAGCCTGTCTGAACAGGCTTCAAATCTCAGTTATTGTAAAACATGGAAAAAAGACGATGAAATCAGATTAATCTTGATAGAACAATAAAATAGTGGACTAATATAGAAAAGCACCACTCCTAGTGAGGGATCTGGGAGGTATATTTGTGTTCCCTATTGTACACATGTAGATAGTCCAACATTAAATCTTTCAGGCTGTATTATTTATTATTTCAAACCACTCAGACCTCTTCCATCAGACACATGGAAAGAAAGAGACCTCCTGTTTTCTCTTTAAGTTTCCTCACCACTGCAGCGAAGCCATCAGACAAGGACTCTACTACACTGTTGAACAAAAGTGTAAGGGGTTAGGTAACACCTGTAGATAGCCTAAACCTAACTTCGTTATTTAAAGCAGCTCATCAAGTAAAACAAACCAAATAGCAATTTCACAGGTGATACAAAATAGAAGGCAGTGTCACCAATGCCAACAGAAAAGAATATACTACAAAAATTGAAGAGAACAAAAATAAATCTCCCTGCAAAAAAAAGGAAATTGGACTCTGAGAAAACGGACAAAATCTTACTAAATGACAAAACTGAAGGACATGATGAAAATAACATATTACAGTTAACAGCTAGAGACGAAGAACAGATGTCTACGACCATGTCAGTAACATGGCTTGAACAAAGCTAAAACACCTCTCAGCTGTATGCAAAGACATGTCTTCCTCTAAAAGGTAGAAGAGAGCCTTTCTGTGTGGTTCTTGGTGCTGCGGCACTGTTAAAAAAGCCTGGACAACTGAAAAAAAAAAAAAAAAAGGAGATTTTGAGATGGTAATCTGGGTTTTGTAAGCCAGTTCCTTCAGGTGATGCTCAGTTCTCCTCAGTTCAAGACTTAACCATGCCTAACTGAAAAGAAACAGTACAGTGCTTTACCCACAATAGCATTTATAAGTTTTTCAGCAGACGATTAGCAGCAACATAACCAAGAGCTAGGAACAGAATTAAGACCAGGAAGGTGGCTGAGTAACCTACGCCCTAGCAACTACTGACATCAACCATTTCTGCCGTGTTCTGAGACAGGGGTCCAATAATTGATACATTTGCATTTAGAGAGTTAAATGCTTGTGTGCTTTAAGAAAGAATTTGGAAGAAAGATGGACTGCTTTGAAATGTTTTCTAACTCTAATCCCTAATCTTTTGCCTAACCAATATTCTCCTTTAAAAATTGCGTATCTATGGCAAGGGGACATTTGACTTTTTCCCCACAGGTGTATCACATATCTTGTCAGTAAACCAAGCCATTTTAGCATGTATTATTCAACTTCATGTCTTAGAGCAATTGAGGAAATTCACTATTGTTACATGAAATCCATTGACAGCTACTCATATGACTAGACAGCACTGGAGAAAGATTGAAAGATCATGATAAATCATCACTGCCATCACAACAAATAAGATTAAGAACTCCATACAAGTCATTTAGTAAGTGACCAAAAAGTAGAGATCTGAATAGAAATCTAAAATATCCCATTATATTAATTCATATGACATTTCATCTCTCAGAAAATAGTGATCTGTGGCCAGATTCTACCAGTTACAATCATAGTTTAACACACACCCCCCACATACAAACAAGGCACCAAAAAAAAAAAAAAAAAAATCAGTACAGAACAAGAAATGGAAGCATATTTCGACCTTATAAATCATTTTAAAAAATTGCCTGACTTGAACCTTCACAGCAAAGAGCACTGACTACCATTACAGCAGATGCAAAAGACACTCCTCTAGCACCATTTTAATCTGTACCACATGCTACACCTCACTGACAATGGTGGTACCCAAACCTGTTCTGACTACTTCGTATCATTGTTATACTGGACTAGTTAAGAAAGAATTACTTAATAACTGTGTGTGGGAGGAGTAAATTGGAATGTTTATTTTCTGGTTAAGTTGGGATTGAAGCAAAATGTCTGTAAATTAACATTAAACAATGACCTTTCTCGCTTCCAGCATGGGTTCCCTGTAATTTCTCATCTCTGCTAATGCAAACGAACTCGGGGGGGGGGGGGGCAAAGACCACTAATTTGCCCTGCAAATAACAGTAAAAAAATTATAGTACTTTTACATATGTACACAGTAATAGCAAAATATAGAACTCTATAAAGGTGTTAAATATTGCAAGATAACAAAGTGTATTTTTTAATTTTCTCTTTCTACTTAAAAGACCATATATCACATCAAGAAAAAAAAGGAACCGAGATTGGGTGAATAAATTCACAGAAGCCAGAATTTCACCCTAATGTTCCTCTTTCTCTATGAAGCCTAAAGATGCACAAGTTTTTAATAGCCAAATTAAAAAAAAAAACCCTACAGCTGGACACATGTTCTGTGATCCTCCTTTATCACCTGCCACTTTGTTTGTCCCTAAAAGCTTCCTGAACATTTTTAGAACCTTTCTCTTTTGTGGTATCAACAGGACTTGTATTCAGATCTTCATATATGAAGTATACAAAGAAATTGCATTTAATTGTCTAAATACAGTCTTAGTTATCCACATGTACTTGTGTTGATTTAGTGTTTCGGTATCTGAAGTGCTGGTTTTCGCCCTACCCTACTAGCATCTGTTCATTATCTCCAGAGACATCAGAATTTTATTTATTTCTTCATGAAGTTTTTCTTCCCTAGTTTGGTGTTTACCTATTTTAAAACCTGTTACTTCTTTATTTTTTCTTTGCTCCTTCCTGCTTTCCTTCTCAAACACAAGCTAAATAAGATATATAGTGTAGGATTCCGAACTTGAGCCAAATTGCCTGTCTTGGGATTCATATTGGTACCATGGAAAATTTCCACATCATTTGAATTAATATTTCACAGGCAAATTGGATGACTTGACAGCTGTTATTACGTATAACTTTAGCTACAGATCACAGTATAAACTGTGATACTGAATGACAACTTTCAATTATTAATTCTTCATACTTAATAAATTTTACATCAGCATTTTCTGTCCATATCAGCAAGTCATCAGTGGATTACATGTAGTATCATTTAAGAGTCTTTTTTAAAACATGTATACAGAAATAAAGATATATAGACAAACTTCAGTTTGCCCAAATGACTACAGGATCGACCCCAGAGCTCAGAGAATGCGGGTGTTGCCTGTTTTCCCAAAGAAGCGAGTAGCTACCCACTGCATACCTCTACTTGATCTCCACTGCAAAGATTTAGATTTGCAGTATGAATGAATATTCATTCTTCTTCTGTGTCTTAGCTATAACCAGTATCTTCAAGTTTGAGTTCCAAACACTTCGAGCTTGATAATCTCGGCAAGTGTTTTTGATCCTGTCTCTCCCTTTCTGCACTTGACCCAGGACACAAAGCAACCCCTACAGAAACAAATCATGATTCTTTCAGCTTTTATTGCTGACACTAGTGCTCCTAGCCCCTTTTATATCCAAGGGCTTATAAAGGACTTGAAACACTGTGAGCATGTAAAATAATTTACAATCAGTGCAAAGTTTCAGATTGTCCTATCCACTGTCAGAAGAGCAACTTCTCCCAAAGAGGCAGGGGGCAGAGGGAGGGGGAGGCTGGAGAAATCCCAAAACATGGTTAGTTGGAAAGACTACTATACACGCTGTTTCAACAGGCATTCCATGCAGTTTTGATGTCTGTCTTTATGTTTTCCTACATAACTATAATGCTAAACACCAACGAAACAGAGAATCACACGCAGGGACACATCAACACAGAAAGTCATTCAGTAACACTTAATACCTGAAGCCCTCACCATCTTTAATAGGATATACTGCTGCCCAAACTCATGGGTTGGAAGAAAAAAATTCCCCAAATCAACCTACCAAATCCCTTATTCAGGTGACCCGCTAACAATTCCAGAATTTCCATCTAGGCATGCTGGCTTGAAATTGTCGTATCAAGTAAGATATTTTAGGCACTTGCAATGAAAGAAAAATGTTGAACACACATAGGCCAATTCTGACAAGCTTGGGAATTAGGACCGAGGGTGAAAGTGTGACAGCTGTGTTTGTACTCCTGTGCTGATGTTGAAGCACATCCTGTGTTGATGCTGAAGAATTTACCTGAAAATGCTTTCCTGAGAGTTTGCAACACATTCTTAGCAGTTCCTAGTATTTCTTCTGTTTCTTTTTTCCTCCGACTTTACTGCCTTTTTAATCTCACTTTTATTCTTCCATACACTTTAATTAAACTCACTGAGCTTTTGAAGATTTCTATTAAATAAAAGCATATCTTGCACACCAGGTGGGCAATTACAAGCACTCACTGCTCTGGTCTGCTGGTGAATTTTTCAAATTAACTCTCCTAGCTCTTACAAGAGTAGGAACACATCATTAGACAACATTCACATTCAAAGGAGGCATTAGGAAAAGTGAGACAACTGCATTTCACTTATTTTTAAAATGTAAACAAAACTGATGATACAGCCACTTAACAAGTTATCGAGTAAAAGAGGCGAATACCAATAAGATAAGTGGAAGAAGTTGTCGGGACTGCAGTATTTTGACTGTTTTATTTAAAGACCTAGTTATTGCTTTCCTGTTTCCTGCAAGAATTTTTTGGCAACAATAGTAGAGTACTATAGAGTCAAATGAGATACCTACCAAAAGCTCCTAACTCAAATGAAACTAGTATTTTGGTTTAGATTTTTTAAGTTCTGCATATTATGAAAGCATTTATCCAGTACTTCATGTCTAATGAATAAGGATTAAACCAACTAAAAGTTAGCAAATACTGTATAGTATTAGTAATTCATTGGGCCAATATGGCAGGCCCTTTCTGCCAAGACAGGCAGAAAACCAGCTTGAATGGCCCTCATTGAACAAAACTAAGCAGCAAGCTGTTTATGTATTCTTTGTCCAAGCAAAAGAAACAAAAGATGCCAGCATCTCACTTGGCATTTTCCTTAGATGTCCTATCAAATCAAGTATCCAGCTATTGATACTGAGCATTGGCTGATACATCGCTGATATAACTTCAGGAAGAGACAGAAAATTCATGGCAATTCATACGAGCACAGTCTTTCAATCTCAGTTTCTTCACCCCTGGTCAGACTGATCATACCTTATATAAAACTGTTAGAAACAAGGTGTAGAAGTCCAGAGCCGCAGCGATCTACACCCGTGGACAACCAGCCAAAATGCTGACAGGGAAGTGGGAAAAGCTGACATTCATGTAAACACGTCCCAGCTCTGGGGCCCTACAATCCTGCACAGATGTGCATTTCTGTTGAGGCTGGACATGAACACATGACATCTCAGTGAGGCAACAAGACTGTTAGATGCTCTGAAAGACTACTTTGAAACTGAAATGAATATACAATTTGCAAGGATGTGTGGAATATCAGGATATCTGATTAAGGGCAATTCAGCGAAAGACAAAAGACAGGGAAAGTAATAAATTAACCACCCAGCTGTACAAACCTTAAGAAGCAGGAGAGGACAGAGACGACAAAGCAGTGATGGCACTGCTTTCAGACTCTCTGCTTTGATCTGCATCTCTAGAAGCTGCGTCCAGCCTTGGTACTGGCTGGACCTACAAATGGCAATGGCAAGGCAACCAAATTGTGTAAATCATAGAAACTAGTCATCCTGTCCAGAGACCTGTACCTGGAAACAGCTCCTCAAAGGGCATGGCAGAACCTTCTGGCTTCCCTTCCTGTTGCCTTCAGAGATTCCGTAATTGATAAAATTCAAGGATCAACACTGATTGCAACTGTGAAACTGGCTTTTAATGGCAATAAGGGACTCTGCAATCAATCAGAGTTATAACTGGCTGCTCTAAATTAAGCAGCATGACATAGTACAACCAAAGTTTCTCCACACACAACCGACTTGCATTAACAACGTTACATCCTTAACTCATCTCAGGATACTGCTGTAATTATAAATACCTCTCATACTGTGAACAAATTTACTTACCAATATGCTGAAAGCAGTTCTCTATATCTTAAAAATAGATCACTAAATTAAGTGGTCATTCAAGTAGCTTATCTCATCAGTCATGAGGAGGGAAAGATCTCATGATTTACAATCAAAACCAAACTAATTTTCTCTCAAAAGCCAAAACAATTCGCTTGAACATCCTTAAAGGAAACGTAAGGATAAGACAGTTGATAATAGCTTCGGACAAACCTACTGGAGTTTGAATGTTGACTGCATTTGGCTTATGGGACTGCATTTTTTCTTTTCAAACTTTTCGTGTTGGATAATTAAGGAACAAGTCTTGTCAAGGCATAGATTTTTTTGTGTGTTTTGTGGCCCTTCTGGTGGAACAGGATACAGTTCTCCCATGTCCGTCCCCCCCCCCCCCCCTTTTTTTTTAAAGCACTTCTATACATGCAAAAAAATCCACAATTTTATAGGAAATCTGGGTGAACTTATTTGGGCCTACTTAGTCTATGTAGACAACATCACGAATTGCCAACAAGGTAAAGTCTACAAGACTAGAACTTATACTAGAGCTGTATGTAGCCTCGCCATTACATCATCTTTTCAGCTGTATCGTTTAATCTTGAATGCTTATCACAATCTTGCTTTCAAGCAATCCATGTATTTCTATATGGTCTCATTTGATTTCATAGTCACTGAATTTATGGTAAAAAAAAAAAATGAAGTATATGTACCTCTGAAGCATGATTGTATCTATTCAGTTTGTCAAGGAATATGATACCTATAGTCCCGCTGTTATTTATAGAATAGTTTTTGTATGGATCTTCTATATGGAACTCTCATTGAAACTGATAGAAAGATAAGTTCCAAAAGATAGATGAAAAGTCCAAAAAATTTACTTACAAATCATTCCTTACCTACTAATAATTTGCTAGTAGAAACCTCCCCAGAGTTAAATTCTAAAAGTTATATGACCTGTTTAGGACACGTTAAAGATAAGGAAACATTCTACGTTACTGAATTCTGTTTTAAGAGAAACATGATGATACTCAAAACACCTTTTCTTTTTCTATGCTCATGCCATCTAGATTACCTTCAGTATCTATCATGCCATCTAGATTACTTTCAGTATCTATCCTGATACATTTCAAAAAGTTAATTTGCCTTTGCTACATACCCTCGTCCAAGCAAAATAGCAAAGCTAATAGAATGGAGTTATAATTTAATAAGTACAATAGAATCTTACAAGAAGGTGTTAATTGGGATATAGATGATCCCATAGCATTATATTATACTCTATTTCACATGTGATTTACCCCAAATATTTCTAATGTAAAGTGGATTTAAACATAATTTTCCGAACATTTGTCTCCTTGAAAGGCTATGTAGAGATGGCAACAGCAATTAACATTTTATAATATTCTGCATAATAATAATAAACATTTTCTAAACTAACAGATACAAAAAAATCAAAATTGCACATTACTTTTGAAAAGAGAGTTTAGCAAGGTAAGAGTTGCATGACTTTTGCAGAATAGGCACATTCATAAAACGTGTTTTTAAACCACTTCCAACCCAGCCATGGTTGGCTGTTACAACAGATTAAGTTGCCCTTTTCAGACCACCAAGCTTCTACCGTTTTTTTAGATCAGGTTTTTCATACGTTGGTTGCCCTATATGCTTTGCTGAACTTTTTAACTCCGAGGCTCAGCAACTTCAAAGTAAGTAATGTAAACTGCTCCCATGGGAACCTTTGGAAGCTACACTATGATATGTCCTGAATTTACTCAAATGACAACCAGTGACGGGTCACCTCAGCACTAATCCTAAATAACTTAGATGTATCAAGTGTCCTCAAAATAAGGGTTACGCAACATGTGGGCACTATGCAATCCCACAGAGTTAGGCTGAATTTCTATCACGACAGATAAACAGCGAGATTCATATCTGTACACCTGTGGGTGCACACAAACACACACACACACACACAAAAGGTTGATCCACTTGTGTTAGAAGAGAGGTGTACTTTCTACAGCGTTTCTAACTATATTTAGAGAATCAAATTTTATTTGATTCACAGAAGCAGCAAGGAATGCATGGATCATACCAAAGGCAAATGGATTGGTTTATTTCTAATCAGCTCTAGTAAGACCCCAAGCCTATGGAAGTGGAATAGAGACTTTGGACTGGTTTGGGTTATTTTTTCCTCTACATAGGTGAAATTCAGACCTGACTTTCAGAAGTAGTACACATTGCTTAAGGTGGGGAACATTGAAAAAGACAGCCTTATAAACTGGCTAAAACTTCAGCTTTGTACTCATACACTTCTGATGAAAAGGTTGTAAATTTTTCTAGTGATAAATGAGAATAATTATAAAAAAAAAAATCTATATTATCTATTTTGAAAGAATTATTTCCTGCTTGATTTTCTAAAGGTTTTGGTCAGCATATACACTAGTGCTGCATTCAGCATTTCAGTTCTAATCCTTTTTTCTTTATTTCACATTTAAAAGTACATGCAAATATAATTTTAGCATTGTTTTCCTAATGATTGTAGCCACTGATTACAAAGAAGAATTAAATTAACTTACTCCTTCTATGCTTACTTGTATTTTAGCTGTAGACTTTATGTGAAAACACTACTGGGAAATATTTTTCCTTGCAATTTACTTCATGCATTCCAAGACTTATATTTATTTTCAACCCTTACCCATTACATCAAAACACAACAAATTCAATATTGTCTTGGTGTAACTTACAGTGACCAAGAAAAATGTTTAGGTGAGGTATTGGGAGTTATGAACTCAGAACCAACATACTTTAAGGGACAAGAAAGTGTAAAAAATATACAGTCTCTTACAACTACAAACGCTCTTCAGTGGGGCTTGATTTTGGGGACCTCAGTGGTGTGATGAGAATGAAGGTAGGTAGAAACTACTCCATGGCAAGATAGAATACAGAGTTCACTTAGTCTTGAAGGCACCTTTGTACAAAGATTTGCAGCTTTATAGATTAAGACCATAACAAAATAATTCTGGAAATAAAGGGTGTATTTGATTGTCACTAAATAAACAAAAGCACTGCTGAATGAGTTCTCATCAGGATATAACAAAGAGCAAATCACTCCTTAAAATTTCCTTCCAGCTCTTATTTTTAATGGATTTCAAAAGAGAATCAAAATGAGCATATCTAAAAAGAAGTCAAACCTTACTTGGAAGCACCTTAGAGGTTTCTCACAGACAACATGCGAAAGGTCACAGAAAACCCTTTGCCTCATATTTACTGCAGAATTTGGAGGCTTAAACTACTTACACTGCTTTTTATGAAGCATGTAACATGAAACTTTCATCTAGCTATAGTCTTTAGGCTACACACTGTGATAAGATTGAAGGAAAGGTGGTCTGGATGAAAATCGATTTTTTTTGCTTGCAGCCAGATTTACTAGTGAATGAAAGCTAGAACATATTGACATTTCTGGCAGAAAGTTTAAAAAAAAGCTGAAGAAAATAGAGACTTTTTGTTCTATTATGAGCTGAGCAGCTGAGGACAGCACATATAGAAACAAGAAATCATTACTAAATCAGAACATAGCGGAAGCAATTTTGAGATATTAATTTTGCACTAGAACAATATTTTCAGTGCAAGTAATCCAAGGTGGGCTTGTTCCTTCCCTCGCTTGAAGAGATGAACAAGATCCTGCAAAATTAATGAAACAAGCTGTAACAGATCAGAGTCTGACACCACGTGAAGGAGTTCTATGTAGACTTCATCATAATTATGTGGAAGCAAGTAACTATATCTGAACCTGCCAGAAAACAGGGCTGATGGTTTTACAGGCTACATTTCTTGAAAACTACAATGTAAATTGTAGAAATTGAATCTTCCTCAGTTAAATAATGTCAGTTCTATTTCTTTTGAACAAATGAGCTCTCTTGCACTACAGGTTATGTGAAGCTATAGGACCAGGTTGTGTACTGAAAAGGCAGCATACTCAACTCTACAAATGTACTACTAATGTCATTGAAAATTCAGCAATACTGCACAGAGTAATTGAAAGATGCAAACAGCTTCGGTCTAATATTGCCATTATCTAATATTGCAAACATCAATCTCTGAATCACATATACGGTAGTAAGAGTTATTTTAAGATCATAAAAACAATTAAAATACAATTATAATGAATGTTCAAGTCTTCTAATTTAATTAGCCTACACCTGGTTTTACTACATCAAATTTCTTTTAATGTTTTATATATTAAAAGCAATTATGAATTTACAAGCAATACAGTAGGGGAAAAAAATCTTTTACCAGGAACAAATTTTATTTGTTTAGAAGTCTTCTTACAGTAACAACACTTACAATGCTTGTATTGAGCAACACCTGCCTTTGCCAAGTTTTAGGATAGACACAATCAGTTTTGGCTGATAAGAACGGGAGAGAGACGATGATCATGGAATATTTTGAAAACTGACTACCTGCATTACAAGCCCTCAAACTGAGCACAAAAAAGTTACAAGCAAAGCTGTAGGGTAAGACATCCTTGACCTTATAAAGACAGAAGAAACAGCTCTGCTTATCAACTCTGACATGGAGGTGAGGGATGACATGGGCACTGAAGAGGAATACATAGTGATAGGCTGCAATGTCCTTTGTGACCAAACTATATGTAATTGAAGGCATAAACTATATTTAGCATTAAAAAATTTCCTCGGTCCAAGAAGGGATTATGTTGGAAAAAGAACAAGGAGATCTAGTGCACATGAACACAGAAGTACCTGTGCCTATCTCCAGATCTTCTGTGATGACCCTGGCCATTGCTCAAGCTTTCTCATGGTGCTGTTTTCTTTCACACCGCTGACTGACAGGGCCAAAGGCCATTTAACTGTATCTCCCAGTTTCAGACACGTCTTCTGAGTTACGCCTGTCCACTCTTGCAGCTGAGGTGAGTCTTCTCTGCACATACACTCTTCAGGCAAACACTGAGCTCTTTGGCTGAACAACTCCATCTCAGTGCCATATCCACTACCAGCAACAGGTACAAAATGAAACTAAGTGTTCTGTTTGCTTTAACTGTCTTCCTCACCCATGCAATGCAATGCCACATGTCCCCTAGCACGTGGTAAACCACATCCAGGAGACAGCTCAACATGCTTTCCATCCTGCACCAGCTATCCTCCAGGGGCTATTCTTACCTCAGGCAATCTGGATTTTGGCAGGCTGCTTATCCTGTGCCCAGGACAGACGTGCAAGGTGGTCCCAAGCTGCAGTAGTACTGCCAAAGCACAGTAGGCAATGCGATCCTGCTGGAAAGTTCAACTGGCTTCCTTGTTCATGACGTACAATTCAAATTCAAGCTGCAATGGATTTAACAGCTACTTAAAACTTAGGCTGCTGAGATCCTCAACACTATCTTCTTGTCATTTAGTTCTGTTTTAATATAGAAAGTTTCATATAGAGCCTGCCTAGAGTGAATCTGTCACTCAGACATACATTTATGAATCATTTTAAGCAGTATGCTACCAACAGACCACCAGCTGGAGTGAAAAAAAATCTTTTGACTTCATGGTAAAGAACAGGTAGTTAAAACTAGAACTCCTAATAAAAGTATTTCCATAAAAATATTTTAGAAGCATTGCACAGAACTTTCAAAAGGCAAAAATCCAGAAGACTTGATTAAAGTAATATAAAAAGATACCAGTACAACGATCCCAAATTAATGTCCTGGTAAGATAAAGAAAACAATGTCGTAGAAGTACTGTCAAACAAGTAATGACCTGTGGCTTTTTTTTCCCAGTATCACTTAAAAAGCATTGTTTTCTATGCCAGTAAACACTAACTACTCATACTTGGGAGTCTAGCCATAGGAGATTTTGCAAAAGCTAACCTCAGGCTTTGAAGCTAGAAGAAATAATTCCCCAATTCCTACTGCTTGAGCAGGCTGTTGGAGATGACAGGTGGCTTCTCCATCAGAGGGAGACAAAGGAGCACATTTCCTTAACTAAAAGGCACGGTCACTATGCAAGACAGAACCAATGACAGGCATTGGCACCAACTGTAAAGGCTTTGAGGAAAACAGGAATGGAGGAATCAACAAGAGGAAAATGTAAGAGGCCAGTGTATTATTTCCCTGATCCCCTTCCTCTCTCCCTCCCTCTATTCTCCCAATAAAACATGCACATTTCAATACTGGAAAGAATTACCTCTACATGGGTTTCTTTCATCAGTCTGGCACATGCTGTGTGTAAGATAATAAGGAGAATTAATGTTATTTTCCTCCTGCCAGATGTGATCTGGAGTCAGAAACACCTCAGCTACAAATAAGTTCTACCAGCTCTGCAGGAATCCTCTATTTTATTTTTAAGTGACTAAAGTAATCTGAAAATTATTTGCATCCACAAATTTTCAATCACTGAGTGGTTGGAGGCTAATTAGAGAATAATCTTTCCAGCAGGGAAGTATTCACACTTATTTTGCATTAGCAGGTTCTGCTCACTTAAAGTAATGTTTGCCAATTTGTTCTAACAAAGCATGTTAATAAACGCATGGGTTTTGAAAGAGTAGATCAAAACCCCTTGGAAACAGAAATCCATCTACCGCTGCACTTACATCCCGATGGCACCAAATACTTCCAGTTGAAGAGTTGGGACACGTTCAATTTGCCATGCCTACAAATAGCCCCGTCCTTCTCCACAACCTTCAGATAAACACAGATCTGAAGATTTTGTACATATGCTTTCTTAGCTTTGTCACAGACAGACATTTTTATTCTTTGAAAACATTCTCTTACTACTTATTACTCATTCATATTGGCACAATTTTTGCCTATTTGATTAAAACTCCATGAGGATACCATGCTGTGGTTGTAAGTCACCTGATTTGTCAGAAGAAACAAAAATTCTGGCCAAAAAGTATTAACTCCATCTAAGCTTCAGCAGAAACCACAAAGGGT
>JANHGO010000012.1:37768655-37818898 GCA_024606505.1 Aquila spilogaster | reverse complement strand
GGAGTAATAATCAGACATCAGTACAGTCTGTGAGTCACAAAGTTCTCTTGCTGATAATTTCGTCGTTTCTTTATCATTAATTGCAACATGGAAAAGGCTATAAAATATTCCAATTTAACTAAGTATCTATTTGTATATACACACACATTCTTAAGTATACAAAGTCTGAATCCATCTTTTTAGAGATGAAAAGATACCAATTTTTTTTTTGTACTAACACCTAAGCTATTCTACATTACAGAGTTTAGCAAGATACAAGCTGCATGATTTTGGCAGGATAGACAGCTTTACACTTGTCAAAAAGCTAGGTGGTGGTTCTACACCCTTTCCAATCCAGTTGTCATTGACAACAGGTTAATTTGTCCTTCTCAGCCCACCAAGCTGATACTGTTTTTTAGATCAGGTGTTTCCATTAGTCAGCTGCCCTACGTGCCCTGCTGAATCTTTTTTTTTCCCAAAAGTCCTGAAAATGGGTTAGGTAACACATGGGCTCTCTATAGTCCCACAGAATTGGGCTACATTTCCACCATAACACACAAACCTTGACATTCATGTGTCTATATGTGTGGGTGCATACATGAATATGGACAAAAAGCTAATCTTCTTGTGTTAGAGAGTGCAGTATTTCTAATTGTATTTAACAGGCTGAATCTGATTTGGTTCACAAAAACAGCAAAGAATGCGTGGTTCACACCAAAGGCAAATTAATTGATTTATTTACAATGAGGCCCAAAAAGAGGCCTAAAAGTTAAATATAGACTTTAGAATATTTTCCCTTATGTTTTCCTGTGTTCTCCTTTTTTCCTCTGTTTCAACTTTGAAAACATTCACAAACAGAATTTTAGCATTCTCTTTCCAGAGATCTTAGACACTGATTATTAAGAAGGATTAACTAATTTCTTCTATGGTTATTTGTTGGCTTCTGTTTGTTTTAAAGCTATGGACTTTGTGATAGAAAAACACTAGAAAATATTTTGCTTCTAATTCACTATACACATTCACATTTCACATACACAAAGATTTATTTTCAACACAGTTTTGGAGGCTTGGCTGGTGTGAATACTGAAAGCAAAAGCTATTCCATGGCAAAACAGGCTAAAGAGGTCACTTGTTTTTAAGGCAACTTCGTAGAAAGATTTGCAGTTTAGAAATTAAGACTGTAACAGACTAATTCTGTAAATAGAGTATTTTTGATAGACACTAAAATACTGCTGAAATGAGTTCCTATCAGGAAATAAAGTACAAATCATCCCTTAAAATTTCCTTTACCTCTTATTTTCAACAGATTTTGTAAGAGAAAATAAGCCTATCGAAAGGGAAGTCAAATCTTACCAGGAAGAGCTCCCAAGTTTATCACAGACAACATAGAAAAGGTCACAGAAAACACTTTGCCAAATATTTACTGCAAAATTTGGAGGGTTGAAGTATTTATACTGCTTTGATAAGGCATGTAATGTGAAAGTTGCACTTAGCTGTAGTCTGTAGGCTATGCACTGTGAGAAGATTGAAGGTAAGGTGGCCTGGATGAAAATCGATTCTTTTTGCTTGCAGTCAAATTTAATACAGTGAATGAAAGCTGAAACATATTGACATCCCTGGCAGAAAGTTTTAAAAACAACAAAGAGCTGAAGAAAAAGAGACCTTCCATTCTGTAATGAGCTGAGCAGCTCAGGACAGCATGCACAGAAGCAAGAAATCATTACCAAGGCAGGACATAGTAGAAGCAGTTTTAAGATATTAACTTTGCACCAGAACTGTATTATTTTCAGTGCAAGGAATCCAAGCCGGATTTGTTCCTTCCCTCACCTGAGAAAAAACAAGTCCCTGAAAATTAACAAAGCAAGTTGTAAAAGACCTAATCTGACACCACATATTACACCCTTTCTTTGATTCCAAAGTTATGTGTAGACTTCTTAGACAGATATATGCTTCTGCATAACTACAATCTGAACTTGCAAGGAAACAAAGTTGACTTTACAGGCTACACTTCTTGAAAGCAACAGTGCAAATATGAATTAGTTTTACTTCAGTTAAATAACACCAGCCCTACTTCTTTTGAACAAATAAACTCTCTTCCACTGTGGGCTATGGGCAAATATAGGACCAGGTTATTTCCTGAAAAAGCAGCATACTCAGCTGTGCTAATGTACTATTAATGTAATTGAAAATTCAACAGCACTGCACAGAGTAATTGAAAGACACAACAGCTTTGATCCAAAACTGCCATTATCTAATATTGCACGCATCAATCTCTGAATCACATACACAGCAGTAAGATTTGTTTTAAGAACATAAAACCAATTAAAATATAATTATAATGAATGCTCAAATCTTATAATTTAATTAGTCTACACCTGTTTTTACTGTATCAATTTTCTTTTAATGTTTTATATATTAAAAGTAATGATGAATTTGCAAGTAATACAGAGGAAAAAAAAACTCTTACCAGAAGAAAGATGTTACTTGTTTATAACGTTCTTACAGTAACAACACTACCAATGTTTATATTCAGCAACATCTCCCTTTACCAACTTTTAGAATAGACAAAATCATGTTTGGCTGATAAGAAATGGGATAGAGAGACATTGATTGTGTAACACTTAGAAAACTGAGTACCTACATTGCAAGCCTTCAAACAGCACAAAAGTGAGCAAAGCCATAGGATAACATGCTGACCATGAGAATTGTAACAAACAGCTCTACTCATCAATTCCAATGCATGGGTAAAGCTGGAGAGGAATACACAGTAAGAGGCTGTTAGTTTCTCTGTAACCAAGCAAACTGTATAATGTCATTAAAAACTTTCCTTGATCCAAAAAAGGATTATGCATGAGAACAGGAGATCCAGCAGAGAGGAACACAGACGCATCTGAGTCTGTCTCCATATGCTCTGGGATGGCTGTAGCCATCGCTTCAGGTTGGTCACCATGCTGTTTTCTTTCACAGCTTCAAGTAGCAGGGCTGTTTAGTTGAATCTCCCACAACACATTCCTCCAATTTATGCCTGTCACTTTCAGCTAAGGTGATTTTTCTAGCAGCAAGGGGAATAAAGCAAAACCACATGCTTTGACACTGTTCCACAGCCATGCAATGCAATAGCACGTTTGTCTCATAGCACATGGAAAACAATCCCCCAAGAAACAGCTCAACATGCTCCTCATCCCATACCGGCCATTCTCCCAAGATCACTCAGGCAATCAGAACTCTGGCTGCTCACCTTGTGCCCAGAGCTGATATACCAGGTGGACCCATACTTCACCATACTGTAATTAGATGCAATGGATAAGTCCACCTGGCCTTTCCACTAAAGGTGAGTAAAATTCTAAGTGCAGCAGATTTAACAGCCACTCTGTAACTTACAGTGCTGAAATTCTCAACACTTTCCATTTAAAAAACACATGGTAAGTGACAAGAAGAAAGTTTCATGGTGAACTTGTTTAGAATAATTCTGTCCCAGAGACATACATTCACAAACTCATTTAATTGGTATGCTATCAAAAGGCCACCAGCTGAAGTGGAAAAGTGCCCTTTAAATGTAGAGATGCACAGGAACAGGTAGCTTAAGCTAGAGTTCCCAGTAGAAGTTTTTTTTATATTTTTATAGATTTGTAGACACAACATTTTCAGAAGAAAATTCCTAAGACTAAAAGCGTGTTAAAACAAAAAAAAATACCAATACAACAATTCCACGTTATTTTCCTGGTCAGATAAAGAACACAAGAACAAGGAAAAAGCATTGACAGATGACTACCAGCGTGGATCTTTCCCCAGTATGACTTAAAAAGCACAGTTCTGGATGCAGTTAACACTAACTACTCATACCTGGAGTTTGGAAAAACCTGCTGTGTCCAGACACTAACTTCAAGCACTGAAAGTTTCAGAAATAATTCCCTACCTGCTACCATGTGCTCCATCAGAGGGATACAAAGGAGTTGGTTTCCTTAACTGAGAAGTATAGTCATTATGTGGAAGAACCCAATGACAGTCATTGTCACCAACTATAGATGCACTAAGAAAACAGGAACAGAAGTAGTAACAAAAGGAAAATTTAAGAGAGCCCAATGCATTATTTCCCTCATTTCCTACCTCCTTCTCACTCTATTCCCAACACAACACACACATTTCAAAACTGGAAAGAATTACCTTTACATGTGTTACGTTCATTCGCCTGGCATATGCTGTGTGTAAGATAAGGAAAATGAATATAATTTCCTCCTGACAAACGTGACCAGGATTCAGAAGCACCTCAGCTACAAGTAAGTTCTACCATCTCTGCAGGAGTTCTTTATTTTATTTTCTAAGTGACTTAACAAAACCAAAAATGATTTGAGTCCACAAATATTTAGTCACTGAATGTCTAGAGGCAAATTAGAGAATTACCTTTCCAGCAGGGAATTATTCACACTTATTTTGCATTGGTATGTTCTGCTCACTTATAAGGTAAAGGTTGCCTCTCCCAAAAGGTACATTCATAAAAGCAGGGAGTTTGAAAGAGTAGATGAAAACTTTTCAAAACAGAAATCCATCCACTGGTGCAGCCACATCCTGATAAAACCAAATTCTTCAGACTCAACGGTTGAAAACAGATGGAAATAAAACTGATGGAAATGCCTTTTACAGATTTTTCATGCCTGCAAATAACCTCCAAACAAGAACAGACATTTTGAAAATGTGATTTCTTAGCTATGTCATAAGCTTATTCATTCTTTGAAAATATTCTCGTTACTTTTACTCATTACAATTTTGATTAAATCTCTTTGAGGTTACCATTCTGTAGTTGTAAGATTAAAAACAAGATACAACAATATTTTAGCCAAAGAGTATTAACTCCGTCTAAGTTTTGAAAGAAGGCAGAAAGGGTTGCAAGATCCTTTCCTGTTTCCATAGTGCCTCTGATTTCCCCGAAATTTGCTGCTACAACTACAAAGTATCTTAGCCATGTCTTGAATGGGCTTTGTCACTATACAGAGAACTTGGAAGTGCTGTACTAAGTTTCTCCTGATACTTGAGCTCAAAACTGTGAGCAGCAGACAGACCTCAGGATCTCTTTTGCCACTGCATTTTAACATCACAAAACAGAACTGCATCCTTCCAAACTAAACAATCAAAAATCCCACAGTTCACAATCCAGCTTAGAACTTCTGATTCTGTAACAACCTCAGACTTCAAAGACAGAAAAAAACCTCAGAAGATAAAACAATGCATTTCTGACAGAGATCAGCTCAAAGAGTTAAGTTTCATTATCTCCCCAAGCCAAAAGGTTTACGCAATCTAAGATGATGTATTCTAGTAGGAAAAACTGCCAGATAGAATGATGAACATTAAAGCAAATGAGGAGTGGGAATGAAGTGGCATTAATGCAACTTTGCTCATAAATGCAGACTACAAATTATGATGAGGTTGATTACATTAGGGAATTGAAAGATTTTAAACAAGATAACAGCAGTAAAGAAAAGAAATACGGAAGAAATGTTGGTAAAGTTATTAGAAGAAAAAAAGTAGATGTTGACAAAAATAGTTTTGGAACACAATGAAGAGCAGTTGTGCTGCACTTCAAACAAAGATGCAGCATTACTCATGGTACTAGAACCTCACTTTCCAGGGTGATGCTACACTACATTAATTCTTTTACAGGCATATAATCCAAGACAAAAATCTTGAACCCATACTAGACCTATATAAAAATACAGGTGCATTAGGAGTTGAAGGGAGTTCATGTCTCATTAATCTGGACGTATGCGAGACCTGATGGATTCACTAGCCTTCCTCTGTACTTGTTTGAGACCTTTTCATACAATCATCTCACACATTAGACACACACACTGTACAAATATACACAGATCTAGAAAAGCTTCACACAGCATCATCCTGCTCACCAATTTTCAATTTTACATACACAGAGAATTAGCAATAACCAAAAAGGCTTAGTTTTGAGCTGAACATGCAGCATCAGAAATGAGCATTTGCTAACTCTAAACTCAAGCCAGTGCTTCCATAATACATATTCACACAAACTATTTTTATTCACATAGATTATGTAGATGGATTTTTATTAGGTGAGACCACAGAAGAGAAAAGTATTGACTTGTAGAGGAAAGCTTGATCTCTTAGACTGTTAAACACCAATTAAGATGTCTCCGCAGTACTAATTGCCTATACTAAAATAGATCAGCAGTCACGTTTTGTCATCATTATGCTACCATATTTTTTGCTTTTCAATACCTCAGGTTTTAAGAGTTGCAGACAGATCTTTTTCAACTTAAAAAAATGCAAGTAGGCAATACTAAATAATAAATAAATGTGATATTTGCATTTATATCTTCTATCTAGATTCAAAATCGCTTGAGAGAAAAGAACACAGAATACTCATCTACAAAGAATTCCTCTGCCTGAGAAGTTCCATCCAGTGGATCAATTAACTTCTTCAAACCAGGTGGCTGATCCTAACTCCATAACACAGTGACAAGCAGCTAACACAAAGATCAAAGCATTTTACAGCCTGCCTGAGAAGACTACACTGTTAGAGTAGAAGTGATACAGATGAAGGCTGATGAAAGTTGAGTCGTCTTTTTTTTTTTTTTTTGGAACAGAGCAGTTCGGACATTAAAGTATTTGGGTAATTTTATATTTGAAGTTCTGTCAGAACTGCAGCCTCAGTTTTAAAATTTTAAGTCTTTCCTCTGCTCAGTTCAGAAACTACTTTGATGTGAATGTATGTAGTATTATTACTCAATGGCTGAAAATAAAGCTGCAGGAGAACTTGTTAGCTGCTCCTTGCACTGATATCACTGTCTCTGGACTTACGGAGTTGAACCAAATTTTCTCATATTGAAAAACAAAATAGGCAGCATATTATACGATTGGTCCAGATTTGTACCCTGTTGCTCAAATAACAAAAGACTGGATAACATAATGGAATAAAACCAGGTTTGTCCTGTCTATGAAAAGAAAAATCCTTATCTCAACCTCAGCAAACTGGCCGGTTCAATTGTACTCTAAGACTGGCACATCTATAATGTAAACACAAAGTTGAGGAAAAAAAAAACAAAAAAAACAGAAAAAGTACTAAACTTCCAGGCAGTACAGGTTTCAGTCTTACAGCTAAATAGGTAATGGAAGATGTCCATGAAGATGGCCAGCTAAGCACAGAGGACAAGAAGTTCCTGCATTTTCACATAAAAAGTTTTGAAAGACAGGTAACAGACACCCAGAACACATGAAATTGCCCATGAATTTCCAAAAAAGGAACTCATCTGTCCTCTCTTACCCTTTGCCAGGATCAAGGTGCACACATCCTTAAATGTATTGGTCACTCTGACAGTAATGCCTCCTATGAATTTTCATTGAAAGTACAGCAGATAGAAAGAGTGCAATAACAAGCAAATCCCCACGTATAAAACTTTGTCTTTGAACATAGTCACTACCATTAGCTATGCATTTTCACCAGGAATAAAGAAGAGCCCGTATGCCACATTTGTAGAAATCTTCACCAGTAGAAGTGATCCACTGTCACCACTGCTGACATATGCCATGTACTGCCTCACTATACTCACATCCACTGTTTCATCTCCATCAATGTTCAGCTAGAGTCAATGAATGTTAATGGGTGCCATTTTTTCCCACATGCAGAAATTCAGTTCCACACCTTTGTTTCCTACGCACTTCTGTGTCAGACTTCATTCTGCCAGACTGCCCCTCTGCCACCCTCTGTCATACAAGAACAAAAAGTAATGGAATTTTGGCAGGAAGGTTCAAGCTCTACTGCCACACCACCAACATCTGCCTCTGACATCAATGTAATAAAATAGGAGACATTACTTTCAAAGCAGCCCTCACACAATCATTTATAAATGCCAAAATTCTTGACATCCTTTTTTCCTAAGTTTGTCTGAAAATCCTCATGTGCTCTCTTATACATGCTGAGATGAAATCTCACATAGAAAGTAGCAATGTTCTTGCTCCATAAAGCATTATTTTGAATTTGTGCTAAAGGAGAGTCTGAAACTGCTTGTAGGCTGCCTATTCAAACCAACAGGAGATGGTACAATTCACAGATAATTGCCTACTTCAGTATCAAATCCTGTAAATATTTTATTACACTGCTTTACAGAAAACACTCTTTGTATCTGCCACCACTGCACAGACTACATCTCCTCAGCTACTAGGCTCAAGAGAGGTGAGTGCCATCACCCACCACTGAGAACATCGGGTCAAAAGCAATACAGCAAGAGGAAATAGCTACAGAGAATTTATACTAGATAGTTTCTTCGCCTGACAGCCTAAGGATTCAGGAACATCTTGTTCAAGTTTCACTTGTCACTGGATCAATAGCAGAAACATCGCCACCACGAGGTGTAACAAGGGCCAACAGAAATAGCATGCAAGTAGCCATAATGGAAGTCAGCTACTTAAGTCACAAGTTCAGATCATGCCATACTAGTGCTTTGCTTTTAACTCCTTTAGCTCATGTATTCCACACATTAAACAATGCTCTTAGCTTCCTTACGTCTTTAAGCCTCCTTCAAAAAGGAGACCAAGCATGTCAGAAATAAGGCATTGCCAGAAGAACCAAATAAACTTGCATTTGGTTCCAACCTACTACTTTTCAGTAGTGCCACGTGGTCATCATTTACATGAGACTATCCTATCCATACTTCATTTACAACAATTTTTTGTCTTCTCTCTCTTCCCATAAGTTAAAAAGCTATTAAAAAAATAGTTAAAATGATTAGGTTACTCATTTTCTTCAGGAACAGTGATGGAGTATACTGGAAAAAGATGAGTAACAGTTTTGATTAGGAGCTCCTGAATGCAAAGCTATGCTGTTCTTAAATATACATGTCAGCTAGAGAAGGTATGTTTTCACCTTTCATTTGATATTATAACTAATTTTCATGTACTGCTTAGACATCAAATACTGCTGTAATTTTGGTATACAAGTTCTAAATAAAGAAGTGATCTTTATAAATGAAAACGTTGAAAAAAATTAAAACTAATAAATAGTTGTGATGGTTTAAATGAGGATTGAGCTATGAAACTGAAACCAATGATTCAACTTCCACATTGTTCTAAATATAGTATTCCAGTTAAGAAATAAGATGCAGCACTGTTAAAAAATACATTAAATCACTAAATGACTTAAAATAAAATAGATACACATAAGTCAATTATCCAATCATTACTATTGGCAAGACGGAGAACCTCTGAGCAAAAATGTTCTGTTAACTCCTCAGTCATTACCAGAGGAAAAAACTTATTAACTTTATTCAACACTTTGTTAAAAGTGAATATACTGAATAATTCCCACTTGCCTTAGCATTTAAACCCTGGAATACACTTGTGTACTTCAATGAGCCAGTACACAATGCATCTTCCTGGGCTAGATTCATCAATAAAGAAAGATCACAGGCACAAATAACTAAACAGTGTGACCACTATTTGAAAGATTGCTCAAGAACTTTCCAGAAAGAGAACTCTCAATGATCAAATCTAGTGAAATCCCCAAGACAGATTTTGTGCATTACTTCCTTGACTTAAGACAGCATTTGCTTGCATTTCAACTTATGTGTTTTCATGACTAAACTGTGAAAATATTTTTAATACCACTTTCTTCTCTATTACATATAGATTGTGTTTATAGCAGATATTTAAGCTAACTTTACTACTACTATGCCTGATACATCATCTATTACACTAGTTGCTCCAAAAGTAATGCCTCCTATTTATTTCCATAGAAACTAAAACAGATACGAGGAGCACAATAACAGTATTTGGTAAATTCTCACCTACAGAACATGACTCTTCAGCATAGTCACCACCATCAGTTATGCATTTTCACCAGCAATGAACAAAAGGCTGCATGCCACGCTCATAAAAATCTTTGCCAGTAGGGGTGACCCACTGTCACTGCCGCCACTGCTGAAACACACCACCCACCACCTCACTGCTTTCATCCACTGTTTGGTCTCCATCAATGTTCAGCAAGTGTCAACGAATGTCAATGGGTGCCCCTTTTTTTTCCTGAGGGAGGGATTCAATTACACACCTTTGCTTCACATACATTTCCATGTCAGATGCCATTCTGTCAGACTGCCCCTCTGCTGTCATCTGTCACACAGCAACAAAATGGAAAAGAGAATTGGTGGGAAGGTTCAGCCTCTACTGCTACCAATATCTGCCTTTGATGTCATGAACTAACATAATAAAATACAAGGCATTACTTTCAGAGCATTCTGTCATGGTTTTATGATTTTTGTTATTGGTATTCCACATCATAACATCACATAAAGCACTGAGAATTAAAGAGTTAATGCTACAGTTCCATGGATAATCAACAGTTCCAGGTATACCTGTCTCAGAAGAGAAGAACAACTACGTTCCCCAGAGGACTTTGCATTGCTTTCCATTTTTCCATTTTCCACTCAGAGAAAAAGATAAAACCGTTGGCAAGTCACAAGATCCCTCTCTTTCCCTTTTGGATCATCGCAGCAGCGGGTGCTCACTAGGCATTTCACCTTCAGTGTTAGCGTAAGGCCTCTGGTTTTCGAACACTCTCTCATTTTAATGATTAGCTTCAATTCCAATTATATTGAATTATATTGTGTTATTTTGCATTTCAATATCTTGAGCTTTTCTCCTCAGATTGTTGCCACTGTTTTGTTTTAGGCCCATTTCCCTGTCCTTTCCCTTTCCCCCCTACCCGGGGCATGGGTCCATGGTTCCCCTCGCCCCGTTCATCACAGAACTGGGCTGAATCAGTCCATAAACCGTCGACACAGTCCTTGAACAACCGACTACTTACTGATACCAGCTGGTGGTGAAGATGCAGAAATTCCTCTCCTTACAATCTTTCAGTTGTTTAATAGTACAGTTCACACAGTTATTAGCAAAACACAAGACCTCTATAAAATGAATTGCAGGAGAGCAGACCAATACATTAAGAAATTCCTATAAAGTTAAAGGTACTTGTAAAATTAAACAGGGAATCTCTAGCTGATTTGTTTCTTAAGCTGTATTATACACTTGGACATCCTAAAGAGGATTTAGGGGCTGGGAGCAAAAGCCCACAAAGTTCCAGATACAGAAAAAAAATTAAAATGCTTATGATGTTCCTTAACTTCCAAAGGAAAATCCTCACAGCTTTTAATGTAAAGCACATGAAGTATGCCATTGAGGAACTGACTTCAACCCAATTACTTTTGTCTGTACTAATTCTGTGTTGTGGAAGAACAGTCTAAACATCCTACAACTGATATTACAGCAAATATTTGGTAACTACTATAGTTGTGAGAGCAAAAGATATAAGAACAACAACAAAAAAAGGCCCTGGAAAATTTAAATTGAAAAGAATATTGAAACCCTAGTTCACAGAAGTCAATAATCAAACTTATGATTTCATCACTGCTATCTGGAAAGATATTTTGTACTAGAAACAAACCAGAGGTTTTGATGCAGATCCATCTCAACTACTTGATTACAAACTGTGAGTATTTAGAGTCACCCACTTATTTCATTTACGTAGTCTTCCTTCTCTAGTATCTGGAATAAGCAATTCCTTTCTATTCTACAATCCCTAGTAACTGGCCATTTATGTCCAGATGTATGTCCTCTATGTGCTTATACTTCAGGGTACATTTAAGCCCATTTTAAATAAAAGATGGATTATTAAACAAGGAAAGCATAGGTGCATCTATGAAGCTCAAAAAAAAAATACAGCAAAAAAAGTTGAATGATAATTAAGGCTAAAGACAGTACATACATAAGCTTCAACAGCATGAGTCAAGTTTCAAACTAATTTACTGAAAAATGAATTTTAAAGAAAAACTCTTACTTGCTCTACTTACATGATATTGGCAGCCCCTATTTAAAACATAAAAAAAAGCTTCTTTTCAGTGACATGAGACTTGGTAGTTTGTTTTAATTAACACTACACTTAAGAGGGATGATTTTTCTCACCTGCATCGCTGCCATCACTTAAGCAGTTGACTTATTCTCCACTTACCAGAACAAATCATCTCAAAGTCACTCTAATCCAAACTGTCATTTAAGCACAGGATCAGAAAATGTCACTCATTTCATAGAGGCAGTATCTCAGATTTCCATCTATATCACTGTTGACATGCAACTGACATCCAGCAACTTGTTCTGAAAACATCTCCAGAATCAAGTAAAATGGTACCCATGTTCAATAAACATGCAGGTCAGTAGTATCAAGTCAACTGCTAGTTCTTTACGCCTCCCATAGACATGCATGCCTCCTAGGAGATGCACTCAGTAGCACAGATACTACGTTAGCTTGATTAAATCTCTACCATAAACAGGAGGCAAAATTAATGAGTACTTATTAGCATTGAATCACATCTCCTTACTGAAAAGTTTCTCTTTATTGCAATTTAGTTTTAATTAGATTTTGCAAGACAGGCCTATGAGATCTATTGAAGTATGGAACACAGAATATAGGTTCTTAAGGCATTCATTTCTGTCTATTTAATATTTACGGTGGTATACCAAGCACTATGCAGGATATTAGACACATTCATTAGGATATTATCTTTGTTCTCCAGGAGGGATTTTATTTTTCCATATTATTTAAAGTTTGCAAACAGATATTTTTAAATTATTCATAAAATCCACTAAAGATTAATCTGCACTTTCATTTTATAACTTCTACTGGTAAATAAATAAATAAATCCACCAAACTTCAGAAAACACTTCATTTTATTGTCTCTGACCCTGCCTGATTACTACAAAATTTTGTTCTAACTTCACATACCTGCATCAAGGAAACTATTTTCACCAAGGAAACTATTACTTGACAAACTAAGGAGAAAAAAAATCACTATACACCCACATTTGTTGTGTAAACACCGAACAACAGTAAAAGAGTACATAACAGTAAAAGCAGAACTTATGAAGACATTTTCTTGTCCGAGAGGCTCCATAGTCTACTTGAAGCAGTAATTTAATTCAGCTAACCTCAAATTAAAGCAAAGAAGAAACTGAAACTCAGAAATGTATTTCTGAGTAACTCCCAGATTTAGTCTGCTTTTAACCACCTTTGCTAAAGACTGGACTTAACAAATTAAAGTCTAGTTTATGATGCAAGTCAGATCCCTTATACCCTTTCAACTCCTCATTTTCCCTGACTTTCCAAGTAACATACATGCAAAAAGAACCTAGAGATTAAGCATGAAAGAGGACATAAAGAAATTCAGCTCCCAGCGTGTGAGCATTAGTGTAAGGATAGCTTCAAAAGTAATGTCTCCTATTTTATGATGTTGGCCCATGACATCAGAGGCAGATCTTGGTACAGTAGTAGAGGCTGAACCTTCCCACCAACATTATTTTCCATTTTGTTGCTGTGTGACAGATGGTAGCAGAGGGGCAGACAGAATGGGCATCTGACATGGTAGTGCATATGAAGAAAAGGTGTGGCACTGAATTCCTCCCTGCAAAAAAAAAAAAGGTACCTACTGACAACCATTTTTTCTGACCAGTTGAAAAAATTGCATCCCAGATCCACAAAACATAGAGAAGAGTTTTCCCTTCAAGTGAATTATAAAAAGTTACAGTTCAAGTATCTTAAAAAGCACTGCTGAATTGGGAAGCAAACAGCTTTATTTAAAGTCACAGAAGCTGGTCCATATGTTTCTGACTGCACAACATGACAGTGGTCACACATCTTCACATCTCATATTTAAACTGAAGCACACACTGGCCAGATAGAAGTTAGAAGGAATGTTCTAGAGGTGACAACCCCTTGTCCATGCAAGTTAAAGCC
This sequence comes from Aquila spilogaster, assembly GCA_024606505.1. Classification (NCBI taxonomy): domain Eukaryota; kingdom Metazoa; phylum Chordata; class Aves; order Accipitriformes; family Accipitridae; genus Aquila; species Aquila spilogaster. The sequence goes on along the minus strand of JANHGO010000012.1, from coordinate 37,805,118 downwards.
ACTGCACAGCTTACCACAGTAACATACAAGCAGGCTCTGTGCAGTAGAGCTCTTCAAGGCATTAGACACTGTGATGGAGGGAACTATGGTGATTGTTTTGTTTTTCTTAGTATTTATTAAACTAAGAGACTAAGATGCTCTCTTTGCACTTCACCAGATTTTACATGTATCACCACCTACTACTTCCTACATTTTACAAACATCAATTTTTACCTAACACCATCAGAATCACTGATCTTAAGAGTTGCATTCAGCTGATGTCACTCAAATTATAATAAGCCCTTTACACCTCTGCTCTACATGACATAGTAGGTCCTGAATTTTCCTAACACACTATCAAAGTAACTTTTTAGTAGCTGCGTGGCGTACCTTAAGTCATGTTTGGCATTGCATCGAGTTGTCTGCTACAGGCAAGTAATACTAGAGCAATAGGACTTGTAAGCTGGTGATGTGCTGTACCTTCTTACTATCTTCATTACACTTAAGTCACTATTAGCAAACAGATTTATCTACTCAGACACAGCACAGAAACACCCACTGTAAATTCTCTCCTCACAGCTACAACCAGAGAATATATTTTGCCTCTGTGACAATCCACAGGGTTTAAATGGCAGCGGACTACGTGAATTTCACAGATACCTGTGTTTTCCTGCTATCAGCTCTCCAGCACTGTAACCCCCTCCAGACACAGGACCACATTCATGTTTACCACATTACATATGAGGAATCAACTCAGCCATTACCACAGCAATTCATTCAGACCTCACATGAGCATAAAAGACCTGCAAGGAAGGATGAAGGATAAATAAAGTATCATAAAACCTAGCCTGTGGGTCACTGGATGAGCACAGCTGTAATAAGAGCATAAATGACAACACCAAAACACAAAATAGCACTTACTTACAGTGGAATCCACAGGCTACTCTTTTTTCATGTTCAAATTGCAAGGTAGGCTTCTGCCAGGTCTGCTGCAGCAGCTCTCCCTCCATTAGTTACGCATCTCTATTTTTAAAGTTAAATTCATCTCTCACAGGATAAAAAATGCCCCCAAATCCAAAGACTGTAATGCCAACTGAGAACCTCCCCTCAGGTCAGGCCTCCAGATCAATGCCCTTACCATGAAAATTTGAATTTCTACTTCAGAGAAGCCAAAAGCCCCTTCTTCCTTTCCCCTGCAGAGGCAGGCAGCCAGCAGCACTGCTGGCCCGGTGCCTCACAGCTGTGCACCACAGCACTCATCTCCCAGCTGAAGCCAATGAGCAGCTTGGCACTAGCACGAAGAGGTACAAAAGGGCACCAGTAAGCATACAGAGGCTGTTTCGGTCACCTGTGGAACCCACCTCCCTGTGCACATATTCAAATACCCAAAGAGATGACTTGCACACCTGGGTGGAAAGGTTAATAGTCTAGCAAGGCTGAAAGCACTGGCTATCAAGGTGAGGAGGGGGGAATGCATCCATCATGAAGACAAGTGTTTTGAGTAGGTGACTGATCCTTCAAGGTTACATATTGCAGTTACAGTGTGAAGAAGGAGGTAACATTTGCATAGTGATATTTTAGTGAAATAAACAGGAACACAGACTCTTCTCCCACAGTGGCCTGGTGTATCCTGACATGCTGAGGCAGGAATGAAATGCTGTCTGCATGAGAGGGAGATGTTAGGTATGCTCAGCCCTCTTTCACCAAAAAATAAGGTTTATATTACAGCTTTCATTGAGGGAAAGAAACCATAAAGCAGCATTTGGCTAAGTGTCCTGATGATTGCTATTTCCAGCAAATTTTGGAGCAAGAAACAACTCCCTAAAGAAAAGCCCTATTTAGAAACAAATACCCAGCTAGAACCAACTACCCCATTTAGTGATTAATTGCACCTGCTATGAGTGGGCAGACCAGAGCAATTTACTTTGCTCAGGGTGGCTGGGGCCATCAGTCCACAGCTGTGCTCCTCACTGAGGTAACTAAAAATTATTAACAATAAAAGCAGTACATTCAGACTCAAATGTAGATTATTTAGTAAACAATTTTACAACTACCTAAAACACTCCCATCAAAGCAAATCACTTAAAATAAGCTTACATTTTGAACCATACAGGTCCACAACATCCATGAGGTTGAGGATAAATTTCAAAGGAAATTTATGTATCCACGTGTAGGTGCCTATAGGAACACAAGGATTTTTTTTTTTTAATTAATCCATTAACGAAGTCCAGCTATTCCTCATCTTTGTATTCATACCTCAGAGTAACTTGAGTACACTACTTATCAGAAACAAGTATGTTTAAACGATTTTTACTGTGGATAAATCTACATGAAATTCAACAAAGACAAAACCATTACTGCTCTGGCCTGCCTAGTCTCAGAAATCATACTACTTTAAAATACACTTCGAATGATTTTTTTTCCACACTTCATATCAAGGTGTTATACAGATTACAACGTATGAGAAATTGAACTTTATTACACCATTCAGCAGATTAAGAAAACAGGATTGATTCATCTTTAAGTTATAACAGATACTCCGTTAACTTTGTGTTGAGGCTGTGATATGACAGTATTGCACATACAGTCAGTCACCTATAAAAGTTAAGTCTCAGAAGATATATCTGAGTATTAACAAGCTGACTATCAATTTTAGGATAAATTAAGACAAGATAGAGGTATCAGACTACTGAAACTTAAAAATTAATTAATAAATGCACTTGAAGGGGGTAAGCCCATATTCATGTCTCAAACCAAAGCTGTAGTGCAAAGCCAAGCAGAATGTTTACATTTTTAAGAACTATTTTTATTATCATCAGTATTCATTATGTCTGCAAACATTATCAATATGGAATTTTTAAAATTAGTTTTGGGTGACTGTTTCAGCCATAAAATATTCTCATATCCAGAAACTTTGATATTTGTGTGAGCATTCAGCTAAACTATGTTTAGCCACCTGAGGGCTATCTTATCAGCTCTCAAAAATGAAAAGCATTCCTATGCTCACATTCTCACCTCAATTTGCTATGAGAGAGTTGTACATATCTTTTGTATGTGGACTTATGTTTCTATTCAATGCCTTTAAATGAAAGCTACATCTAAACAATGCATCAATTTAAATGTCATTGAAGTTTTTTTATTTTCCTGTCATTACACCAGCTTTCAGGCAAAGCTGTGTTAATTATAAAATAGACTAGAAACATTACTTAGAAATTATTGAAGGAAATGAAACACAGTTAATACTACTTTTTAAATATATTTTCCACTTTCATCCTAGCTCTTGAAGACTGCAGATACTGCAAACACATTTCAAATACTGATAAATTAATTCTCTCAGCACTGCCATAACGTAGAAAAGAGAAAATAAATTAAAATAGTGAGAGATTGTCTTATTTGCCTCAGATCAGAAAGGCCAGTTTTGGCACAGTCTGCTGAACAACTTGCTTCCTATTTCCCAGTTCAAATCATCAGACCGTACCACCCACTACAGGACAAAGAGGAGCTGGAAGCACAAGAATGAAACAGCACAAAACTCAAGGTACGAGAACTTCAAGATAATGCACTTGTAACATGTCTGTTAAGCTCTGTAAACCTGGGAGCTTCTCACAAGAAATTCAGCCACTGAGATTGCTGGCGTAAGGAATTTCATTTTTATTATATTCCTCTGTATTTTTGCACTGCTAATTAGTAAGATCCCATAAACAATGTTTATTTGCGTGTATATAGAACAACTTACCTGGCGTAACAACAGCAGGACCAGTACAATGAGAAGGTGTTACAAAAAGAAGGACGCTCACCCGTCTATGAAGATCTAGGCTCGCAGAAAGACTCCACAAAGGAGGGATCTCCAGCAGAAGAACCTTTCTCAGTGGCAGTCAGCCCTTAAATGAGGTCTAAGAGGGATGGAGCCTGGCTCTGGTTACACAGGTGAATTAACTTCACCTGTGCTTCCAGGGCTGACTGGGTCTTTTCTCCAGGTGCTTAATCAGTGGTTCAGGCCATGACTCAGCAGTTCCCATACACCTGGACTAAAGATGATCAAATATTTCATACACTAGGAATGCACAACATGGATTTGAGAAAGGAAAAAAGCACAACAGAGAAAAGCATTAACTAGTAGCAAAAATCATTAGTATGTAACACAATTATCATATTTTTGGATGAAATTAGTTACTTACTCTAATTTACTTGAGTTGCACAAGAATTCAAAAAAATTATATATTAGAAATTCATACTAACAGCTTGGCTATAGCTATAATTCATTCTTCTTAAATTTTATTAATTTCAAATCAGTGCTCATATTTGCAGAGTTAAAGTATACATACAAACACAGCAATGAATTTGTTCTTTGGGGATGCTTTAAAATTTTACCACTTTTTCATGAGCTGGATGATTTTGGCACAGTAGTTTTCAGTCAGGATGATTTTGTTTGAAGTAATAAGAGTTACTTTTACAGCTGACCCTTGATTGTCATGTATATTACAGGTAATGTCACAAATAGTACAACTAAATATTACTAACATGATTGGTTACAAAATCCATAGAACAAATAGTTTTTATAGATTTTAAAACCATTAAACATTCCTACATTGAAACTGGATAGTGCCATTTATAAACTGAATAGCTCTTTCATTCGTACTTACTATGTTTGCTCAGTAAATTAATGCTTTCAGAGCAATTTAAAATGTAAATTGATAGGAAAACACAAAGTCCTGCTGAAAATACACTAATATATTAAATGGATGTTTTGTTCTCTGAGGAGTCAAATTTTGAAATTACTGTTCTGAGAAAGTTCAGGAAATTCTTCTTTGTCACTTCAAACAGAATAAGCAAACATAGCCTCGCTTCTCAAAAATGATTTCCCAGCATTTGGTGCTTACATGGACCTCTTGATAAAAAGGAGGGAAACATCAGGCGAGCACTGAAATGGCTAATGCTACATTTCAGTGACACAATGCTAATTCTCTTGCCCAATTTTTCTATCATGAAAGCATGCAGAAAAGCCCATGCATATTGGAAGATGAGACTTTTAAACAAGTCATGTTCCTCATTCTAAAATTATGAAATATTTAACAAAAAAATTAGACAAAATACAGGATTTGCTTCAATACTATTACTTTACCTAAAAATCTCTGAACACTGATATATACAAAAATATTTGTGGAAACAGAAACGCAGCTCAGAAATACAAGTTGATGAACATGAACATCGTTGTATGTATTCCTAACAATAGCTGAACAGAATGAACTGAAGTAGAGAAAAGCTAAATATGGGCACGACGACAGTTATAATGTCCTAAAGATATGGGCTCAGCAGTCATAACCGGCAAGATAAATATTTTTCTTTTCTTCAAAAGTTTAATTCTCTATATTCATGGATGTTGATGAGTGAACAGGTAGATAAAAGAAAAATGGCAAGCCAGGACAATAAGACTGAGATTTTCCTCTTTACTCTTTCTCTTTGTTTCTGTTGTTCTTCTCTAATCCCAATTCCATTCAACAAATTTGTTTTCTTTCAGCCCCTGCCCTTCCTCAGATCCATCTCTACCCCCCTCCCCCCCCCCCCCTTCCCCATCTAGGTCTGTCTCATTATCTAGCCCAGAAATCCTTCCTAAAATGAAAGAATGTTGTTTGGCTCACACGTGACATGTTCTCTGCTGCAGATTTGACAGTTTTAAATAAACTACAGAGAGAATCCTGACAGAATTCACTAGAGCTTACCTCTGGTGTGTAGCGAGGAGAATGAGCTGAAGTAATTGCAAATAGATGAAGCCCGAGCGACAGGAGTCTCTACTACAGAATTTCTTTCATTCATAGACTAAATCTAAAACAACTTCGACTAATGATTTTTCTTCTGCAGCTATCTCATTTTACTTTCCTTCAATCAAAGACAGCTTTTGAAGTTCATGGCTTGACACTACAGTAATCCGGCCTTAAAAGCTCACAGGGCTGGATCAGAATCAATACAGACATACAAGGCAAAGTGCTGATACAGCACCGGCCCAGCCTGCTCATTCAAATTCTATCTGAAATGGTCGTGGAATAATTTTACACCAACCATCCTTCTGCTGAATAGGATGTCACAATAACATTTTTCTACAAAGAGACATCACAGATTGAATCTTACTATTAACTGAGGCAACAACACAACCCCTTCACTTTATAATTTGACAAATACATTATTTTATGTCCTCATCTAACCTTCTCAACTTTGCACAGCAGTGAACTATAAAATTACATGGAGTAGCCTGTTCCCAAGTAGGATGGCAACACAAATGCTTCTTGGGTGAGAAAGCAGCAGCCCAGGTCTTGTGGGCCCACATGTGCAAAGAAGCTGAGACTATGGGGTACAAGTGGTTGCAGAAGCAGGATGAAGCGCTAATTGTCTCTGTTACTGGTAGTTCTCTTAATAGGTCAATACCCATTACCAGCAACTTCTCATTTCTCAGCTCTGCAGGAGCTGAGCTGTTGCTCATCATGAGCATGCCCTAATTTCTTCCTCAGGAGGTAGGCTGGAGATGGCACGCATCTAAAACAAGCCAACCTGTTCTTGCTCTTTGTGTGAGTTTAAGAAATATTGACAAGAAATGTTTCTTTATGAAGACCTGAGAGGACACTAAATTTGCCTTGCCTCAGAAAGAAAGGGGAGATAGGAAAGAGTGATAATTTGCACAATATGTCTGTGGGCTCTGATATCCTGGTTGTAAGAAGTGTCAATTTTCTGTCGTCTCCTTTTATAAACACTGAGATACTGAGGCTCGGTAACATAATTTAGTTTTATCTAACATGTCTTTTCCATCAACTGTCTCCAAATAAATATCACAAATAATATGTAAGCAGTTTTACCTAGAATGAATAGTGTAAAAGCATTACAACATAAAAGTGGCATTCAGTAAATGCAGCCAGAAAACAATATGATTCGGTTAGAATTAATATCCTAAACTGATGCACAATGAAAACAAATCTTCCATCAAACTTACATTATGCAGCATGTTTTTTTCCAGCTCAATAAGGCCGCAGAGCAAGCTGGGATCCTGCACAGAGGAGAACACAAGCCTGCTATTGACTCCTTTCCTACTCATATTCTGTCCACTTATTTTAATTCTTATACGGTCAGATGCATTTGAAATTTCCACCCCCTGCTTCTCTGAACTCCCACTTCTCCCCCGACTAGGTGGAAGACAGAGGATGGCCTTTCAAGCAGGTTACATTACAGCTGGGTTAGAACTGGGAAAGGGCTGGTATGAGTTCAGAATGAGTGAAATGGAAAGGTATCTAAATATTCAGGCTTGACCAGTGGGTAGTCCCACTGTGAAATGAGGGAGCCCTAGTCCCTCTCTCTCATTCAGTTACAGAAAACAAAAAAGCAAACAACAACAAAAAAACTTTCAAAGATCTGTTTTGCATTTTGCATCAACAAAGAGGTTTTGTTGCTTTTGACCCTTCATCAATTTCTAAGTAGAGATCAGTGAAAATGGAAAAATCCACAGTACCATTCCCTTGTGGAATTGGAATTAAGATTCAGCCTTTGGATAAACTCACAAGCTGATTTCAGAAATCCCAACAGTTTGCAGTTTACACCTCTCTTTAGTTCCTGTCATATTCTACAGATAACACTAATATATACCAAGAATAAGAAAAACATATTTTTATATATTTTACACTGTTCTATTTTTTCCTTCGCCTTTCATTGATTGTAATGCTCTCTGCTATAAATGCTACAGAAAAGACAATATATTTAAGAAAATAGAGAGATTTTCCAAGATCTGGTCTAACATCACAGATTTCACTGAAAAATCCAAAGAAATGAAGAAATTACTCTTCACAAGGTGGTAACATACTCGACTTTGAAGTTAAAAGTTCTTTTAAATTTTTTTGAATGGAAAATTTTGAACATTTCATCTAATACGTGATTTTTTTTTTAGTAATTGGTGGGTGAGTCTGCTTGTATCACAGTAACTGCTTGCTGACTTCTGGCCTACCAAAGCAAACACTCCAGAAAGTGCCAAAAGTGAATGTACCATTTAGAAGCAGCTGACCACTACCAAAAAAAAAAAGCCTTTCCAAGCAACAGAACAATGTATATTCTGCCACTAAAAAAAAAAAAAAAAGTCAAAAAATAGCTCAAAGACATGGGAAATTCCTCATGGGTTCTCCTATACCTAAGTTAGGGTGCTAGCGATGGGAATGTGGCACAGCCATTTGTGTGTCTTCTGGAAGACTGAGGAAAGAATGTCACAAGATCAAGAGATCCCAGAAATGTTATTGAGAAATCAGGGAGCAATTCCTGTTAGGAGAAGATAACAGGTTACAACTACTTTGACCCACTCCATAGGACCACCTCCAACACCAACCATTTACACAGCATCTTGCTCTACATTATTCATTAGGAAAGTACCTTCATAGTATGATTTACTTCTGCATTTAGTATACAGAATGTGATTCAGAGCCATATTCTACATAGCATTATACATGAAAATGTATGTGTTGCCCATGCACGCAGCACCACCTAACCAAGATGAGGAGGCAGATGAGGTGTTCTAAGAGCAGCTGGCAGAAGTTGCATGATTGCCAGCCCTTGTCCTCATGGGGGACTTCAACTTCCCTGATATATGCTGGGAATACAACACAGCACAGAAGAAGCAGTCTAGGAGGTTTCTAGAGTGTATGGAAGATAACTTCCTTCTGCAGCTAGTGAGAGAGCCTACCAGGGGAGCTGCTCCACTAGACCTGCTGTTCACAAACAGAGAAGGTCTGGTGGGAGATGTGGAGGTCAGGGGCTGTCTTGGACAGAGTGACCATGAAATGGTAGAGTTCTTGATTCTTGGTGGAGCCAGAAGAGGAGATAGCAATGCTACCGTGGGACTTCGGGAGGGCAAACTCTGAATTGTTCAGGAGACTAGTAGGGAGAGTCCCTTGGAATTCAGTCTTGGAGGATAGCTGGGTCCAGGAAGGCTGGTCGCTCTTCAAGAAGGAAGTTTTAAAGGTGCAGGAACAGGCTAACCCCCTGAGCTGCAAACTGAGACGACGTGGAAGAAGACTGGCGTGGATGAACAGGGAGCTTTTCCTGAGGCTCCAGGAGAAAAAGAGAATCTATCTTCTGTGGAAGAAGGGATGGGCAACTCAGAAAGAGTACAGAGAATTTGTTAGGATGTGCAGAAAGAAAACTAGAAAGGCAGAAGCCCAGCCTGAACTCAACTTGGCCGCTGGGGTATAAGGGAACAAGAAACTCTTTTACAAATATGTTAACAGTAAGAGGAGGACCAAGGAGAATCTCCATTCTTTACCAGATGCGGCTGGGAACGTGACCACTGAGGATAAGGAAAAGGCTGAGGTTCTCAGTGCCTTCTTTATGTCTCTTTCTTTAGAAGTCAGGCTAGTTATCCTCAGGGTGATCTACTCCCTGACCTGGAAGACTCAGATGGGGAGCAGAATAAACCCCCTCCCCCCCTCATGATTCAGGAGGAAAGAGTCAGAGACCTACTATTCCACCTGGACTGAAATAAGTCCGTGGGGCTGGATGAGATCCATCCAAGAGCACGGAGGGAACTAGCAGAGGTGACAGCCAAGCCTCTTTCCGTCATCTATCAGCGTTCCTGGTCAACTGGAGATGTCCCAGAAGACTGGAGACTTGCCAACATGACTCCCATCTACAAGCAGGGTTGTAAGGAGGATCCAGGGAACTACAGGCCTGTCAACCTGACCTCAGTGCCAGTGAAGGTTATGGAACAGATTGTCTTGAAGGAGATCACACAGCATGTGCAGGACAACTAGGGGATCAGGCCTAGCCAGCACGGATTTGTGAAGGGCAGGTCCAGCTTGACCAAGCTGATCTCCTTCTACGATCTAGTGACCCGTCTGGGGGATGAGGAAAAGGCTGTTGATGTGGTCTACTTTGGCTTCAGCAAAACCTTCAGCACTTGTCTCCCACAGTATTCTCCTGGAGAAGCTGACAGCCTGTGGCTTGGACAGGTACACTATTTACTGAGTAAGGAGCTGTCTGGAGGGCTGGGCCCAAAGAGTGGTGAATGGAGTCACATCCAGCTGGCAACCAGACACAAGTGGTGATCCCTAGGGGTCAGTACTGGGGCCTGTCCTCTTCAATATCTTTATTGATGACTTCGATGAGGGCATTGAGTGCACCCTCAGTAAGTTTGCAGATGACACCAAGTTGGCTCTTAGTGTCAACCTGCCTGGGGATAGCAAGGCCTTACAGAGGGATATGGACTGGCTGGATTGCTGTGCTGAAGCCAATGGGATGAGGTTCAACAAGATCAAGTGCCAGGTTCTGCACTTTGGCCACAGCAACCCTAGGCAACGCTACAGGCTTGGAACACAGTGGTTGAAAGACTATGTAAAGAAAACAGACCTAGGGGTATTGGTCAGTGCTCAGCTGAACATGAGTCAGCAGTGTGCCCAAGAAGGCCAATGGCATCCTGGCTTGTATCAGAAACAGTGCTGCCAGCAGGAGCAGGGAACTAATTTTTTCCTCTGTACTCAGAACTGGTGAGGCCACACCTCAAGAACTGTGCTCAGTTTTGGGCCTCTCACTGCAAGAAAGACATCGAGGCCCCAGAGTGCATCCAGAGAAGAGCAATGAAGCTGGTGAGGGGTCTGGAGCACACGCATTACAAGGCACAGATGAGGGATCTGGGACTGTTCAGTCTGGAGAAGAGGAAGCTCAGGGGAGATCTCACTGCCCTCTATAACTACCTGAAGGGAGGTTGTAGTGAGCTGGGGGTCAGCCTCTTCCTTCATGCAACTAGCAATAGGACTAGAGGGGATTGACCTCAAGTTGCACCAGAAGAGATTCAGGCTGGACATTAGGAAATACTACTTCCCCAAAAGAGTGGTCAGGCACTGGAATGGGCTGCCCAGGAAGGTGTTCAAGGAACATTTAGACATTGTGTTGAAGGACATGGTTTAGTGAGAACTACTGGTGATAGGTGGACAGTTGGACTGAATGACCTTGTAGATCTTTTCCAACCTTGATGATTCTATGATAATAAACAATGAGTACAGACCAGGAACTGTTACCTGGCTCAGAAACATGATAACACATTTCCCTCCAACTTAAGAGTAAGGGAGCACAACAGAACTTCACTTTGTGCTTACTTTGCCTACTTATTATGCAAGGAAGTTGAAAATATGGAAAGTTTCCCCATTCTTTCTACAATTTCATGTCATTTGTTTTGTCTGTTTTATAACTTATAAAGGTAGCAGGTGAGACCAGAAGTTTATTGATCCCAATAGCTTGCTTCAGAAGCAGTAGAAAGCTGACAATAGAAGAACATAATAGAAAAAGATATTGTTGTAACAGTGATATATGATATAGCTTCTTTATGCAAATATTGTGGAGGAAAAAAAAAAAGATTGCTGATGAAGTTGGTTAGAGCTTTATTGTTAGAGCTTTATTTAAGTGTATTTTGTCAAAGTAGGCATTGTGTAGTATAATTTTCAAGCTTCAAAATGCAAGTGTCTGTGTCTAAATTTGTTGTTCCCACTATCCTTCCAATCAACTCAGTAAGCTGGTACTAACAAAGTGTGACCTGTTTTGGGCATCTGAAGAAAAACAACAAGTAATTAAAAAGTTCTAATTTCTTTTTTAAACCATATCTGATGAAATTTTGAAACAGAAAAGGAAACAAAGTACAAAACTTAAGAAAGTATAACATGCAAAACAGGATAGCGGGAAGAACTGAAACTAATAGTTTGCTAATAAGGAACTTATATACAATTGTACATGACTTCTGAATCCTTCACTTTTTAAAAGGAAAAAAAAAATTGATAAAATATTACAACTCAAAGCCCCCAAAGTGTTTTTTTTAAGTAGTATCTTTTCTGAGTTCCTCCTCCGCTCACATAGAAGTAACACGCTCCTCTTCCCCAAAAGGAGCTACTGATCACACTTAGTGGAGGGAACAACTTGGTGGGCAATACAACAATAGCTACTATGCAATTACAGACTCAGACTGTGAGTTTAGGATTTGGATTTCAACTTGCCAAATTCTTCCTCGTCAGTACTTCAGACCTATTCTAGGTGAACAGTGCATACAGTTTTACTAAAATCCAGACCAAAACAACTAAACAAGAGAATTTGGATTAATGTGTTTAACCTCTCATGTGCAGAAAAAAATTGACATTACCCCATTGGAGAAGCTGGTGGTTAATGCTGAAAAACTGAGTACTGTGAGGTGACCCACAGTGCTACAGCATTTGAATAATTTCATTCCTCTTCAAGAAAGCACATAAACATATGTTTAACTTTAATCATAGATCATCTTGCTGCTTTCATCTGGACCTAATCATTAACCATAAACACATGCTTAAATGCTTCACTGAAAAAAGGATGAGATTACTCACACACTTACAGTTAATTGTATGCTTAGATGTTATAGTGGCCTCTTGGCAAGCGACACTGTGTGCTGTGGCTGTTCAAAGCAGAAGTATGCTGTAATGCCCTACAACAAAGCCTACTATTATGGCCTTCTTCCCTGCTCTTAATAAGTTGTGTAGAATAGGTCATGTAAGACCATTTCTGCATGGAGCTCTCCAGTGAGAATTGTCCAAAAAAAGTTGTGTAAAGAAATACCTTTAGTAATTTGGTCGTACTCCAATACAGTTACTAACACTGAAAATTACTTCTTTCCCAGTAAAAATATTGATTAAATTTAATAGTTATTATTAAGTGTAACTGTTAGACTGCGAGACTAAACTAGTCCAATCAGGTATTACTCAGGATACTGTAGAATCACGCTTTCAATACAAACAAAGACTCTACCTTCAGCAATGGCACTGGAGACACTGTACATCATTTCTTCTGCCTCATCACTTCACATACTGTATTTTTGGCCCTCATGACTACGTGATCTGAATGTTCCCTAGAGTATCAGAAGAAAGACATTCTGAGCTCATAGCAGGAGGTTGAAATCCAGTTCCAGAGAACTAATTCTAGTTGAAAACGTCTATCCAATATCACGTCCTTCCACTTCAAATAAAAACTGTAACACAAGGACTAAATAAATCTCTTCTAAATTTGCCACAATATCATATTCGGTCATGTCAAATTGTTTAATCCAGTAAAAGGCTGGTAACCAGCACAGGGACAGTCAAACAAGCACATGAGCACTTTAAGAAGAAAATAGGATCTGTAAAACTAATAGAGATCAACACTGTAACACAGCTGTTTGGTTTGTAACCACTTACTGTGCATTGCATTTAGCAAATAAGCCACTTGTCATAGCTGTTCATGCACTTACTGAAGTATTCCTCCTAACTGGAATGCTGTACTGTAATGCAATGCTGCACAGACTGTCATGTTTTTTTTTTACAGCTGGGCAAGTAAATAGGCTTTGATAAATGCCACTACTTGTTATGAAAACAAACATCACTTGTCTCAGGGAACAACAACTCTGGACTATGTCCATCATTGGAAAAGACTTTCACATACTGTCTGAGACTTTTGTCACAGTTGTTAAAAAAACCACTAACTGATTCATAATGCTTCTCAATTAGAGCACTCTCCATTTCACAGTATCAAAGCATCAAACAAAAGAATGTTAAGTATGAACCTTAAAAGGCAATGGATTTCAAGTACCTATTTTACATTTATTAAACCAAAACTACTTTCTAGCATCTACAGTGGGATGAATAGTTTTGATCTTGTAGTTAATCTCATTTTCAAAACTAATTATAGTTCTAACAGATCAAAGTAACTTCAAATATGATGCTCTGCTTAAAAGTAGGAAGTAATCCATAACTAGTTTTAGTATGGTCATTTGGTGGTTTCTCCATATTAAAGGAATATACAAAATCTGACAGCCAATTTTTATCGGCACAGTTCTCTAGTCACCATTATCAGCCTGGATCACAGTGGAAAAATGAAGGCACTTGCAATGCCAGATACCTAAGTATATGAGAAGCTGAGGAACAAAAAAAAAAAAAAAACAACTTCATCCCCTCACCCAAATTTTAATGCAGTATTTCAAGTCCTAAAGCTAAGAAAGGCATTCCGTCTCTAGGATCGGCAGCGTATTGGCTACAGGTTAACTTCTTTTTAAAATATCCAAATGGGTTCACCCATATCACAATGATACTATTTTCTTAAAGTTTGGTTGCTTCCATACATCAGCTTCTTTGGCAATCTCAGCAGGGATAGACACAAACAGAACCTGAAGTATCCTTTCAGATCTTTCACATCTAGACTTTTAAGGAACATTAACATCATGTGGAGGGAAGCCTGAATTGCCTTTAGGTATCCTATTTATTTGTCACTGCAGTTGTTTGTAAATAAGATCTCTGGAGAGAATGAGACACGTTAGACTGCAAAAATAAAGAAAGGGCACGACTGAGGAAAATGGGAGCATCATCTCTTGGAATGGTTGTAGGGCACTAAAAGGAAGGAGTACAGTTTCAACACAGACAGAGACTCCTGCCGGGGGTAACTGCTAGGAGGAGTCTGATTAGTGAAGAAGAATACACAACAGTAACTAGTTTGATTCTGTCTGAAACATGAGCAGAGTGCAGTGGCCCAGGGAACAGCATCAAAAGCTAAGCCACGTGAGAGGCATCGCTGGGAGGCAACTTAAGCAGACAGCACTGCCAGGATCTTCAGGGCTGGTATTCAGCAGAAGCATCTGAAAGATATATTCCACTTTATTGCCTTTATAAAGACAGAAACAATGTATTTCAAGCTAGTTAATTGCCCACACCGTTTCCACTAGGGGGAGAAAAACAGGAACATGAACACAGACTATAAACCAAGCTGATGTAATCTACTCCCAGAAATCTTACCTGCTAAAAAAAAAACAATCCACAACCATAGTTATTTTTTTCAAATTACTCTTTGTGAAAACGTAGCTGTGGCAGCATCCCAAGCTGTACTTTTCAAGAGATCAAAGCAAAAGTGAAAAAACCTCTATCCATAGTTCATTCTCGCTAATTTTTTTGTTTGTGAAATTCTTGCTCCACAGATATGTGCAGATGCCTTAATTTCCCTAGAAATCCTTCAAATTACTTTATGCTTAAGTAGCATTATTGTTTGCAAAACTACAGGCATTGTGATCATTAATAACAAAATAGATTATTTTTCTGAAATAATCTGAAGTGGTTTCATTTAAAAATATACAGAAACCTCCAGATCTGACTAAAATATTTAATTTTTCAGTAGCTTTTAAAACAAGAGATTGCAAAGCCTTGTTTATTCCAGAAGAAACCCAGGAAAGCGCCCTCCTGTAGGTGGAAAGCTGCGTCTGGTTGCCCCTCTGCTGCCAGGGCTTTATTTTCTGCTTTTTCTTTTTTTTTAAACTTTATGTTAGTAACAATGATAAGTAAACAGAAATAAACCAGAGGAGCAAGGCACAACTGCATTGCATGCACAGGTGTTGGAAAGAGACATGACAACTCTTTCCCTGTGACAATTCAAGTTGGACTCTGCTTAAGTATTAATTCAGTTCTGAATCAGCTGTTGGACAGCAAAGGGAATCTTCAGGTTTCTTTTTAACATCTCTCTACACCTATTTCAAACAGAGGGAAGAATAAAGCTGAAAAAATGAGTTCTGCTTCACAAATTTTAAATACTGACTAAAAAAATTTTAAAAGTTGTAACTGAACAGCAAGAAAAAAGAATTGATGGGGTAGAAGCTGATGGGAAAGTTTGAAGAGAGGGAAGGGAAAATTCCAACATAAAAACAAAATATCATGAAGGGTATAAGATGGAGAAAGGTAACCTCCTGACTTGTTCTTCTATCATATCTGTGGTTTACCTTTGTACAACAGCATATAAAATAGCCTCAGGAATCCAGTGCGGACACATAACAAATGGAACTCTGATTTCTGACGTCTTGCAGTTTGAGGTTTAGTAGGCTTACAGTTTCATGTCACTGCCTGCATTTTTTAACAGACTACATGGATCCTGATGGAATACCAATAGCATTTGTTGTACACATCTGTTTTTAAGAGGTAAAGCAGCTCTCTGTCTGTAAGTCACATTACATCTGCCTAGTATCACCACTCACAGTGCTTGTTACTTTCAGATGCTTTGCTTGTGCTTTTTCGTTGTTGTTGTTGGTTTTATTTTTCCTTCTTCTTCTGATGCTTAAACCTCCAAGTTCCACATTTCAGACCTCTTTCCAAATCTAAGGGGATAGCAAAGCATGTGCCTATTAATGATGACAATCCTAAATGAATGGAAGCACCAGGCCCAAGCAGGATGCTGGCATAGCACACATACGTAAGGACTGAAGCACCAGGACCCTTTGCTTCCATTGCTGCAGTCAAACAAACAAGGGTGCTTTGGCATGTAAGCTAAAAGCCTTGCTCCACTCCTTCGGCATTTGTAAACACATAATCAAGAAAGTAGGCACATGAAGTATTCATTGGAATACGTATTCTAATCTGGCTGACCTTGCTGAGCAGTGAAATTTAAACTTCTAGATAAAATGTGTTCTTACTTACAGGCTGCTGTACTCAGCCCATGCTCCCTGTGAGATACTCACAAACCACACCTGTACAATGAAGGTTTTCTGTCTGAAGTACAAGAAAGAGCGACTCTGTCACCAGCACCAGATCAAGCCTGCCCAGAGAGCAGTTCCTCCAGAGTAGACAGTATCAGGTTCTGTACTATCTCAAAATAAAAGCCCTCATGGATGGAATAAGCAAACTGATAACTGATACATGAGTCAAATCATTTTTACTGAAATACCTTGGATTTGTAGTTCTGAACAATACCTACAGAATTCGACAGCCAATATTCATGAAATGGCAAAGCCTACATAAAACCAGTGATATTCCTTATTTTTGAATTCACTGATCTTTCAAAAGTGAACAAAAGATTAAAAGCATTCTGTAAGTTTACATTGGCCCAAACAATTCAGATAAAATGCAAATAGCTAACAAGAAAACAAGCCGTCAAAATCTTAAAAGCAAATAAGGATCAAAGATTGATTACTTAGAAGAAAGCTCAAACTTTTACACTTTTCATGGGACCAAAAACACATGATTACATACTTTTTGCAATATCAGAAGCCTTGCCAGGCTTCCAACAGTTTTCCTCCCCTGAGGAGGGCAGGTATATGCCAGACTCATGGTAGCCAGTCCTGCCAATAGTGGACACACACACATGGAAAATAAGAAACTCAGCAGGCAAAAATGGATTTACAGAAACCAAACAGCAATTTCCCCAATAATATATATTACATAGCTCCAGTTTTTGTGCAGTCTTTACCTTCTCTTGATGCAATAACTGTTTTTTATTCTAGGAAACGTGAGGGGAAGGTGTCTTTAAGTAGGACAGTGCTATCTTACAGCTTGCATGGGCTGATGGAAACACATAAAACATACCTTATGAGAGTATGCTTCTAATTGCATTTTTCTGCTTAACTAATAACTATTACCGATGCAATCAGCTTATGAAATGAAGAATTCAAGTGAATGTGCTAAACTGATAAAACACTTATTTCCTCCAGTAATGATAAGTATACCTATAAATATTCTTTTTGCTAAGCAGCTAAAAGTAAAAATAAACAAACAGTAATTCAATTGATCAACACGCAATAAACAAGAGAACACATTTTACTTTCAGGTGCAGAAAAAAAAGCATATAAATTTGTCATGACAGAAACATCTTAAGTCTCATAAAAAGTGCAATTTACTTCATCATTCTATGATTCCTATTGGCAGAGCTTCTGAATGTGAAAATACTTTTCAATTGGTTTGCAAATTTATTTCAAACACGGGGGAAGAAGGTGATCTTAAACTCCTGTGTCAAGTCTATTAGAAGCTTTTGCTCTTTATTTTTAAAGGTGGTAAATTGTACTTCGTGCAAATATCTGTTTTGGAATTAATTTGTCATGGCATAAATTGAATCTTCCCTGTTACCTTGTGCAGTGCATGACACTGGAAGCACAGCCAAAAATGAATGAATTTTTCACTTACAATGCCTTTCAGCTCAGGTGACTGGGAACAAAACTATGCATTTCCCATCACTTTGCTGTACTAAGCATTCATCTGTTATGCTGGTGTCAGCAGTCCCGCACTTTTACTGCTTTCTAATTTCTTTGGCATGTAAATCTCCCGAATAATGAACAAGAAGCTATCAGACTGTTTGATAAGCCTCCACCAGACAGGAATTGCGTTTATCCTGATGAAGCATGTTTTATCAAGACTCTGAAGGAGGCAGGTGCCTTACAAGTTTTGTTTAAAAACTCAGATTGCTATGGAAGAGATGCAACTTCAGAAGCACTCTCCTGCACCAGATGCTGCAGAGGGTATCAGACAAATCTATCCTATGCAATGCAACACCCTGAGTGAAGAGATTGTTTCTTCAAAACACTCCCTGTCATACTATTATCGCTTGGTTAAAACCTCGATCCTTGTTCATCAGGACAGCTCTTACAATATGAACCATGGCTTTCACACAGAAGTTTCCTCTCCTGCTTCTAAGAGGATAATGTACCAGACTGTCTTCATGAATTTTTGAAACTGTTGATCTACTATTTTTTGGCTCACCTCTTCATAGCCTAATTCTAAGCACGCACAGGTGAAATGCAATCAATGTGTGGAATTGAGTCGGAAAATTCTGCAACATTCCGTCAGATTGCTTCGGCAACCTGCAGAGATCATTCATGCTCCACTTCCACTGATAAATCAGTTTATTTTAATACCTCCTTATTTAAATAGTGCCAGTGTTCATGTTGAAATCAATCGCATGCGAATAGAACATTTTTCCTTTGACCAAAACGTTATGGCACCCCTCACAGTCCAGGTGCTCCTCTGCAGGGCACTTCTGACTGCATCCAGTCCACAAGTGTTTACAAGCAAATATACAAAGCACACACGGGAACTGCTAACCCACCGCTGGAATGCAAAATCCTCTCAGGTGAAACAATGCAATTACTCAGCAGTGCCCATCTCACTCTATTTATCACGGCTAATTATTTGAGGTATTAACTGATGTTTCAACAAGGTGATTCATAGTTCTTTCAGAGGTGTAATTAAAACCTTGGCTCTGAACTGAGTTAGAATATCAGGGCCATACCCTGCCCTTGTACCTATGCTTTCTAGAGAAGCAAATAGTCATATATAAGTGCCCGCAGCATACTGAATCTGTGTTTAATATATTTTCTGGAGGCTAGATCAATGGTGTGTTGAATCCATTTGCAGTTTGCTTCTCCTAAAGAAAATTAGACGCTATTAGAAAAATAACAGAGAAAATTCAGCTTATTTATCTCAACACTAAGAGAGTTCATTCCTCAGAAGGCCCCCAGAGTGGAGATGGGTGCCAGGACACAGAGAAGGTGCTGGCTGGGCTCCAGCCTTATGAGCTGAGACCAGCTGGAGCCCAGCTGAGGCTGCCCAGACCCTCCATGCACAGAAGCGACTGCACCTCAAAGGAAACTGCTGCTTCTTGAGCACGTCAAGAGGAATTCACTAACACCATGTGCTTCCTGCTGTGGACTAGGTTTGTTCCAACGGTACAGGATGACCAACAACCAAGCACTGGCCTGCAAATCCATAACTAATCTGAACAGAAAGCAAGAGATGAGAGTAGCACTTTGTATTTCCCAACTGGACCGAGCTACTATGCATGTTCACTCTTTAATTCAGTACTACTAACGTCCACACAGCATAATTTTATTTCTGATTTGTTATATTTCAGCCTGAACGAAGCCTCCAATAATGAAGAACAAGTTGCTAATTCTCTGGATCATGCAGTTGTTGTCACCTGACAATTTTACATTCATGCTTTATTGATTACTATGTAAGCCATATTCTCTGATTTTTAAATTACACACGCAGTAGAGATGGTTCAGCCTTATCTCTCTGACTTCATCTGAATACAACAAAGGTATAAAGATTTTTTACCTAAGGATGATAGCGCAAAGCAACATGCTGACAATGTGGTTTAGATCTGCTTAAAACCACTGAGTAAGTTCATAACAAGTTCATCTTATCTACTAGCATAAAAAGAGAGTGGACAAATAATCACGTTACTGGAAGGCTGCAGTTCACAGAATGACACAGCATCTTATTCAAGATTTTATTCTTTTTGAACACAAAGCTTCAAAAAGGCAAGCTTATAAAAACAACTGCATGTCTTAAAAACAAATGAAACAAAATTCAGAGAAGATATCAACAAAGCACCGACTTCTGTTCTGAAAGCACAGTGTGAGCCATCAGGAGTAACAGCACTGAAGTCATTCAATCACAGTGACAGAGAATCTGGCTTTATGCAATCTAGTATTTGTCCAGAGAAAAGTGCCCCATCCTGCAAGGTGTCCTGTATCTCTATTGATATCTTCATGTTTCCCAGGCATTGAAGTTCACACCAACCTCAGCACCACAACAGCCAGTTTCCCAGGATGAGTATCAGTGAAGCATTCATGATGTGAAAACCCAGCTGCCTTCAGCCTCATGTATGACATCACTGCACACAGAATTATTGGGCAAGTCTGCCCTATACGTGCTTTAAGTGTTATTCCTAATGCACTTTTTTCTTTATTTCCTTTTCATTTGTCCTTCTAATAGGAACAAGCCCAACATCCTCTGGACAACAAAGCCCTTCCAGTCTGGTTCAAAGTTCCAGCCCTGTCAACCTCCCTCTGTATTACATTACAAATCTCTTCCTTTGCCATTATGCAGAGATCAAGCACTTCAAGGAGAACACACATAGTGCAGGTCACACAGTAACATTTGGATCCTGTTCTACTAATCACTGTGATGTAACCCACTGTATAATTTATACTGGGAAGGAACAAAGAAGCCCTTGCAAATGCAGTGGGGCTGGGTCCCTTGCTTGCTCCCAGCTCTGAGAATCCCTCTCTGTCATTTGTGCTCAGCACTAGTTAGGGAAATTCAGGGCCAGATCAATAAGAAACATGTCCTGCCTCTACAGCCTGGGCAGAAATAGCCACATCAATACAAAAAAAAAAAAAGAAAAAAGAAAAAGAAAAGAAAATCAATTCGTCTTTCTGTAGTTGCATAGGATTAGCATCAAGGAAGACTAGACATTTCACTTCTAAAATAAATTTTAAAAAGGCTCACAGAACTCCCCACTGGTCTGATATTTATAAGATTAGCATGTGTCCACTCAGAAGTCTTTGACAGTACTAGAAAACACTTAGTTTTAAAAATCCTTTCTTGAAAATCTCACATCTCTTTACCTTTGTTATGCTGACATTTTTGTTATCATAACCATATAAAATGTGAAGTTCTTTCTATGCTAGCACTGTAAATTGAAAGCAACAACCATCAGTAGCCTTCCATTTTTCTACCACTCAACTCAAACTTACTTCCCTGCTAACAGAAGTTGACGTAGCACTAACAGAAGACAAGTCACATAGCATGCCCCAATGCATTGGGCATTGCATGCTATGCACTAACAGAGCCCACAGCCCCTCTCAAAGGAGGTTCCCAGTGTGCACACAGCTGCATTCCCAGCCCTAGAAACCACTGCAAGCAAACCAATGGACGTGCATGTCAGTTAGGAATTCTCTTTGTCACAAAGCCTACTGTCTGCAGTTCTACACTTCTAGGTGGCATCCGTGTAGTTTTCCTAAACAGAAGAGAGAAAGCTACAACTTTTCCAGTGGAAAAGGATAAATAATGAACCTACTACTGTTAACAGATCCTTATTTAATAAAAAGGACGCGCTAGCTGAATTACAAATCCATGCTCCTCTGGCAAGAAAGCACTAAGGAGAATTTCTGGCATAGCAAGGAAAAAACAACAAAAGAAACAAATTCTTGAGTCAGAATGTCACGCTTTCAGTGAGATCCTTATTTTTTCCTCAAATCTGTTCTTCACAGCATAGCATTACATCTTAAAGACAGCTTACATCATAATGAAAACACAAGAAAAGTATTGCAATGAGGTTTAAATGACAGGAAAGAGAAGCATTTCATCCTGCAGGTGCTGAGTGCGAAACCAGCAACACAACCTGCCAGCGCTGCCTGAGCAGCCCTTCCCTGCCTGCATGCAGAGCACAAAGTGGCTCCGGTGTCATGAGGATAGGCATGTTGCCCTTGCCTTCCTCCTAATGAACAGGATCTTCACAGAACTGACTGCTGTGCAACATCACACTTCAGTAAGCAGCAATGTCTACTTGGTTTCATCCTGCCCAGAAAAAAAAACAACAACTTGCAATGCCCTTCACTCTTCTCCTTGCTACGTTCCCCCTTTAGTTTGAAGTTTTCAATTATGGGAATTTCACCGCCATAGACATACACTCACACCCCTACTTTCTCCAAGAAGACCATTTTAATGAACACTTCATATTTTCTCTTACACTTTCTGCTAATCACATATGCTCTGTATTGGAAGGCAGTAATTACCATTGTTTTCTAGATGAACACCAGCAAGTACTAACACTCCAAAAATGCAAAAGAAGTCATCGTCTGAAGTTACCATCAAACCTCACAATTTCTGGAAATTTTCATTGGTGATATTTTAAAGTATCTCAAAGATATCTGTACATATAATGATAAATCATAGACAATATATAATGATGCCATTGGGAAGTCCATTATAATTATATTATGAAGTGATGGGATATACATGTATGTGTATGTAATTTGATCCAATGTACTTAACTGATTACATGATGTGAGATACATCATACAAATGCCAAGCATTGTTTTCAATTGATATTAATCTTTTGTGTTTCCTTTATCACAAATTTTGCAAGTGATTAAATTTAACAACAAAAAAAAAAAACGCAACCACACTACCACAGCAAAACACAATACCGCTGTTAAAGATTCTCAAAAGCATTTGAAGAATATCACAAGTTTCCACAAACTTTATTTGAATGGGAATTACTTTTATCTAGACATACCGCAGTTCCTGGAATAACTTGGTCATGTGGTTGCTGAGCAAGGAGAAGAGAAAAAACAGACTAAATAACGGATAGTCTGTTCTTCCTTTTAAATGAACCCAGTGATAACACAAATTGGCTCAAGGCAACTGGAGACTGCAATATGTGGAGGAAAATTAACTAAGAGATAACTTTTTGTGATGGACATTGGTTGGACAGGATAAAAACCAGCACAACCCAGGAGCTTCTAAAGTCAGGGAGCTGGTAGAGTCCAGAGAGGCAAGAGAAAACAAAAGGAAGATGTCTGTGACCTCAAGACAATGAAGAACAAAATGAGGAACCCAAAAATAACACCTAAGATCTCATTACATCTCAATTGTTGATTTGCTCATTTGTAGTAGACATTTGAATTAATG
Organism: Aquila spilogaster; assembly: GCA_024606505.1. Classification (NCBI taxonomy): domain Eukaryota; kingdom Metazoa; phylum Chordata; class Aves; order Accipitriformes; family Accipitridae; genus Aquila; species Aquila spilogaster. Next base: position 37,781,911 of record JANHGO010000012.1, on the reverse strand, counting down.
TATCTTTTACACAGATGAGAAAGTCAGACATCAGATGACTTGGTGGAATAGAGAATCAATGTATTTGCATTTTGAAGAGCCACACCAAGCTCCAATAGCTCTGCACTCTCTGTAGCGATTTTCTCATGTACTTTTTAAAAACCAAGTAATGACTGGACCAAAACGAAAACCTTTTGACAGCCGCATGGCCAAAGTGACAATGGTTCTCAGCTGATGGGCAGCATGTCAACCCCCAGGCATCCTGGTGTAACACACTGACTGTACAAACCCATCTTTTCCTCACAGCATGCAATGTGCCTCAAAATACAAACACTGCTTGGTAAACTGCAAGATTTTTATTTAGGTTCAGGACAGTTATTCTGAGATTGATCAGCAGTGAATATGATAAGAAATATTTCCAATTAAGTCAGTATTGCTTGGCTGAAATAAACCCAAAATGCTAACGAACACTTTGAACATTGGCAATAGAAGTACACCAGAAATACCAGAAAAACAGACATTCTTATCAACCTCCTCCACACAAAGAAAAATAACAGAAATTATAGACTTGCAACACTTATAACAGGAATGCAAGAATTGCATTTTCAGCAGTGGAAGCTAAAGTACAGCTATTCATCATTTCTTTTACATTTTAAATAAAATTATTTAATGACCATGACTTTTATTCGGCTTTCTCCTTACACGCTCACAGCATATTTCACTTTGAAAGAGAGCTTAGTTTAACTACCAGTACACAACTACTTTCAGCAACTTCAAAAAAAATTTTTGTAAGTATTATAGGATGCTCATGAAGCACAATAGTCACAAAAAACCTTTCTTCCAAGTCTCCTCAATTTATAAATGGAATCAACAGGAGTCTGATTAATTCCTATTTAGTGCAACAGCATTTGTTTATCAAAGAAACAACTCTTATTTAAGCTTCTTATCTCATAATTCTCAGAAAGTGCTTGTAGCTTTAATATTTAATGTCAAGAGGAAAGAGACAGAGTTATAAAATAACCACTGCTTCATTACTCATTCAATGAGTGTATGAAATGAAGATGCAGCAATGCACATGGTAAATTATGAACAGAACAACTGGCATCGCGTTCCCTGAATTAGAATAGTTCAGGTTGTAAAAACAATTTAGTTTTCACCTCTGGCAATTGCACTTCAAAACTGGTTGGGATCAAAGATAAAACTGAATGTATGAGCGATATCTAGTCTTTGTCTCCCTCTGATATCAGCTCATTATACAACATGGAAAAATATAAAGCCTTTTAATATTCTGACAACAGTTAAATTGTGACATTTCCTATATCAAAACTGAAAGTCAACAGACACCCACTGCAACTTGTACTGAAACAGACCTCGGTTAACAACAGTAAAAAGCTAAGAACAATTTTGCTGCTGAGCAGATAACATTTTCAAGGGATGACTTTTTAATTGTGAGAACGGCATCCAAAAATTCATTCACACTGCAGTTTTTGCTTTGACTATAATGCTGCAGTCAGAGCAGCACTAACCTCAGGAAGCTGTGGAGCTGACTTAATATTTGCACGGTCAGAATATTCATGACTTGAGATTCTTGAACAGACTGTTTCACTTTAAGACAAATTATTCAGGAATATAATGATTACATGCACATTGCACTGAATTAAAAATGAGTGTTTTTATTCAAAATATTTGTCTTTTTAAATTCACAAAAAGCACAGAACTTTGCTAATGTTTCAAAAATGTATATGGACAGACAATCAGCAGAAGCTGTCAGGGAAGTGTTACAGACAGTAGAGGACATAAGACATCTGAGTTCAACTTAATAATAAAGAACACAGAAATAGAGTTAATCAAAAATAAAAAGCAAACAATGTATGAATTCCAGGTGAAATTTCCTCCAGTAGAATGTTGCTAGGAATATCAGGTCATGGCTGTGGAACTAAACTCCAATAACTCCAAACTGGTGGATGATGGTGCGCAGCAATAAAAGGAAAGATAATACTTGTAAATTAAAATTGGGTACGTCTGTCTGTACATACGAAAAACACAACCACTTTGAGGCTATTTCAAGAATTGGAATGCGATGCCAAAAAGGCTGCACAGTCTCCACCTTCCAAGGTTGTTGAGACGTGGCAAGACAAAATCCATTCTGAATTCAGTGCTATTCCGGATAATTCAAGAGTATGGACTACATGGCCTCATGCTTCATAGAATGACTTGGGTTGGAAGGGACCTCAAGGATCATCAAGTTCCAGCCCCCTGCCACAGGCAGGGTTGCCAACTGCTATATCAAGTACTAGATCAGATTGCCCAGGGCCCCATCCAACCTGGCTTCCATTCTACCTTAAGTAACTTAGAGATAAACTGACTTTTACTGAGTATTGCATTATAAAAATATGAAAACTCTCTCTACTGAGAGAATTGCCTTATAGAGAGAAAGAATCTCTCTTATTTTTACTCTGAAATTTTAGTATTTTCGTAATGTAAAATCAGTTGATAAATACATGTATATATATAAACATTCTAGAATAGTCAACAAGAGAAAATAGACCTTACTAAAACAAGATGGCATGTTCAATGGACGTCACATGTCTTTGAACGCTCAACTTTGGTCAAGAAATAGGCTTACAAATATGCATTTTTATTTTTATGGGAATAAAATAACAGGGCTCAAAAACCTTACCATGTTTCCTTGAATAGCAATAAATAAAAAAGACAAACAAGTATAGGTTCCAGGTTTAAGTTTTAAAAATATAAAAAAACAGCGAATTGTTTGAAAAGTTAAATAGTAAATTATCTCAAATATTTTAAATACTTCACATTTTTGACATGCTAATCTCTAACAAATTAATGCTGACGCTTTCTCGCAAAGACTACAGATGCACCAAGGATTAAGAGAAGAAAAGGCAACTTCATTCTGCACAGTCACTGATGCATTCATGGTCAGCACAGCAAATATGTTAAGCTCCTGCAATTCTCAATGAACTGAAGTAACAGAAATACTTACTAGGAAATAATATCATTCTTTTCCTCCGTCACTTTCCACAAATCATTAATGAATTTGTTATTGTTAGCATGCCGAGTAACAGCATCCATAGCAGGGGGAGCTATGAAGGTCAGCGTGGTGGCAAAAAAAGCGTATGTTCTTTTTAGCCATAAGTCATTTAGCAACATCAGTGAAAACCATTCCAAATACCAGGACACAGAGGTCTGATGTGTATGATGATGTGGCTGATTTAAACCATAGTTTAAGTGTGCAACATAGGGCCTAATCATTTCTATATTAGATCTACCAAAAATCAGGTCATTCAGCCTTTGCACAGACACAAATCAAGACAAGTCAAATAATTATTCGCAGAAGCTTCACGTCATGGTAAAACAATTGACTGCAGATGGAGTGGACCAGCTAAGCAAAATGACTTGGAGAATAACAATATTTATTCAGATTGATAGGAGTAGGCTTGAAAGGTATGTGGTCCAATTACTGCCCACTCAATTTATGCAGCTATAACTCTTACCCACATTTTACTTGGCACCCGCACAGCCCTTGCAAAATCCCAAGTTCTGTGTTTTCACTGGTAACAAACATTTTACCAGATGGTCACTTCATCAGATGTATTTGCCCACCAATACAGAAACTTTGCAACTACAAGCACACTTTTATAACATTGATTTATACATTTATAAAGCTAAAAGCTGTTCCAGCTCTTAAGATCTAATACTGTATAATTAATACTGCATCAGAATTCCCATCTTCAAAGAGAGCATTCTAACACATTTTGGTTTAGAACTTTTTCCACTCTACCCTTAAGGATTTTTAAGTTTGACTACATTAAAGAAAACAAAAATTACCTCCAAGCTTCCTTTTGCTATAGAGATTTGAAACTAGATGATCTTTGAGGTCCTTTTCAACCCAGGCCATTCTATGATTCGGAATACTAGTGTAGAACTCCATGGAAATTCTAAACCGGCCAACAGTGTGTAAGAGGCTACACTTCCAAACAGGAATTTGCCAGTACTAAGGACTTCTGCCTTCTTCTGTTCTACTCTGCTATTTCCATACTGCAAACCTCAAGAGTAGGAGAGGAAAACAATTTTTAGGGAAAACTTCAGTCTGTTCAGACAAAGTCTGATCCAAGCAAGGCTGAACTTGTCCACCACATTAGGTCTGTCTGGTGTGACTCATACTGAGCCAAGTTGATGAACAGAAAGTTAATCGCAAAATCGACCAGAGAGTCACATCAAAGGATTTGCAACATTCAGACTAGAAGGCTGGACATTCAGCACGTCTGGAATAACAAATCAAGCTGTTGTCAAAACCTTTACTTTCCAACGGGACTTCACCAGTGAAATAGGGAATGTTCTTATTTTTCTGCCACTCAGTCCCCACCCTTTTGAAGAACGCTACCTCTTGTCCGCATTGAAGACACTTAAGTGTTAGATTTTGTGATCAAGTAGGAGAAAATCAAAAGTTTATTAGAATAGGATGCTTCATTCACTGCAATTAATTAAATCAAAGTAAGTTCCAGTCTCTACCAAATAAAGCATGATTTCAAAGGATGGATGTGAATCAGTGTTTTGTCCTACCAGAATATGCTTTGTCTTTTACTTCTGTCATGGGCTCCATCATTAATAACAGAAACAAAAGGTTTAAAGCCCTGAGAAAAATTCCCCTACTAGACCAGTTAAGGCTAATTACTCAGTCATGGACAACTAGCACCTCATGGACTCTTCCTGTCAGCTTGAGAAAGCATAGCTCAGAGACAAGAACAAACGAACTACCTAATAGCAACAAAAACAAACAGAAAGAATTAGCACTTACGACAGCATCAGCAGATGTCAGGTCATGATTTGAAAGACAGAAGATGAGGTTGACTGAAAATTGTGCCCTTGCCCACTGCAACAGAGTCTCAAGTCAAGTGCAAGTGTATTCTGAATGCTTATCTAGAAAGGAAATCTAATTTTCCATTTGAGCCTGCATGTCAATACTGTCTTCCTGCAGTAAGCTTACTTCTCTTATTATTTGCCATGAGGCAAATCAAATTCACAAATGAAAGTCAAGAAAACTCAACTGACTGACTGTAGACAGATCTTAAAATAAGAAATTCCTGCTATTCTATATAGTCTTCTACACTACTCCTATTAAAATAGTCATTAATTTTAGGTAATATTTTTAATGTGTTGATTTTCTGGCAATAGTATAGCTTCAGTTTCAAGCCTGTTCAATAAATGTTTTATTGATCAACTTTCAGTTCTCTGTAGTGACGCTATCAGTGCTGTGAGAGAAACAAAGCTTGAGAAAATCCTCAGAGATATAAAAACTTGTATTTGAAGACAATTTGTTTAATTCATCTACTCGCTCTACCTGAAGTTAGAATACAGAAAGAATTTAGCAGGTACTCTTTCTCAAGGAACTGTGCTCCTCAACATCTGAATTTAAAGTCCAATGATAATATTCATGAAAGACTCTCTGATTGTTCCTGGTTCACCTTTAAATATGACATGCATGCTTTACTATTCTGTTTTGTGTACTGAACCTCTCTCACGGAAGCATATGAAGAGTATAAACCACCAGGAACTAAGCAGCTAATGTTTCTTTTGTCTTTCTGTTTCTCTGATGATACTCTCTTCAAATCCTTCATACCACAACGTGCATTTGAGGTTTTGTTTTGTTTTCCTTTTTTTTTTTAAAAAAAGATCAGGTAAATAGAATATATTGGGGGACATACAAAAGTTTGGGGATTTCTCTTCATTTTGAGGTTGTGGGTTTTTTGGTTGTTTTTTTTGTTTGTTTGTTTTTAGTGGTTACTTAAAAAGAATATCTTTTTCATTTGAAATAAGTCTTAAAGAAGTCTGAAGTGGCATAAAGAACAAGTATTCTAATTTCTCTGGAAGAAAGTCCGCAAATCTTTGACAAGAAAGGTTTTTCCTCACTATTATCTTGATGCTTATATTCTTCAGCTACTTGTAGAATGTTACAGTTTCCTAAATCATCAGTATTATTACTTATACTTCTAGTAGGACTTAAGAGATTTCTGGTACAAATCAAAAATATTTTGGTAAGATTTACAAAAGCATACAATATCATCATGACTTACAATATGATCATGTGCAATAAATACATAGGCTTAGTCATTCATTCTAAGTGAAAACCTTCTCTTGTTCTATAATCATTATTTTCCTCACCATTCATCACCTCACTGTGCTCACATCCACCATTTTGTCTCCCTAAATGTTCAGCAAGAATTGTTGAATGTCAGAGGCTACCATTTTTTCCTACATGAAGGAATTCAATGACACACCTTTGCTTCATCCACACTTCCATGTCAGATGCCATTCTGTCAGACTGCCCCTCTGTTGTCATATGTCACACAGCAACAAAAAGTAATGGAATATTGATGAGAAGGTTCAAAATCTACCACCGTACCACCAACATCCACTTCCGACCTTACGGGCCAACATGATAAAATAAGAGGCATTACTAGCAGAGCAGCCCCAATAGAAAGGCCTTCAGGTTTCTGAATGTAGCTAAAAAGATCACGTTCATGCACACCATTATCACCATACTTAAAGCAGACAGACAAAAATGTAGTACCTGTTTTTGTACTAGAAACTCACGCCTATAAGCTGTGGAACCACATTAGGAAATCCACTGTCACAGACTTCAACATATACGTGTTCTTGTATTTTTCAAAGTAGTCAATTAATTTGTTGGAGTTTTTTTGTGCAGATATTTCCAATGTCACTATTCTTTTCTGATGATCAGGAGCAATAGTCAAACATCACCATCAATTTTATTCTACTGATAAAACTGTGGTCATTATAAGGCAATCATTCTGGATTTCTCACAGATGTTTTCAATTCTTTCTTATCTCCACCACATAATGAATGCTAAGTGCTGCATTCATCAAATTCTATCACAGAAATTAGGGAATCTTCTAGAGAAAGGAAATATCAAAAAGACATTCTGATGACACTAGGTAGGAAGTTAAATCATTAGTTCTTAAGATCTAAAGGCCTTAGGAACATAAACAGCTTATTTATGTGTTAAAGATGTGGTGTATTTACAATTTTTCATTCATGAAATTTTCATAAATTTCCTCTCCAGCACTTTGTCTCCTTTATCATCTGTAGAAAATGGGCATGTTTTTCACACTTAGGTCAAAAGGCAACAATATATACAGTATCAAGAAAAAAGTACTCTGCAGAACATGACAAATTAGTTATGGAGTATTTTTTTTAATCAAAAAACTCATTTTTTTAGAGGCTAAAGCAAAAAAAAAAAAGTGGGCTCCACCTTACTTACGTTCAACAGAACAGTCAGCAAGAAAAATGGTAAATCCCAGTAACTGTAAAAATAGGAGACAGTTAATACAGCTGCCTTTAAGTAGTTTCAGATCACCTAAGAAAGGTAGTAGTCACAATTTGATAATAAAGAAGGAACAGCTTACCCCTTTCCAAGCATCAGAGCTTGCTAAAAACTCCCAAAGGAAGTAGCCTCCAAATAGAGATGCTTCTCCTTCAACTGCCAGCCCTTAAATGAGGTTAGGTGAATTGCTGGCACCTGTGCTCCCAGGGCTGGCCATGCCCCTTCACCACGTGCTCAATCACTGGTTCAGGCCATGACCTAACAATTCCCATACGCTATTCTAAAATGATTTGCTTTTAGCCCACTATTCCAGATGCTCAAAACTTTCTGAAATTTCAGCTTTCCGGGTGAAATTTCCATGAACTGGATATGAGAAAGAGAGGAAGACTGAGAAGAAAGGGGAATTCAGTTTCATGCTCTTTAAAAGGAGAAGACAATCACCCCAGTCTTTTAAGAAGTCACAAGAGCTTAAAATGGAAGATAGCATAACATACATACTACACAGAGAGCATCTGAATACAATTTTGTCTAGCCAATAACCTGATCAAGACTGACTGAAACTTTCAGTGTATTATTTGCTATATTCCTGATAAAACAAGGTACGTTAGCTCTTTGGAAACACTATTCTAGTTACGAATTTCATACTTAAATCACTTAAATACCAAATTATGGGTGTTTTCTTTTTTTCTTTTGATAGTTAGAGAATCCCAAATTACTGAGTATGTTCTTAGTTCAGTTACTCACCTGACATGAAAGACAAAATCACAGAAGCAGAAAATACACTCACCTCCCTTTGTCACCTCCCTAAAGTCATGCTGTAATTTTTCTTTGGGTAAGCAAACTATAATTGCTTTCCTTTTCCATTTTGGTGGGAATAGAATTAGGCCCAAAGCTGTTCAATTATAAATGCTGCTCATGCCTTCCTTTTCTGCTAACTGTTTGTGATGATCTACCAGTGTGCAAGTGCTCCATTTGTGCCTGAAAGTTTCAAACTGTGTGAGCTCTGAATAGCAACAACTCAAGATTTGCAAGTAAAAGTTTGCAATTTTCATGATTTTAACTGTACCGCGAAAGCCCAGATAGCAATTAAATCTTGTAGTGATTCTGCAAGCAGCTTGAGGGTATGTATACCCAGATAAAATAGAGCTGAATCTCTAGCAATCAAATTATTTTAATAAAAAAATACAACTAAAGGATCCATTATTTATTTTTTCTGCTACAAGTCTGTGTGTGGAAAGCTGATATTACTTGCTTTGATACCAGTAATAGAGCAGAGTCCATTACAAGAGGTCTCCAAAATGCTGTTAATAAGACTAGAATATAATCCATGCAAATAATTTTCATTTTTGATAATATTTTTATTCCATTAAGGATATTTTCCCCTTTAGTTTCCCTGACGGTAAAAACCATCAAAAAGAGATGAAGCCAATCAAGGAAGAAGCAATTGCATTTCTACTGCTGACCAGACAACACATCTTAGCCCGGCAAGATTCCCACTGACACATCAGATTGTTGACTTGATGAACAGCAGAGTTAACTACCAATTCTTGTCAGTCACTTGGCAACTTTTTCTGAAAAATTGTTTACAGCTTCATTTTCCTCAGCTACAAAAATGCTACAGTTGTATCTGGAGAACAGTACACAATCTTCGACTGGAAATGATATGCACAACCATTTTTGTCTCAAATATGTAAGCGAACAGTCTATGATGAGGCAATCAAATTTCATGGCTAATAGGTTCACTGATTACTAGGAATTGGCGGCATTTAATTAAAATACTTCTACTCAGCCAAGAAAGTCATTATTTTCTAATGGAAGCTGGAACATTTCACTGCATCCTTTTAGCTGTCACCGCATCTTTGGCACACTAATCATTCCTCTCAAATCAACTGCGCTTGCACTGGGATTCTGTTGTGCTTGTAAAAATAATTAGAAGTTCCTAAAAAGTTAAGCTGCATGACTTAGTTCTGCTATTCAAACACAATAGATTTAATTTATTTGGAGGGGAAGGGAGGTAGGGGCCAATGCTCTTAGGAGATCATTGCAATGGCAGAAGCAGAGAAATACCACATGGCTACACATGCAGGCAAGCAAACAGAAGATACTAGACACACAAAGGAACATCAAAGGAGGATCATTCAAAAAAACAATGTCTGCAACTGTTCTCCTGTGAGCCTGATACCTGATCACGCTGAATCCAAGTCAGTGAAACTGCTCTCAAAGTTCAGTAAATGAGCACAGGCTGCCTTGAATCACAGCATACATATGTGATAAATCATGAGACTCTCCTCCGTGTGATCACACTGCAGTAATTCTCATGCACTCAGCAAGAATGATTTGTGGTAAAGAAAAAACATAAAAATTCTGAAACACTATAATGTATGCTTCTTCAAAACTGCGTCTGGCTGGTAGGGACTACTTATTAAACAGCACATGTTGCCGGATTCTTCCAATAAGGTTCAAACAAATGCACAGCTAATAGAAAACACTGGCATCCACACAAATCATATAGAAAACTACTTGGAATAGCAATATTGTTATTAAACATTTATATCTGGAACATCTATGCTCACTTGGGTTATCAGTGCTAAATACTACAACGTTGAGGATGGGATAAAAATCTTTGGTTTAGACACTAAAAATTCCATAGAGTGTGAGTTAGTATGACTGGTATTAATATACATAGATAATGAACAGCTGGTTTTATTATTACTATTAATAATATTAATATTGTTATCATTATTTAGCAAGTAATCAATTTTGAATGCTATGTTCTACTGAAATCATTAAGGAGTGACAAAGACTAGGCCACGCTGTACAGTGCTGCTTTCCAGATAGTATCACCATTCCAGACTTTTAGACCGCCTGCCAAGCTATCATGGAGTGGATTGCAAAGATACGTTCTCCTCTAGTAAGATTTAATAACAATGAATGTGCACCGTAGCACAAGAAAACTGTCAAATGCTGTGCTGTAAAACAATGAAGTAGAAATTTCTGCTCCAGTAACACTGACAAAAATCAGTTTTCTGGTTTTCATTGGTGTTGTCAGAAGATTTACCTGTTTACAAAACAGGACTGCTAATAAGATCAATCTCTAACCTGGTTTAAGGTCAAAACATGCTCACAGTGCCTGAGAGTACTGCAAAGTAGCAATCCATCATTTAGAGATCCAAGCACCTTGATTTCTCTTTCCATCTGAAATAAACCAGCTCTACTGAACATAAACACCCTTGGCCACAATTCCTTTTTTAAAGGAGATTAAATCTGTAACTTGAATTGAGAATTTCATACTGCCAGATAGCAGGTGATCAGTGCTTGAGGTCTGCATGAAAGAAAGATGCAGTGTTGAAAGAGCACTGAGGTTTGAAGAAAGATGTGTAGAAATGAATAAAGCACAAAGCTCTCCTCCACTTGACGTGCAACCCCCACACAGCTAACCCTGCAGGCCACACTTCTGCATGGCTGTTCTCTCGTGTCACGGATAAACACCTCTGATATGCATTATCCAGGCCAGCTTAGGATAAAAAACTTGCACGTACTCATGACATTTAAGTGGAATAAATCCATAAATAATTGCATTAAGAAGGCTTAATGGTAGGAAAAAAATGACAGCTAATAAGAGTCCCATCCTTTTTTTGTGAGTTTGATATTCAAAAGATATGCAAAAAGTATAAAATAATTTATGAAACTAATGACTACAACAGCTCATCGTAGAATCTACAAGAATTATATTCCTATAATCCAAACGTGGCTACCTTTCATTCACATTTACACTGCAAAAGACCAGGGACAGAAGCAATTCGAATGTCCCTTGTGAACGCTTGCAGAGTGGCTGCAGATGGGGATTGTGCTTTGGATTCACAATGCCACTCCAAAAAAAAAAAACAACAAAAAAACCACCAGAACACAGCATTACACTGCTGCAGCAACTCCTGAACATTTGTCTGTTTGGTTTATTAAGTTAGAAGTTACTGTCTGCAATATAACCAAACAAACAGCTACTAAAGTTGGAACAGCTCTTTCAATTAGTATTGTCACACAAACAAGAACATTTGCGCTGTGAATGAGTAAGTGGCTGAGGGAGAGGCGAGTGGTTGCTGCCTGGGCAGGCTGAGGAGCAGCGCAGCGCTGGGAGGCCACCTCTTGTGCCAGCTCCCCCCACTCATGCACCCCTTTCCAAGACTGCATTGCGTATGCGTTGTGAAATCAGCCAAATACTATCAGTCAGAAGATTGAGAAGTAAGACTGACAACGCACACACACACAAACACACACAGACTAAACCACCATAAAGGGAAAACCATTAAATCTTTCCTAAAAGTGTTCACCCTTATGAAAGGTGAAAGCAGTCCTATGATTATATGACACACTCAAGCACCTTCAGAAAAGAAGTGGAAGGGGAGAGCGAGGAGAAGGTAAATGGAGCCTGCAGAGCAGAAAAGACCTTAAAATGTCAATAGCCACACTTTCAATTAGAATGGTAAAAAGAAATGTTATGTTCCTGACCCTAAACTACAGTACACAAAAGAACTATAGTAGTAGCATCTATCTGTATGTGCTTCCTGATTCTCAGTGGGTCCTAGCAGACTGCACAAGAATTAACTCCAATAGTACAGTGCAAATGGACTTGTTAGATTATATCTCCCACCGTGATCAACGATGTCAAAAGCCCAGACCAAAGAGTCTCTGTTCAAGCAATGTCTCTTTGACTGTAAGCACAAAGATGCCTAATAAGGACAATGAAATAGGACATATATATATGTGTATGGGTGCACGCGTGGATCCTATTTCCTTGTTCTTTGCATTGGCCACTGGCACTGACATTGAATTTGCATTGGCACTGACACCACCATGTTCAACAAAACATAGTTAAACACTGTTTTGTTCAACGAAACAGAAGCAGATCATATGAAATGTATGCAGAAACCAAGTCAACTGGACTGCTAACCAAAGAGAAAACTAGAAGAAACTGAAACAAACAAACAAAAAAAACTCCATATGAATATTAAAGGAAAAATTCATGGTGTAAATGAATGCACTAAGTTCATCCTAGCAATTGCCATGCCAATTGGCAGCAGGTAATGACTGTCCTGTTATATGTCACAAAAATTAATGCTTTTATGGAGTATGAAATACAAAACTTCTCAATTAAAAAAAACAGATTATCTCAATGTGATACATTTACTGCATTGATCTTTCATGTAGGGCATCTTTTCAGTACATAATCATTAGTATTACTTTAATTTATTTTATTGAGAAGTATTGGTTTACTTCATCTGATCCTTTTTGTGCCACTGCAAATCTTATCTGAGGGTATAATGATCAAAGCATCTTTAACAGACATAAATTTATTAACCTGAATGCTAAACCTGCTGTTAACACATCCAGGGAAACAGCCTCAATAATTACATTACTTAATTATTTATGATAGGTCAAATTTGAAGTTAGCATAATTTAATATTTCTCTGAAGAGCTCCCAGCTAGGATGCTTTAGTTGACTTAGAGAGTAAATGAAGCCAGATCTAATTTATGAGGGTGTGATATTGGAGATGTTCAGGCTTTGCAGAAATAGTGCTGTTCTCTAATGCCATGCCTCAGAGCACTCTACAGAAATAATAGGATCACATTTTTACTTGTTGCTGTCTGCACTGTCATTATGCTGGGATAGCCACTGGTAGGACTTAAAAGAAGAAAGCGCTATAGATTAGAAGTGTCCATTCCCTCCTCTGTAATTACATCAGCATGCCTCTCCCAATAAACAACTGAAATCGAAATTGTGACAATGAAGAATGTGTTTGGAAGCCGTGCTGAGGAAAAAGAAGCAAGCAGAATTCAGGGAGCACTGCCAGACCTGAAAGCAGAAGATACTGGCTGCTTTTTTTTTTTTTTTTTTGTTAACGATAGAATAAAA
>JANHGO010000012.1:37738157-37762598 GCA_024606505.1 Aquila spilogaster | reverse complement strand
CGTAAAGCAACCAACTACCTTGCTGCCAGGGCCAGCATTAACCGCGCATCTACTGGGAGCCGCCGTCGGTCCCTCGCGCTCCCCACCGGAGCGACGTGCCATGCCGCGGGGCAGCCCCGCAGGCGGGCGCAGCGCAGCCCCCCTGCCACTCCCGGGGGAGGGTCGAAAGGCAGAAGCACAGCGAGATGCCCGAGACCAGCCAGGGGATGCCGGACACACGGAGTGACTCACATCAGAGGAGGATCTATAAAAGCCGGTGTCTGCACTTGCTCCCTGAGACAGGATCTTAGCAGCACTCAAACACGCTGGACCTGAAGCCGTCCCTCCCTCAGTGTTCAGTACACGAACGAATGATTCCTTGAATCACAGCATATATATGTGATAAATCATAACACGAGACTCTCCTCCAAGCATCCACATCATCGCTCTGCTGTAGTTCTCATATATTCAGCAAGGACAACATGTGGTAAAGAAAAACTGGAAATTTTAAGAAACCATAATGGACAGTTCCTTAAAAAACTCACCTTTCCCAAACAGGCTGTGCCTAGCATCTGACGGTATCTGGCAGATAGGCATCATTTATTAAACAGCAACTGCTGCCAGATTCTTCCAATAAGTTTCGAACAAACGCACAGCTAATAGAAAACACTGGCATCTACACAAATCATATAGAAAACGACTCAGAATAGCAATTTTGTTATTAAACATTTATACCTCTCTGGAACACCTATGCTTACTTGGTTTATCAGATGGCAGTGCTAAACACTAAGAAACTGAAGCTGGGATAAAACCCTTTGGTTCAACTACAAAAAATCCCAGAGACAGCAAGTTAGTATGGTCAGCCTTTTAAAAAAAAAAAAAAATATGTATTTTAGCTTTTTTTCTTTTTGTCTAACAACAACAACTGCAAATGCTATCTACTGTTAGAATCATTAAGAAGTGACAGATACTAGGCCAGGTTGTACAGTACTAACACTGACACCACTTTCCAGAAAGTACCCACTATAAAACCATCCAGACTTTTAGATGGCCTGTCCAGCTAACACTGAGCAGTGAACAAAGATGCTTTCTCCTGTGGTATGATTTAATACTAATAAATGTGTGCACTGGCATGTGAAAGCTGTATGTCAAATACCATGCTGTAAAACAGCAAAGTAGAAATTTGTGCTCCAGTAACACTGGCGAAAATCAGTTTTCTGGCTTTCATTACTGTTGTCAGAGGATTTACCTGTTTGCAAATCAGTACTGCTAATAAGATTTATCTCTAACATGGTTTAAGGTCAAAACACGCTCACAGTGGCTGACAATACTGCAAAGTAGCCATCATTAATTTCCAGATCCAAGCTCCTCACCTTCTCTCTTTCAATCTGAAATAAGCCAGCTGAATCAAACGTAAACTTCCTTGGTGACAATTCCTTTTCTAAAGGAGATTAAATCTGTAACTCGAATTGAGGATTTCATACTGTAAAATAGCAGGTGATCAATGCCTAAAGTCTGCATGACAAAGATGCAGCACTGAAAGAGCACTGGGATTTGAAGAAGGATGCGTAGAATGAAAAAGGCACAAAGCTTTCCTCCACCTGCCACATAATCCTCATAAATCTAACCCTGCAGGTCACACCTTGCTGGTGGCTCTCCTGTGTACACTGATGGATACAATCTCTAGTACGGAGTATCCAGCCCAGCTTAGGATACTAAATTTGTACATACTTACCATGGCTTTTAAATGGAATCAACTATTGCATTAATATGGCTTAATTATATGAGTAAATCGATAGTTAACAAGAATTCAATCACTTTTTTCGGTGAATTTGATATTCAGAAGATACAGGGGAAGTAAACAACAGATTAGGAGGCTACAATAACTCATCGTGGAATCTGTGAGAATGACACTTTTCTAATCCAAACAAGGCTACCTTTCATCTAAATTAACTCTATAGAAGATCAGGGGTGAGAGCGATTGGAACGCCCTTTCTAAACATTTACAGACTGGCTGCTGATAGGGGGTTGTGTTTTGGATTCGCACTGCCACACCGGGGAAAAAAACGAAACACGTTACACTGCTGTAGTAACTCCTAAACATTTGTCTGTTTGGTTTATTAAGTTAGAAGTTACTGTCTGTGATAGAACCAAACAAATAGCTACTGAAGTTGGAACAGCTCTTTCAATTAGCATTGTCGTACAAACAAGAACATTTGCACTGTGAATGAGTAAGTGGCTGGTACAGGCAAGAAGAGCGACTGCTGTCTGGGGGAGACTGAAGAGCTACTGCAACGTTAGGATGGGCTCACTCGTGCCAGCTCCCCCTACTCACGCTCACCCTTTTCCAAGACCGCATTGCGTATGCTGCCTCAAATCGGCCAAACGTTATCAGTCGGGAGATGGGAATGTATGACTGACACACCGCGAACGGCTGGCTCCTTTCCCTCTCCGCGGCAGGAGCGATCCACAGCATCACATCTCGAGCAGGGGACGGCGGAGCTGGAGGGGCTTTACACGCTCACGCAGCAGCGGGGCAGAGACGAGACCCCGCGACATACTCCCCCACACCTCCTGCGTGCCCCCGTCAGCCAGCCCTACGCAAAGAGCCTCCACGCTCCCCGCTCTCACCAGCACGGCCCTTGTAC
This sequence comes from Aquila spilogaster, assembly GCA_024606505.1. Lineage (NCBI taxonomy): Eukaryota > Metazoa > Chordata > Aves > Accipitriformes > Accipitridae > Aquila > Aquila spilogaster. Next base: position 37,759,971 of record JANHGO010000012.1, on the reverse strand, counting down.
TGGGACATCCCAGGGGTCGACTCCTTCCCCGCGGCGACAGGGAGAAAGGCCACGACATTAGCCCAGTGCTGGGCAGGAAGATCAGCAGCTGAGGGCTCCCCGGTGCCAGGGGAGTGTCGGGAAAGCACCGACCGAGATGACCAGCCGTATCCGGCACGCAGAGAACGTTACGGCACCGGGCGGCAGCTACACCCAGCAGCGAGCTGTCGTGAGGACTGCCTTGTGGGATGCCAGGCCTGTTGGAGGCTTTAGATACTCGGTCACTGGGAAAGCAGGGTGTTTTTTCTTGAGAGGTAAGCACAGTCTTCCCTTCCCCCTCCTCCCGGTCCTAAAGTGACAAGCACACACACAAAAAAACCACCCAAACCATAATGGAAAACCATAAAATCTTTCCCCAAAGTGTCCACCGTTCCTAAAGGGGAAAGCAGCCCAATGACAGTAAGACATATCAGAGAAAAGGAGTGGATGGAGAGAGTGAGGGGAAGGCAAATGGAGCCTGTACAGCAGGAAAACAGAAGAGAGCTTAAGATGTCAATAGCCACATGTTCAATTAAAATGGAGAAAGTTATGTTCCCGACCCTAAAATTACAGCACACAAAAGAAATAAAGTAGTAGCATTTATCTTGTCCTTCTCCTGATTCTCAGTGTGTCCTGACAGACCAAACAGACGTTAACGCCAACAGTACAGAGCCATTGGACTAACCAGATTATCCATCCCACCCTGCACAAAGGCATCAACAGGCTGGACCAAAGAGTCTTTATTCAGGCAGCCAACATCTGTCTGAGTGTCAGCACTAAGATGCTTAAATGTTTAAACTTTGAATTTAGATGTTCAAAATTTTAGACATACTTAACTTGTTTAGATTGAAAGGTATCATGCCATGTCCTGAAAGAGGGTTTAATGAAGATTTAATTATATCATCTATTCTATTTTAGCGGCCTTTAATCCCCTTGACAAAACACCCTGTTGTTAGTATTGATAGGACTGGTTTGGCTTTGCTTTAAATCAAAGACTGGCCAGCTCAGTGCCTGATTAAATAGAGGGGCCGCAGACACCACTGTACCTTCTCGACAAAAGTGAAGCAGTATATCTTAAAAGTACGCAGATACTAGGGTCTCCTTCCTCCTCTCTGAGCACTTAACAGAACTGAAACCAAGTCAACTGCGTTGCTAGCCAAAGAGAAAAAAGAAACAACCTGGAAAAAAAAAAACAATCACATAATAATTAGAGGAAAAAATGCTGTTACAAATAAATGCATTAAACTCCTCCTAGTAATTACCATACCTATTGGCAGCAGGTAAGGACTGTCTTGTCAGATGTCACAGAAATTTATGTTTATTATAAAATATGAAATACAAATCCTCTCAAACTACTAAATTAAAAACAAAGTAGATTATCTCAATGCAATACATTTACTACCTTGATCTTTCATGCAGGTTACCGTATTTGCAGTATGTAATCACTGGTATTAATTTAATATATTTTATTAAAAACTATTGTCCTACTTTATCAGATTATTCTTCTGCCACTGTAAATCTTATCTGAGGGTGTACTGATCAAAGCATCTTCAACCGACATAGATTTAAAGCCGCCTGTAAATTGGAATGCTAAACCTACTGTTAACACATCCAGGGAAACAGCCTCAATAATTACATTACTTAATTATTTATGATAGGTCAAATTTGAAGTTAGTATAATTTAGTATTTCTCTGAAGAGCTCCCAGCTAGGATACTTTAGCTGACTTAGTGAGTAAATGAAACCAGATCTGATTGATGAGGTAGTAACATTGGAGATGTTCAGGCTTTGCAAGAATGGTGGTGTTTTCTAATGCCATGCCTCAGAGCGCTCTGCAGAAATAATGGGATCACATTTTCACCTCTTATTGTCTGCACTGTCTTTGTGCTGGGATAGCCACTGGTATGACTTAAGGACAGCGCTATAGATTAGAAGTGCCCATTCCCTTCTCTGTAATTACATCAGCATGTCGCTCCCAATAAACAACGGAAATGGAAATTGTTACTATGAATAATAGGTCTAGATTCAATGCTGAGGAAACATAAGCAAGCAGCATTTAGGAAACACTGGCAAACCTGAAAGCAGAAGATACTGGTGCGCTTCGCTCCGCCCCCCCCCCTTTTTTTTTTTAAAGATAGAATAAAACAGGCCTCACTCTAAGGTTACATTTGCATTTACCACATAAATACAACTGGCTTCCATCTTAGCAGCAGTCAATATGTTAACAGCTCTAACTGCCAAAAAAATCGAGAAGCTTTAAAATTACAGTAACTTCTATGACCCTCCAGTAGACAATTCAGCCTTTTATATAATACTGCTTTCTGTCCATGAACAGTACCTAACATTTAATTTCAGTTTAACAGACCTGGTTAGCTTGCTTTGTTTCACTCAAGAAGTTTTTCAAAAATATCACCCAGGAGAACCTATTTTTCCAGGAGAACTATACCATACAGTGTGTTACTTGTCATAAAAAGAGATTACGCAATTATACTTGTGTATACTATATTGACTGAACTCAATACAATGTTTTTGGTAGGGAAAGATGCAGGTGGAGATAGAGTGGATTAGTACAGGATCACAGAATAACTTAGGCTGGAAGAGATCTTTATATGTCATCTGGTCCATCCCCTGCTAGCAGGGCTAATGCCAGGTTAGATAAGGATGTTCAGGGACTTGTCCAGCCAAGTTTTGAATACCTCCAAGGATGTAGATCCCACAAACGTGGGTATCTGTCCACAAACTGGTTCCACTTATTTTTAAGATGGCAAATACAATGAATGAGATCGTCCATGAGATCCTGCTATCATTGAGTTGCTTATTAAAGACTAAGTTCACAGCATAAATTGATATAACTAGTTGACCTCAATGCATTTTGTTGTATTCAGATTCTTATCCAATACTTAGTATTGAGACAGAGGTTTTTTTAATGGACATGGAAAGTAGTTTTCTACCCAGACAACTTTACTGTAAGTTTTTATACTGCTTTTCTCCCTTGAATTCCTGAACAAACTCAGGAGAATTCAACCCACCTAAGTAGCCTGTGAAGAAACCAAGGCAACTATCTGTAAGATTTAGAAGCTTGATGATTTATCTTTGTTTGAGGTTTAACTTGTTTGCTTTATTCTCTTTTCAATTCCTTTTTTTTTTTCCTTCTCTTCTTGGCAGCAATCAGAAAATTACCACAGATACAGTATTTGCAAATGTTATTTTCTTAGACTAGATTCTAGCATTGCCTTGTAAGACTGAACACGGAACTATCCTAAATCTTCTTTTCCGAGAGGAAATGAATATATTTACTACAGAAAATGCAATTCAACATCTTTCTTTAAGTCTCGGGGCTATTTTTGAATAACATGTTGTTTGTCGGCAACACATGCAAAACTCCAGTGGCACAGCTTTGAATCTCTTTTTAAATAATGACACTGAGAAAAAGCAACCGCATTTACTTTCAACCAAAGGAGATTTTGTTTATTGTATAGAAAAAAGGAAGGGAAAAAAAAGTTTTTAATCCACCTACTAAACATCAAAATTGATTAGAAAATTATACAAGCAAATGTTCATGTTCGATTGTGCAAATACAAAGGCAGTTTTCATTAATCTGATTATATCCCTCACTATGGGAAGTAACATGGTCGTTCAAGAGATGCCAATTTGTGTCTTTCAGTGGTGATTGTAAAAAGCCTACGTGGCATCTGCTCACTGCTCTGCACTTTTTGACTTCTGAAATATTTCAAATCATTGTCCTGGAACTGCCTACTGAAATAAGCACACATTCATCAGATTTAACATCAACTTCCACCTCTTTAGTGAACTGCGGAGTGTAAAACTACAGAGCGCCAATTAGTGACAACAGATGTGACTAAAATTTCATAAAAGCTTTCAAGAAGTGACCTTTAAATAATAAAAATATCCCATGGTTTGAAACATCTGAGTCAGATATAATGAATGAGATGACTTTTCTGTACCCCTTTCTTCTGCCTACTTGCTGGATATGCATTAATGAACTGAACATAACTGTCATCATGAATTCAATTTATACATACAAGAACACAAGCAAAAATCCTAACAATTAGCAAATAAAGCATCATGATTAACTTCCCCCAGGTTATCTACCCACATTTCCCTATCTTTCCATAAAAAATGATCCTTCTAATAATTCCACAGGTATGTTGTAATGTTAGTGGTAGTGAACTAAAGAAATTAGCAAGGCAATGATTTCAGGATGAGGTGCTTTTTAAATTAGTAATTTTAAATCAACAAATATAAATGAAAAAATGCAAATACAGAAACCTTGCTTCTCTTATTACTATCATTAGCAAGTTGCTCTGAGATGTGAAAATCAAACATTTTCTACTAAAAATGCCAAGTTACATGTGTTTTGCCTAACTCTAGTTTTTGTTTTATAGATCTGCTGCAACATTAACAATGTCTAGCACTGTCCTCCAAATCACCAGTACTACGGTGCTGAGATGCATTAAAAGCTCGCACTGGGATTGGTACGTGGCATGTTAAATAGCATTTCAAATAATGTTATGACATGTGCAATCCCTGGGAATATCATCATTGATTATTAGACCTGCAGTGCTCCACAAGGTGTTACAAGTCCACATTGTGTTCTTGAGTGATACATTCAGCATTTAAGTATCTGATTTAAAGAAGAATTAAGTAAAATTGACAGCACTTTATTATCCATTCCCTACACATCTGAGCTGCTCAAGAGCTCGTCTTTTTTCCACATGACAACAAAGAAATTACTTTAGAGCATATCCTTCAGTATCGGTTTGTCCTGCCTACAAAGATATTCTTGTGCTTTCAATAAAAAAAGTTCCAGTGGATTTTCAAATCAGGCACCTAATGGGTACACGAACATAGAAAGTAGATTCTGCAAAGCATGCAACAGACACATCCTGTCCACCACATCTTCCCCCATTAAACTCTACTGGTAATGAGATAAGTAGATCTCTAGATGCAAAACACAAGAAATAACATGTTCTCATTTTTGCAGTATGTATACCTGGGTCTCCCTTAATAACACTAGGTTGACTTAATTCTGCCTGTACAGCTACAGTTTGTTAGCTCTATCTGCAAATATTCTTACTAGCTGGAAGAGTCTGGTCTAGTGGAAGAAAAGCTGTTTATTGTTTCTTCACCTAAGCTGGCAGTTCTGCCAAATTACTTGCACTCAGGGTATCTGCAGATAGGTGTGAAAGCAATTACAGAGATGCCTAGTCTATTTTTGCTTCTTTTCTCTCCTCAAAATTTACCCATTTCAGAAACCAAAGTAAAGGCTTAGAACAAGTAATATTCTGGGCTTCAAAACACATCTCATTTTCCCTATCAGTACCACAGAAGTTGCAAGAAATCTGGTACTACTCAAGAATAGCAACAGATAAAATTATAATTTTTGCCACAATTTATTCCATCATTACTGCTTTTTCAAGAACAACATGAAGAAAGGGATTTCCTTCTGGTTTGTCAGAAGATTGCTTCTTGCAGTCCGTAGAAATCCAGCACAGACATTTTGTTAAAAACATTTGGTGCAGAGGAGACGTGAAGACCACATGGTTTACTGCAAAAGACTTCTCTCTACAACCCTGACACATCCTCCTCGAATGTCGATCTGGTTAGTCTGTGGCAGGGGTCAATGATCCCTATGTGGAGGGAGCTATCCTCCCCAGTGAGCCCCAAGTGCTTAAGAATCAGTGATGAGTTGCAGCAGGAACGAGAGCAGGACAAGGAAAGTTGTTCCAGCAGATCCGGAATCCAAGAATGAAAACTCACCTAGAAGTAGCTGACAGTCTTAAATGAAACTCACAGCAGTGGTTCCTGAACTAAGACACGGCAGAGTGCCTCCACGTCCACAGAGCTACATGTGCCACAACTGTGAAACTCCTGTCAGTTCTTCCTGCTGGCCATCATCCGGATTTTAGAGACTCCTCATGGGTTTGGCATGTGTAAAAGACAGAAAAAACACCTTTTGCAAACTTTACATCAAATGTTTCTTTTGTTTCAGTCACAAAAAATAATTGCAGTTTAAAACAAAAATCAGACTACTCCCAAACCAACAGGAGAGAACTCACAAGAGGTTTCTGAACCTGAAAATGCCACATCTGTAGTTCGGACACAGCGGACACAACTGCTGTATTATGGGGAGAGATGATTCTCCTACTTATCATGCCTGTCTGTCTTAACATGAAGATTATCTTATCCTCTCTTTAGCTGTATTTTCTCACTTGCATATAAGGATAGGGTAAGTATAGTGAAATCCATCTCATTGACAATTAAGCAACTCTGACTGCAAAACCCAAATACCTCCAACTGTTTCAGATGTCAGCTTTCCTTCTCAGCCTACAGAGCCTGGGTTTGCTAGAGGATGATACTTCTTTATGTATTTCTTAGCAAACATTTTTCACTAGGAAGAGTTAATTTGATTAAATGAACACTATTTATGGTATAAGGTTGATTTGGTAAATAGCCTGCTTCTACATTTTGAGAGTAAAGCTAGATCACGTGAATTCTGAAGTTAATTCAAACTTCAAAGCCTTTCACATTTTAATGAAAAAAAGAAAAGTTTAAATTTAAATGAGAAATATGAAATATATAAGCACAGAAATACACACACTAACTGTATTTTTAAAATAATTAATTTTTCTTTATAATGTTTGGGGACATAAATTTTTCAGGGTTGGCTCTTCATGAGAATAAAATTTCCTGAAATACTGAAAATTCACTTGAAGTGAGAATGCCTTTTCTTACTCAATTCATATCAATAGATATTAACATTGAAATACAATCACCATTGTCATTTACATGTGAATGCTAATCTTTATGTGGCTGATTATAGGTAAAAACACTTAAATACTTATCTTCTTCAGTGCCTCTGAAAGGCTGTACTTGTCCTGGTTTACAACTCTATTAATTTGAAATGATACTCCCCTATATTTAACATCCACTGTTAGCCTGTATGGTCTACCTGTACTTTCTCCATAACAGTTCAATGAAAAAAGAATGCCTGCTTTGTGCAGGCATCATGTTACTCACCTTGCTATTAAAAAAACCCCAACAAACCAAAACCACCCCAAATCACCACCACCAAAATCCACCCCATTAATGTAACCTCACTGTTTTTCCTGTGAAAACACTTACCACAGTTAGTTCTTTCAGGAATCAAAGGTCATTAAAAGATGAAAAAAGTCCTGCAAATTACTTCAAAGTTGTCAGAGATCTAGATTTAAATCTAATAAATTATTTCTATATTGTACTCATTGAATCAGCTTTGGCTTATAAAATTTACCTTGCATAAATGTTGCACATGCTACGATATGCAAATTTAATACAATAAGCATGACACACATTAACAGGAGCATGACAGTATCAGTGTTATCCTGCCTTCTGCAAAAGAAGTTCACAGAATTCCATTAAGCATATTAAAGTCTGACCCAAGGATGGATGTTTATCCTCATTCTTGGCTATCACAACAGCAATCCTTTAAAAAGCCTTTTAGAAATACAGGGAGTTCATGTACATCTAGGCACTTATTTCATTATCTGCGATGAAGAAAGGCAACTTGGGATGGGAGAGACACGATCTCCTTTCCTCCTCTACATCTTGCCCAGAAAGGCATTAAGCTATTCTGCTGCTGACCTGCCATGTGTCACCACGTGTTTGGGAAGGAGCAGGTAGCAGCTCTGTAAAGAGAGCTAACCAGATGCCTCCCAGAGGAGACTAATTAGTCTGCTGCAAACACCAGCAAAAAGTTCAGCTGTACTCAAGTACAAGCAGATCCCAGCATAAGCCCCAGAGCACTGGGAAGGAAGACAAAAGTAAAGGTCTCGTCAGATCTGCATATTGAATTAGCTTCGTTATATATTTACATAATAAAATGAGCCTTGAAATTACCTAATTCCATCTCTTGGTTAATATCCTCCTCAATTTCTCTTGCAAATGAAATGAGACAGTTCGTCTTTTGAAGATAAATAACATGAAGCAATTCCTGCTCTAGCATCACACCATGCTTATGGCTCTTTAAAACGCCCGGAACGCAACAATTATGGTCTCCTAGATCAGTGGGACACATGGAAATAATATAGTAATGTCTTCAGGAATACTTCCTCTACTTGACAATCATGTTATACAAAACTGGTTTATACGTTTACTAAATAAGTATATCAATACGTAGTCTAAACAAAAACAGCCACATAAAAAGATTCAAGAATACTATTATTAAAAAAAGATCTTAAAATAGCACCTGCCTCTCATACTTCTGTCTGTCTCCACACTGCATGAGAATTGGCAAAGCACTCACAAGAAACACAGGATGGCCTCACTAACCTCGAGAAATTTATAAGAGAAATTTGCCTGCCCAAGCAAGTGCTTGACATTCAGAAATAACTTCCTGAAACACAACCAGTGTGCAAGAGTTCAGCCAACTAATGGGTTTTAACTAGGCAAAATCGGTACATTTTTATGATGAAATTGACAGCTTTGGCTCCACACTTCATCTTTTAAATGCCATGTACAGCTCAGCTGGAGCACATCAATAGCACCATTGATTTTTTTTCACTTGAGTGAAATTACTCATTTTCTGCAGTTGTAATGATAGTGGCAAAATTAAAGCAACTATTTGGATATTTGAGAGCATTACCTCAGTCCTCTTCAAGGTACGTGCCTTGACTACACCTCTGTATATGACTAAAGCTTTAATGATATCTGTTCATGGTTCCTTTGCTTGTCTTGTACTGAAACTCTTACTCAAAAAAACAGTGTGACAAATAATAATTATATTTTTTATAAATTGAAGAGAACTTGGAGGAAAAGTGTAATACGGATCAGGCTTCACGCTGGTTTTTCCTCCTCACTGTTGAGAATAACCTCAAACATTATCCAAGTTATCGCTAGACAGCTTTTGTGCTTCCACTGCTCCAAACCTGCTTCTTCCATAGTTAGAAAGTCTTTTTAAGTGCAGGTGTGTTATGGAAGTTAGCTTCGATCTAACATTCATGCCTGAACCCCATACGTTCTCTGGCCTTTACTTGGTAATTGTATTCTGCTAATAATGGTCTAATAATGTCCACAGGACATCTTACTTGAATACAAAACCTTCTTCGTGAGCTGAAGTCTACAATGTTGTTCGCTGTCCCATTTCACTTTTTTCTCTCTTGTTTGGATCTCGCTCCCTAAGTGAGATGGGTAAGTGCCTATCACTTACAAAGCTACTTCTCCACCATCTGCTTTGAAGCATTTTATAGCTGTCCATATAGGTTGCAGTATGATGTTAGGAAAACGTGGGATTTCAAACAGGAATTCGGGAGAACACACAGGCTGCCCCACGCTGTGAAGAGAAATGTTTCCCCTTACCAAGGCATGCCAGCAGACGATGACTAACATTTGACAGGATTGAGTGTCTCAGGGTTACAAAACAGGCGTGTATTTTTAATTGAACATATCACCCTCCTGAAGCAATGAAAGGGTATCTGTTATTATTTAAATGAAGTTAGGGATTTGTTCTTTTGTAATAAATTGCTAGATGCTAGCATACTGAAACAGAGGAACGGTTACTTTACAAATAGACTAATTAATTTTAAATGCATGCTTTACATTGTTCAGAAGACTACAAATGTTGTAATAATTAAGCATGAAAACAATATTTTCTCCATTCATAGAGCATAGAACAAATAATAATTATCCGAAAATGATTTTTATATCTTATTATTAACATATAAGTAGGTATTTTAGGGTATGTAAAGGTAAATATGTGGGATGGAATCCATAAAATTTCAAATCAAATTTTATTTCCTGGTTTCTAGGTCATTCTTCACAACTAGGCTTTCTGTTAAATAGCATCTTCCAAAAGGTCACCACTCCCTCTCCACTTTACACCACACACAGCTGCTACAGCATTTAGTGAAATTTTGCCTTAAGTTTAAATTTTCTATTTTATTTCTGATTTATTTATTTATTATTTATTTTTTCTGAACCTTTTCTTTAAATAATAGGGAAAACATTGAACAGGAGGAAATAGTGTGGGGGTTTTTAGGTTAATTTTGTTTGCCTGTTTAAAAGTTAGACCGGAATTTCAAGGACATTTAGTAAAGCACAGCTCATATCAGTACAACCGTTTCCTGTGTGCCGCTGTGTATTCATAATAAAGTTCCATAACACAGGCAAAACACGTTTTAAATTATTTCTTCTTCAGTCTTACTAGGTGACAGGAATCTCTAAGTCATACTTACAACAATAAGTAATAACTTGGGATTTTAATATCAGTAATGTTTTCTTAGGATTAATGCTTATCTTACACAGAGTGCTTAATTGCTAAAGTACAACTGATCCCTAACAACTACATCTGCATTAAATTCAATTCTCCTGTGATCAACATGCCAACATCACTTCTGCCTTCTCTTACATGAGGAAATAAAATTGTTAGTCCTTATTACCACAACAACAGTTGGACTCTAATCGTAAATCTTCTGTAGACTTTTTATGGTATTTTTGATGAATTAGACTTTGTAGACATGCCTAATTTTACACAGGAGCAAAATACTGATAATGGGCAGAATTAATTAGCAGATAGTATCATACTAAGAAGGCTTTTAATGTACACGCTAAAGAATACATACGCTGGCAATGTCTGTTGAAACATTATGTTTATTTAAATTTCATTTGAAAAAAAGCCCAACCATTGTTTTGTTTGGTTTTACAATAAGGTATATGAAAATTGCGTTCCTTTAAATATCTTCTAAATTCACACTTTTTTTTTTAACCAGCAATATTTTAGATCAATGTCAAAACAAAAACAGACATTTATTAAATGCAAGCAGGCCACAGATACAGCCAGAAAGTTTTGCAGGAAAAAAAAAAAAAAAAAAAGGCAAAAAAAAAGCATCAAGCTGCTACAGATAATTTCATTTAAATCAGTGGGTTTATCAGCACCCAAAGCAATTGCAAAGAAGAAATTTTTTAACATGTATGATCTGAAAAAGAAAATTAATTTATAATGGCTCTATGCTTTGCACATTTTTCACATCGTACAAAACTTCCTCCCTAAAGCTAACAGTTACAGTTTAAAGTGAATTACAGAATATAACAAAAGCCTTAAAATCACAAGGAATTTTTCAAATTATTATGCTGCCTTTGGAAAAAAGGCCTTGTGCACATAATTACTTGCAGTTTGGATACCTCAAGTTCATGTAGCTTTTAAAAAAATTCCCATCTATTAATTTTTGCTTGTATCACTATTAATACTCAACATCATGATAACATTCTTACTTTCTTAGGTCTCCAGAAACAGACCTTACTCAGTATCACAACAAATGCTGCTCTCAGTGAGAGCAATTTTTCATGAAGACTAGTACTTGCTGCCTCCTCCAGAGCAGATGGAGGAGTCAGCTCCATTCTCTCTCTGACTTGACTTCTACTTTGAGGAAAACTTTCAAGCCTGTATTGCTACTAACATAAGGAGTTCTGTCATTCCTTTGAAATTTGTCTTAAACTCTATATATTGAGAAACGGACTAATAATAACCTAGTATAACAATTTTTACATGATTTCAGTCATTACCTTCAAAAGAAAATTGTATGCCTGACTGATTTCAGTATAAGGCTTTTTACTTTCAATACTTCCACCCAGAAACTCTTCCTTATTTGACTATTTGTCCTAACTGTTAATTGTTTACAGTTCAGCTGCACTGAATGCATCCTTCGCTGTACATTCCCATCCCAGCACTGAGAAGAGCTCCACTGAAATCTTTATAGACCTCACAGACGTTTCACAGTTATTCACATGATGCAAAGTTAGTTATTTAGATTAGTCAGGAGACAAACAAATTGCTAGCTATATACATAGAGATTTCTATCTGTCTGTATAAACACAAGGGATTTATTTGTTCCAAAAGCTTGCAAAGCTTGATTACCCGGACTCTGCCATAGAGGCTGGACACGTGTGAGGATTTGTAGTCAATCCTTACTGAACACGAAGCTAACTAAAGCAGCTTAGACAAGATCTTTTATTCGATGGCAGAGAACTAATCCTGGATGCAGTACAATGTGTACAATCTCGAATCACTATAGTGATTTTATCACCCTACTCTTTTCATCATCTGCACGTTATAATTGCAGCCAGACTATAACCCCCATACTCCTACGCTGCAGAGTCCCATCAATTTATAGTACCCAGAGCTAGTACCAGTGTTTGAAAGAGCCATGGTCAGATAGATCTCTCACTCGTCTCTGCCTCCTCAAACAAAGCTGTGGAAATCATCCATCTAAATCCTCCCTGATCGCCTTGCGGGGATCTCGCTTCCAGAGCTGTTCAAACATATGGCCAGCAATCAGGCCATATCTAACCTCACATTTACCAGAAATGTTAAGAACAGCTCAGTGTCCCTTCTTTGTCTGTAATGTCAATTTATACACGTCATTCCCTTGAGACATTATTACCCTGCTGAAGTGGAAAATCACATCTGTATACATTAGAAAAATAACACTGCTACAGAAAATGTGAAAACCATTGCATGATAAAACCTCCATGCTGCTTGCAAGAAACACCACAACTCATAAAAGGGACAAAGTTCACACAAATGCACATCCTGTAAACTTCATAGGCCAAGGTTCCTCATATATCAAATCATAGGAAAAAGGTGCAAGAATGACTGTACTTTTGACTGTTATTTCAAAACCAGGTCTGTTGACCTATATGCTTATTGGCAGAGTTTAGCTTCTGTAACGGCTAGAAAACTTCAAAAAGTTTCACAAAGTCAGATAGGCACCTACTGAATCTGATTCTTGGAAAAAAAATCTTCACCTGTGCAAAGGTAAAGCATAGTTACACCTCACTGTCCTACCCAAACAAAAAATGAAACTATATTACCTTGAAGGAAAATAAATTTAAGAAAAATACTTTGTGCAAAAGCAAATTTATGATTTGGCGACTTCTAGAAGCCGCAGCCCTTGTTCTAGTTGACTTCCACTAACTCTACCGCCAGTCAATGAGAACTGTGTGACAGAATTTGTAGAGAAAACCACAGTGCCAACAGGCTGGAGTAATTAGAGACTGAAACCAAGTTAGGCAGGATGCTTATGCTCTCACTATTCTAGCTCAAGGAATATTTACATGGGATCTCTAACAGAGAATAAATGCATGTATGGGGAATTATTGCTGTTATTTCCTGGTGAATGAATACATGAAATACTGAAGCATGGATTAGATATACAAGGAAAGCTCCTGAGAAAGCATGAACTTCAAAGGAATACAGCAGAAATGATAAAGTTTATTTGTTACGGTAAAAGTCAACATTGCTCACAGGATAGCTTAGACCCACTGCTTATTTCCTGGTTTTATTTGGACACACTACTACTGGCTAAAGATAATGTGAATATAAAGCCTGATTCTGGACATAGGATTTAAAGACCTGATTAGAAGAGAGCTAAAAAATATTTCTAGGAGGAACAGAATTCTGTTACCTTTGCTGGAACGTGTATAAACGTACATACATATACAAATATAGTATATATAAAAGCATACATATATATAGTATAAATATATATACACTTGTATTTATGTCTCTCTATATATGCAGACTGTAAAATTGTCAAAAACATTCAGACATTTCTTTTGTATTACATATATGAATATATATATGCTTATGCATATACGATGAAAAGTTAGTCCTGATAAGCAGTTTTTTTTATTATTTTATGCCAACTACTACGCTAACTTCAATTACAGCCCAAGCATTAATACGACTATAAAATATATAGCAGCAAACACAGTAAAGGTAATCTTAGGTAAAACCAATTTAAGTACTCTGATTTATCCTAAAACGACTGCACCCGTCATCCCACCGACACAGCAATTTGTTTGTGATGTATTTGTGGACTCCTTATTAGACATTCCTGAGTTTATGAAAATATGGGATAGAGAAAAGCTGGAGTAAAAGATCTGCAAAGCCTACCTGGAACTCATGAACAAAGATCAAAATAATCCTTTTTGCACTGCAATTTCCATTTCTTCTTACTGCTTGTAAGTTCTGGTTTCTAAGATCATATAAATTAACTCCACATTTCCTATTTTAATACAGGTAGAAATTGCCAAGCTAACCTTATCTGGTTTACAATTTTTAATATTCATATTTCCAGTGTAATATGACAACTTTTATGTATTTTCAAGTTGCATATTGTATTTCATATCTTATCTGCATGTGTGATACAGCTTCATTTTATCTTTCATACTGAAGCAATATAAACCTGTCTTCCTCATATATGTGGATACTCAAGGAAATAGAGGCAAGATAGCTTAATATGCTAGTAGTATCACTGCATCCTGGTATTTTACCAAGAGCAGATGTTCAGAATGCAAGGATCTGAAATGTCAGATTTTGTTTCTTCTTCAAAAAATATATTTTGTCTTCTTCAAATTGCAAAATGAAACTTCAAGATATATACTGCTAGAGGTTTGAAACGCTAAGTGCTAAAGAGTTAAAGGTACCTAACATGAAATGAACCCTCTCGTTTCTCATCATTTGTTGTGATATCTCTAATCACACTATGTATGCCTTAATTGGATTCAGCAAAATCACTCAAGCTTTTTGTGTTCTGAAAGCCTGAACAAATGGATTAGCATGCTGAAATCTGCACCTCAAAAAAAGATAAAAGGAAGTATTTTTATTTCCTTTTGTTTAGCCCAATGAGGGGATTAAAATGATATTTGGAAACTAGAATTATAGCAGGATCCCAGACAGTTAACTCCGAGAACACATAGTCTTAAAGGAATATTCCAGACAAACACAGTTATAAAATAAACATATTCCCTTTAGCTACATAGGAAGAGCAGATGCAACACACTCTATATCAACTCCAGTTCTTTCAAAATTACTTCTATGCCACAACTTTCTGCATATATTCTAATTTAAGCATGTTAAAACTAAATGAAAAAAAATGACACTGATTTGTTTCTGCCCTATTGAGATCTTTTCATTAGAAATTAATATCTAGACTTTTTAGTATAAAATTTATATAACTAATAATTCCTTGTAATTTGGAGTGAGAATAAAAGCTTGGTTGTAATCCTAGGCCTAGTAATGCTAATTTTCAATTTCACACTAAGTCAGCAAACCAGAAACCAAAAAAATTTACTCCAACTAAACCAAAGAAATAAAACTGGCACCTCTACCAAAATGTTTTGGCTAGCGCCTGAGATGATACTCTAAGCATTCTGTCAGATCAACCAGTTATGGGTAATTGCATCGTCATTAGGAAGGCGTGTACCTGAACTGCTGCTAGGAATCCTACACGGCTGAGTGCAAACTGCACTATGAGGAGGTACCTAGGGGAAAAAAGTTCTAGGCGTACTTATGTATTTCAAGTCAAGATGCAGTCATAACGTCTGCATTTTATTTGACAGAGCTAATGCTGATTATCAAATAACAGCTCTTTAACCGCAGGCTGGAGGGAAGTGCAGACTGATTTGGAATAAAGTAATTGACACAGATCTAAAAACATTGCTTTGCCATGCACAAGAGAAATGTTGTTTGCTTATTTTTCTACAGAGACTGAAGGACAGCTTGAATGACTCATCCTTAAATGAGTAAACAGAAGGGGGGGGAAGGCGGTCTGGACTGAATTGCACCATAATTTCCTTTAAAAACTTGCTGTGGACATATAGCTACACTGTGTTGTGACAACGAATGTGAGCAGGACAAACACTAGACACGGGTGGCGAAAGTATAAATGTATAGGACTAGTCTTTAATGTTGAAGATGGGGAAAAGCACAAGCAAGAACTAATTTCTGGTTTCATAGTATCATCTACTTAACCCTTTGAAAGTATAATTGCTTTGGAGTATCAACAGTGGACTCCCTCAAGCCATGCTCAAGACTTCTTCAGTAATTCACAAAGTAATTACGTTCTCAATTTAGAAAAATGTATGGTAACAGTTTAGTATAATTTCCATTTTAGGACTAAACCATGTTCAGTACACATTTGCACATCGTATAGCTCATTCAGTGTTTAAAAGCCATATTGTACGGAGGAAAAATAGCTAATTTATTCAGTCCTTTTAGAATTAGATTTCATATTGAAAACTTCTGAAAAGCACTAAACACCTCCAGCTCCCATCAGCTTCAATGATGCCTGAAATGCGGAAGGACTGAAATCATCTTTATAACCGAACGTGCACAGATTAAGATCCTCATATTTGAACTTTTTCATGCAGATAAATGAAGAGGCTCTGTATGAACTGTGGCTCATAAAAGGAAAACCTTCAAAATTAGTGTTTATTCAGCAAGAAAAATAAATGTTACGTCTACCCTGAGCAGATGAATAAATCTACTTAAGTCAATAAGCACTAATGAAATGAACGGAACTAACATCGATTTCAGGGCAGCCAGAACTTCACCCAATGTATTTACTCTGAACAAAACCATATAAACACATTAATTGACTGCAAGGTTAGGGATTTAGAAAGATACAATATAAATTCCACTGATTTTTTTTAAACCAATACTTTTGACTCAAGCCTTATTGTTATTTGAACTAATTTTCTCTTTAAGTTCTAGATTGTGAATCAAATCAATAAACTATTATTACCAAGTTTATTTTTACAAAAAATCAAACTATACTTCATCCAATAAAAACATGGGTGCCTTCAGTTTATTCACAGCACATGACCAGCCATGAATACTGGTCAGATGTGGAACTTTGTGGCATGCAACATACTCTGTGTTTCCATTTTAATAATTCTTCTGAAAAGGTATTTTGTAACCTGATTTTTTAAATTATTTAATAATTATCAATAAATAAGTAACTCAGAGAATTGTTTGTAAATTATATCAAATCTGTGCTTAGGAAAAGAGAAAGATCCAGAATTACCACTTCTAAAAGCAGTAAGAAAATGTGGTTAAGTGCAGCACGAATAGCAGTGGCAGACTTCTTCCCAACTTGAGACTTTATATAAAATAGACATTGTAAGATTTGAGACAATGCAAGTCAATCTCACATCCAAGAACTGTTAACAAGAAAAGTAAGAAATATATTAATCATTGATACATAAAGAAGCATCACCACACTTTACTTCAGCTGAAACGTAAATATAAAGTACCTATGTTCAAATGGATAAAAATTATTTCAACGTATAGGGAAAGTTTTCAATAGAAAACTTTGGCTAAAGTGTAAGTTCTAATGACAGACATATATGTACACACCTAAAATTTAAGAATTAATAATATTTATTTATTATTAAATTCATTTATTGAAATATAGGATCCAGAAAGACCTCAAGAAATTATTCTCAGTCATTTTTAGCCAAGGTGCCAATGTGATCAGCAATATTCAATGTCCATTTTGTAAACTTACATATGTAACAGACCACAGACACCCCACTCTAAGACATCTCTGTACAAAAATCTCCTTTACTTTTGTTCATATACTTTATACTTTTGACACTAGGAATTTCCTATAAGCACACAGGAAGAGTTATAGGAGTTCACACCAGTTTTAAAATGATAAAAACCTCTCACCAGTAGAAAAAGATCCAACATTTTGTCACTTTGGCTCTACATCACAGCCCAAATGGGACAGAGAAGCATTTTCTTTCAGTTCTCACTGTGATGGGTTTCATTCCCCAAAAGATAGCAGTGCAACTTCAATGTTTTATTAGAGGTACTTTTATTATTTCAATTTGAAAAGTAGAGATAACTTTGTAAGAAAAAATGACAAAAACCACTTATGTTTTTGTTGCTTGCAACAGATATGATGATACTAAGGTATAAAGGGGAACACATGCATTGGTGTCAATAAATGCTAATTCATTATCAAGTAAGCATGCACCATAGGATCTAAATAAAATAAAATAAAAAAAAAAAATCCACCTTATAAACCATATGGGGACCATGATTCTTTTATAATGAATTACTGGATTATTTTATACATGACATTGGAAAAAAACCCTGCAGTATCCATGGCCATTGCAAATATAAATTCACAGACTGCTTTGTTAGGTTTAGTATATTGGTTGGCTTTAGATATGAAAACATACTCCAGCTATATAAGAAATGCAAAGGAATACTAATTCAACTAGAGTCAGCAAAATGAATGTGTTGCACAATGAAGCTGCACTCTACGGGAACTGGAAAGACGTGTGAGGCATTCTGCTTTGCTAAAGCCCCATTTGGCACCATATCCCATTTGATTCCTATCTATAAAAATACTACTTGTAGCCTACTGGACTGGATTTCAAGAAGTTTTCTTTAATAAATTATTGCATGACAGATATTGCAGAGAATTAAAATTGTTACTCTATGTCCCTTTAAAGCTGGCAATATAACTTTAAGCTTTTCAGTCTCCTTTTATTTTTTTTAATAACAGAAAATATACATTTGTCTGGTATACTTAAGATTAAATAATTCTCCTAGCAATCGGGGTTGGAAGGAATTCAGAAGATTGCAAAATAATTATTAAAATAATTCATGAGCCTATTAATTAATCAAGGTACATAAATGACAATTAAAGGCATTTCTACTAAGGTAGTTCATGCTTTCTAGAATCACGGAAAGGGCAATCAATTCTTCTCAATTTTATGAAAGACTTTTACCCTTCCAAATTATTAAATGATTAATTATGAAATCCGGATTATTAAATGTTATCAAAATATTAAGATATTTGTACTTAAGATTCAAAGCCATGTGCTTCAGCTGTATCCTAACTATGTTTAGCAGCACTGTGAATAGATTAAAGCGTGAGGAAAGCAGTATTATTGTTCCATCATACAGGTCAAATAAAAGAGCTTATTACTGAAAGTACCAGCACTGTTGCAACTGATTTGCTATCACTGACAGACAGGTACAGGTATGAGTTTGATGGAGATACAATGGTTACAGCACCTGAATCACTGAAATTCTTGTATAGAGAAAGAAAAGCATGAAGGCAAGGAGCAGCTACCGAGTATGAATCAGGATTTCTGAATGACTCCATCTGGTACTTCCACTCCCCTCTCCCTGCAAAAGTGTGGTGTAACAATAAGGTGAACATGAGAAAGAACTGAGTTAAATGTTTCTGTGGGAGCTTGGAAAGAAAACATACAGATTCATACAATGATTTTACTTACTGAACAGTTTCAGCATAATTACAGCTATATTAAGACTGTCACAGTGAGGCATCAACAGTGCCATCATAATGCCTACATAAAAGGTGACTCATCAGAGCCCCAAAATTCAAGTGAAACACTTACTGTCACTTAAAACGGTTTAGGAAATGAAAGCCAATTTATGCAGCCTAACAGACTACCTTACTATGCCATTTTAATTATTTTTCATTCAGACAGGTTTTGCTTAGCGTATAGAACCAATGTAACAAGGAGAAGTTTCTCCTGAAAACTGTGTAACAAGACAGTATCAATTAAGGGCTCAAGAGTAAAAACAGAAGAGAAAAGAAAAGAAAAAAAAAGGAGAGATGTCATCTAAGATGCTAAATATTAAAGCTCAGATTTACAGAAAGTGGAACAAGGGAAAGAATTAGGAAAGCCTGCAGGCCTTTAAATTTATATGTAGTCACTTAACGAATAGACATATTTTGCTGGAAATGTGTCTGGTAGAGGATTATGCAACAATGACTCCTAAGGCTGTAAGTAAGTAAACTTAAAAGCCATTCCAAAAAGCAGTTAATATTTCAACCATTATTAGGTATTCCAAAAGCATAAAATATGGACCAAAAAAATCCACAACACATTTTTTTATATAATGCAGAACATCATATACATATGTCATGTCTGTGAACATCCAGTGATCCGAGAGAGTAATACAGTGACTTCTAACTCACTGGGACATGACTTTTCCAGCAGCCCATCTCCAGCTCAACAACACATGAGCCCCGGCACCACTTCCCTCCTCCCGGCACCTCACCCCACTCCGGGAAAGCAATGGTACTCCTTCTGGTCACTCCTTATGGAGACTCCAGGTGATTTTGCCTTGTTCTCATACAGGCTGCCAGTATTTTCAGCTATGGAACTGTGTGCGTTTGTGTCATATAACAGAAAAGCACAGGGAGATAGTCTTTAACAATTGACCAAAAGAAAAAAAAAAAATCATAATGGCTTTTTTAACAAAAAAGGTGTACTTTAACAGTCCTGTGCTGAGTCTGTTACAAACTTTCTTTACTGTTGGATAATGTACATCTTTAAAAGTTTTTGTGAAATAGAGGAAATTCATCTTCCCAGACCTAGAGTAGGTGGCATTGGCTAATACAGCTAGAAAGAGATTCCATCCTAAATGCATACATTCAGATATTGTTTCAGTTTTGATACAGCCTAATAACAGAATAAGCTAGAGAATCGTATTAAGTTTTTGTGACTTGCATTTTGACAGCACAAAAAGCATTATGAGAAAACCTATGAAAAGCCATGAGCTTTGGACAAATACATACATCCTTTACTGGCTCTCCAGCATCATGTTTAAATATCAGTGAAAACACTGTTTCAACAAAAAAGAAAGTTCTTTCAGTTCTTTCTTGTACTTTTAAAAAAATGGTGTAATCTATACAATTTAATCTATAAAGTTATACTGCTTAAGTATAGACATCATACAGCCAAATGTTCCATTAAACAACATAGAAGTGGGCCATTTCCTTTGAGTAAAGTTCCGAAAAAAATATTACATTTCAGAGTAACGTACTCTGATTTCAATAGAAATTTCCATTTTCCAATCAGTTCTTGAAAACATATTTCTATAGCATTATCATACACTAGAGCTTACCTCAGATAGAGGTTTTTTTAAATATTAAACTTGTTAGATTTTCATTCCAGTTACATTATTAATAATGTAGGAATGTAACCTACATAGCAGCTGCTTCAAGCAAAGCATCCTTCCAAGCAACATCCCAGGGTTAGATTGTGCTAGCCTCTAAAAATAAAGTCACCTGTCATGTGGCCTTGCACCAACTATGAGTAACCTGTGTTCTTCCATCTCCGGCTTTCAACTAACATGGCAGTTTTGAATACAAGTCTTTTCCTGAGCAGAAAATAATAGATGTTAAGTGAGAATAAGCCCAGAAAAACTGCTTGCATTGCATTAAGGGTTGCTGTACAATGACACCTAAATGTATTTCTATGTGGCTGCTCCTACTCATTTCTATTGTAAAATACAGTAAAGAGGTTTTTTTTTTTAAGTTATGTAACAAGAAGCCAAAATAAAGCATTCATATATTCACTTGTATTGTACAAGCACAAAAAGCTTCAAGCAATAAATAGAGTAGAGCTGTGAATTAGTTTTCAAGGGTTAGATTCTGCCACCATAAAAAGGGAGAGAAACTGGAAAGAAGAAAAAGACAGAATACTCTCCAGAAGACTATGTAAGGGTGTGAACAAAAATTTAGCCTCCAGATCTCACGCTCTGCATCTTGTACTCCAACATTCATCTAAAAGGAAGTACACGGTGACAAAATGCAATCATTTTGACTGAAGAAAATGAAGGCATAAACCAGAAAAATTGGCATTTTACAGATAATAATAATAGATACAATAGATCGGGGACAAGCAAAGACACAAAATATTTTTGAAAGCACATATATACTCAACTTCCAGGACAAAACCACTGTTTGACAGTAAGGGCCAGAGAATTTTTTTTCTCTGGTTGTAGATTAGATCTTTCTTGTGCTTTTACAGGTTATGGGACTCTTTGAGGACTTTATTAGTTGCAGTCAGAATTAATTCCTTTGGTCTTTTTCTCTTTGTACATGTATTGGTTTTGTTGGCAAGGTTTTGGTAGCGGGGGGGGTTACAGGGGTGGCTTCTGTAAGAAGTTGCTGGAAGCT
>JANHGO010000012.1:37694472-37738057 GCA_024606505.1 Aquila spilogaster | reverse complement strand
TGTTTGGAAGCCGTGCTGAGGAAAAAGAATCAAGCATAATTCAGGGAGCACTGCCAGACCTGAAAGCAGAAGATACTGGCTGCTTTTTTTTTTTTTTTTTTTTTTGTTAACGATAGAATAAAACACAAGTCTCACTCAAAGGTCACATTTCCATCCACCACATAAATACATCTTGCTTCTATATCAGTAGCAGTCAATATGTTAAAAGATGTAGCTACAAAAAAATTAAGCAGCTTTAAATTACAATATCTTCTATTTCCCCAAACAAACAGTTCAGCTTTTATATAATATTGCTTTCTGTTTATGTATAGCACCTAACATTTAACTCTAGTTTCACAGACATGGTTATCTTTGGTTATTTGACTCAGGAAATTTCTCAAAAATATCACACAGCAGATTCTATTTTTTCGAGGAGAATGGTACAACACAGTGTGTTACCTGTCAAGATAAGAAGAGGTTACACAATTATTGGTGTCCACAGTCAACTCAATACAATTTTTGTGGTAGGGAAAGATGAAGGTGGAGATAAAGTGGATTAGCACAGGATCACAGAATAAATCAGGCTAGAAGAGATCTTTAGAGGTCATCTGGTCCTTTTCCTGCTAACTGGGATAATGTC
Source organism: Aquila spilogaster (assembly GCA_024606505.1). Lineage (NCBI taxonomy): Eukaryota > Metazoa > Chordata > Aves > Accipitriformes > Accipitridae > Aquila > Aquila spilogaster. Next base: position 37,737,438 of record JANHGO010000012.1, on the reverse strand, counting down.
AGGTTAGATAAGGCTGCTCAGGGACTTGTGCTGCCGTGTTTTGAAAACCTTCAAGGATGCGGATCCTACAATGCAGGTACTTGTCCACAAACTTGTACCACTCACTTTTAAAACAACAGTTACAACACAATCTCCCATGAGATCCTGCTATTGAGATGTTTATTAATGAATAAGTTCACAGTATAAAATAACTAGTTCATCTTGATGAATTTTGTTCTTTCAGACTTCTATATAGTACTTCTTATCGAGTTCAAGATTTTTTTAAGAGGCATAGAAAGTAGCTTTCTACACAAATAATCTTGCTGTACGTTCCCATATGGCCTCTCCTTTCAATATCTGAACAAACTCAGCAGAGTGCAACCCATTTAAGCCACTTGTGATGGAACCAAGACCACAACCTAAAAAATCTAGAAGTGTGAATATTTATTCTTGTTTTAACTCGTTTGCTTTCTTCCATTTTCAATTCTGTTTCCTTTATCTTATCAACAGCAATCAGAAAATTACCATAGATACAGCATTTGTGTTTTCTTAGATTCTAACATTCCCTTGTAAGAGTGAACACAGAACTATCATGAGTCTTCATTTCTGAGAAGAAATTATTAACTACAGAAAATGCAATTCAACTGCATTAAGTCTTGGGGATATTTTCCAATAACATCTTCTTTGTCAGCAACACGCTCAGTTTAGGCTCTCTTTGTGAATAATATTTACATCAAGCAACTATTTTTAATTTCATCCAAAGATTTTCTTTATCATAGAGTAAAATGAAACCAGCATTTTGAGGCTGACAGATCTGGGCTCGTTCGCCCTAAAGATGAGAAGGCCCTGATGAGACCTCACCGTGGCCTTTCAGATCTAAAAGGGGCCTGCACAAAAGCTGAAGAGGGACTTCTTACAAGGGCATATAGTGATAGGAGAAGGGGTAGTGGCTTCAAACTAATAGAGGGTAGACTTAGATTAGACATAAGAAAGTAACTGTTCTATGATGTGAGTAGTGAGGCACTGGCACAGGCTGACAAGAGAAACTGCAGATGTCCCATTCCTGGAAGCGTTCAAGGCTGGGTTAGATGAGGCCTTGGGCAACCTGGTCTGCTGGAAGATGCCCCTGCCCATGGGAGGGATTGGAAATATATAGTCTTAAAAGTTCCTTCCAACCCAAACTATTCCATGATTCTATGATTTTTTGTTCTACCCATTAAACATCAAAATTGATTAGAAAACAATACCACATGGTTTGAGTTAGATCATGCAAATACAAAGGCAGTTTGCATTAATATGATTCTATTTCTCAGAACAGGAAGTAATATGGTCATTTAGGGGATGCAAATTTCTGGTTTTCAGTTGTGATTGTAAAAAGCCTATACGGCATCTGCCCACAGCTCTGACTTTGTGACTTTTTGAAATGTTTCAAATTATTGTCCTGGAACTGCCTACTGAAACAAGCCCACATTCAACAGATTGAACACCAACTTCCACCTCTACAGTTAACTGCAGAATGTAAAACTACACAGCTCTAATTAATGTCAACAGATGTGACAAAAATTTCATAAGAGCTTTCAAGAAGTGACCTTTAAATAATAAAAATACCCCATGGTTTGAAAAATCTGAGTCAAATATAGCAGACGAGATGACTTTGCTGTACCCCTTGTGTCTGCCTACTTGCTGGATATGCATTAATGAACTGAAAATAATTTTCTTATCATTTCTATTCGTGCATGCAAGAACACAAGCAAAAATCTTAACAATTAGCAAAGAAAGCATTGTGATTAATCCCCCTCAGGGTATCTCCTTCTCTTTCCATAAAAAAGGATCCTGCTAATACATCCATTACAATACTGCCATTTTAGTGGTAGCAGCCTAAAGAAATTAGCTAAGGTAATGATTTTTTTTTAATTAAAAAAACATAAATTAAAAAACTGCAAATACTGAAACCGTGTTTCTCTTATTATTGCTGTTAAATAAGTTGCTTGAAAATGTGGAAATTAAAGATTTTCCACTAAGAAAGTCAAATTACATGTGCTAAATCTACCTTTGTTTTATAAATCTGCTGCAGTATTAATAAAGTCTATCATTGACCTACAAATCACCAGTATTATTGAACTGAGATACTGTAAGAGTTTACACTGAGACTGGAACACTTGTTTGCAAGTTTAATGTCATGGTAAATGGCATCTCAAATGACGTCATGACATTTGTAATCCCTGAGATTTTCATTACTGATTTTTGGTCCTACAGTACTCCATAAGTTGCTACAAATCCACATCACACTTCTGAGTGCTAGATTCAACATCAAAGTATCTTATTTAAAAAAGAATAAAGAACAATTGTCAGCAGTTTGTTATTCATTTTCTACACAAGTGAGCTGCTCAAGAGCTTAAGTCTTTTTTCTACATTCAACCAAAGAAATTACTTCAGAGTTTCTCTCTCTGTATATGTTTGTCCTGCCTAAATTGATATTTTTGTCCTTTCAATAAAAAAAATCCCGTGGGTTTTCAAATGTAAACACAGAAAGAAGATTCTACAAGCAGTAGAACAGACTCATCCTGTCTATCACATCTTGCCCCATTACACTCTTCTGATAATGGGCTAAGTAGACCTCTAGATGCAAAACAGAAGAAAGAATATATTCTCTTTCTTAGAATGAGTATCCAGGTCAATATAGGAACATTAGGTTAAATTCTGCTTGTACAGCTACACTTGTCAGTTCTACCTGCAAACATCCCTACTAGCTGGAAGGGTCTGGCCTAGTGGAACAGAAGCTATTTATTGTTTCTTCACCTAACCTGCTACTTTTGCCAAATTGCTTGCACTCAAGAAATCTTCAGAAAGGTGTGAAAGAAATTACAGAGATACCTAGTCTATTTTTGCTCCTTTTTTCCTCCTCAACATCTACGTATTTCAAAAACCAAAGTAAAGGCTTGGAACATGTAATATTCTGGGCTCCAAAACACATCACATTTTCTCTACCAGAAGTTGCAAGAAATCTGGTACTACTCAAGAATAGCAGCAGATAAAATTATAATTTTTACCACATTTTATACCACCATTATTGCTTTTTCAAGAATGACAAGGAGAAAGGGATTTCCTTCTGGTTTGCCAGAAGATTGCGTCTTGCAGTCTGTAGAAACCCAGCGCAGATATTTTGTTCAAAAAATTTGGTGAAGACCTGGAGACCATATGCTATACTGTAAAAGACTTCTCTCTCCACCTCTGACACATCCTCCTCAAATGTCGATCTTGTTAGCTGTGTGGGGAGTGTGTGGCAGGGGTCAATAGTCCCTGTAAGGAGGGACCCCATAGCAGAGGGATCCCACCCAGCAATGTTCAAGCATTTAAGAATCTTTAACTGCAGCAACCAAGAACTGAACAGATGAAGTTGTTCCAGCAGATAAGGGTTTCAATAATGAAAACCTGCCCAGAAGTAGCTGATAGTTTTCAGTGAAGCTCACAGTAATATTTCCCACACCAAGACACTGCAGAGTGCCTCTAGATCCAATTGTTTTAGATGTCAGTATTCTTGCTCAGCCCACAAAGCCTGGTTTTGCTAGAGGTGGGATATTTCTTCTTTGTATGTGCTTTGACGAATATTTTTTATCAAGGAAGAACGAATTTGATTAAATGAACTTCATTTACAGTACAAGGTTGATTTGGTAAATTGTCTGCTTCTGCGTTTTGAAAGTAGAGTTAGATCACATGAATTCTGAAGTTTGAATTAACTTCAAAAGCCTTTCACTTCTTAGGGGAAAAAAAAAGCATATTTGAAACTCAAAGGAGAAAATCCACATACCTACTTACACACACACTAACTCTATGTTTAAGATTGCTGATCCTTTATAATTTTCAGGGACTTTTTTTCAGTCTTGACCCTTCAGTAGAATATAATTCCCTGAAAAACAAAGTTCTCTTGAAGCAAGAATGCTATTTCTTACTCAATTCCTATTAACAGTGAACTACAATCACCATTGCCATTTACATGCTAATGTTAACCTTTACATGGCTGATTCTAGGTATAAACATTCAAATGCTTACTTCTGCAGTGCCTCTGAAAGGCCATACTTGTCTTGGTTTACAACTCTATTGTTTTGAAATCATGCCCCTCTACATTTGACATTCACTGTCACAGATACAGCCTACCTGTATTTGTCTCCATGATAGATCAATGAAAAAACACCACTTCGTGCACTGATATACAAAACAAAACAATTAAAAAAAGAGTAACCCTGTGTGTTTCCTGTGAAAACACCCAAGCAGCTAGCAGCTTTCAGGAACCAATGGTCGTTAACAGATGAAAAACTCCCGTATGTGATTTAAACATTTTCAGAAAGTTAGATTTAGATTACTTCTGAATTGCACACATCGAATCAGCTTTGGCATATAACTTTTACAATGTGTAGATGTTGCAAGCTGCGACATGCAAATTTAATAAAATACATTTAATAAAACACATTAACAGGATCATATCACTGAACACCATAAAGTACAGCTTAAACTTTAGCTGTTAACAGCTAAAGAGTGATCTGAAGATGCATGTCTGTCTTCATGCTTTGCTATCACAATAGCAGTTCTTTAACAAATAATTTAGAAATACATAGAACTCATGGACACATAGACAATTATTTAATTATGTGCCATAAAGAGAGGCAACTTGGGACAGGTGAAACACAATCTCCTTTCTCACTCTACGTCTTGCCCAGACAGGAATTAAGCTATTTTGAAGCTGTCTTGCTGTGCTCCACCACATGCTTGGGAAGGGCTGGGTAGCAGTGCTTTATAGGGAGCTAATCGGGTGACTCCCAGAGGGGACTAATTAATTTGCTGCAAAAGCCAGCAAGAAGTTCAGCTTTAGTTGAGTGAAAGCCAGAACCCCGCATAAACCCCAGAGCATAGGGAGAGAAGATAAAAGCAAATGTTTCTTAATATCTGCATCTTGATTTAGTTTTGTTTTGCATTTAAATAATAAAATGAGCCCTTTAAATGACCTCATCCAGTCTTTTACTTAATATGTTCCTCAACTTCTTTTCTACACTAAATCAGACAGTTTATCTTTTGAAGATAAAAAACACAAAGTAATTCCAGCTCCAGCATCACATCACTGTAGCAGATCTTTAAAAGCCCTTGTACTCAACAGTTCTTGTCGCCTAGGTCAGGGAAATGCATGGTGGAAGTCACATAGTGATGACTTCAGAAGTACTTTCTTTACTTGACAATCATATTATACAAAACAGTTTTATACCGATTTTCTGAAAAGGTAAAGCCAAAATCAAACAGCCACAAAGATATTCAAGAATGCTGTTATTTTAAAAAAGAGTTAAAATACCATCCGTTTTTGATACTGCTAGCTATATTTATACTGCACATGAACTGGCAAAGGACTCCTAAGAAACACTGGATGGCTTCACTACCCTTGAGAAACTGATAAGGCAAAATTGCTTGCTAAAGCAACTGCTTGGCATTCAAAAATAATTTCTGAAAGTACAACATGCATGAGTTCAGCCAGCTAATAGGTTTTAACTAGGCAAAATTGGTACATTTTATTATGAAATGGACAACTTCAGATCCACACCTCATCTTTAAAATGTCACATACACCTCAGCTGGAGCACACCAATAGCACCATTGTTTTTTTTCACTTCAGTTAAATTACTCATTTTCTGCAGTTGTAATGACACTGAAAAATTAACGCAAGTATTTTGGTACTTGAGACCATTAGCACAGTTCTCTTTAACGTACGTGCCTTCCTTACACCTTTGTAAACTGGTAATGCTTCAGGGTTCCTTTCCCTACCTTATACTGAAAACTTCACTCAAAAAGACCTAACAAAAATTATATTCTTTACAAACTGAAGAGAACTTAGAAAAAAAATGTAATATAGATGGGGCTTCATGCTGCTTTTTCCCTTCTTTCTGCTGAAAATAACTGCAAACATTATCCAAATTATTGCCAGACAGGTTTGTGCTTCCACTGCTTCCAACTTGCTTCTTCCCTACTTAGAACCTCTTTTAAAATGCAGGTGTGTTACAGAAACTTTGCTTTGATGCCTGAATCCTTTATGTTCTCTGCCCTTTAGCTGGTAATTCTATCCTGCTAATAATGCTATGAAGATGTCCACAGGACACCTGACTTGACCACAAAGCCCTCTCTGGGAGCTTAAGATTGCAATGCTGTTACATGTCCCTTTCAGCTTTTTTCTCTCTTTAAATCTCATTCATCACACATCACTTATAAAGCTGTTTCTTCATCTACTTTCAAACTTTTTAGAGCTTTCTGTTTAAGATGCAGTATGATGTTAGGAAAACATTGAGTAACAAAGAGGAAACTGGGAGAACAAGCAGGCTGCACTGTGCCATGTAGAGAGAAACACTTCCGCTTACCAAAACATAGCAGTAGGCAATGCCCATATGGCCATGACTGAGTGCCTCTGGGCTATAAAACATGGAGGTATTTTCAACTGAACGCATCACTCTCCTGAAGCAATATGAGGGTATCTGTTATATACAGGAGAGAAACTCTGAAAAGAGAATAAAGCCTGTGACTTTACATTTATGTTCACTCCTGCAATAATGCCAATCCAGTATCATCCTCGCTCATAAACACACCGAAATTAAAGACAGTGGTAATGGGGAAGGCTTCAAAGGATTGCTAACAATTAGCCATGTCTAAATTAATTTTTTTTTTCTTTAAATAAATTGCTAGACATTAGCACACAGAAACAGAGGGACAGATACTTAACAAGCAGACTAATTTTAAATGCACGCTTTGCATTGTTCAGAAGACTATAAGTGTTGCAATAATTGAGCACGAAAGCAACATTTGCTCCATTTACAGAGCACAGAACAAAATTACATGCCAAATTTTTTTATCTCATTATTTACAAACAAGTAGGTTTTTTTTTTTTTTCAACAAACAAGTACATAAACACGATGACTAGAATTCCAAATTTCAAGTCAAAATTTTATTTCACAGTTTCTAGGTCATCTTTAACAACCAGGCTTTGTCTGAACAGTGGGCTCCACAGGGTCATCACTCCCTCTTCACTGTGCGCCTCACACAGCTGCTACAACTTTCAGGGAAGTTTTGCCAGAAGTTTACACGTTACCTTCATTTGTTCTTCTTTTGAACTTTTTCTTTAAATGGCAGGGGAAACAACAGACAAAAAGAAATTCTTATTCTTTTTTTTAAATAATGTTATGCATTTGTGTATTCTTAATACAGTTTCATAACACAAGCAAAATGAGCTTCAAATTATTTCTCCTTTCAGTCTTGCTACTTGACAGGAATCTCTAAGTCATTTATAAGAAACAGTTTAGGATTTTAATATCAGTAATGTTTTCTTAGGATTAATCCTTGTACACAGTGCTTAATTTCTGAAGTATGATTGATCTCTAATAACTAGATCTGCATTAAATTCAATTCTCCTATGACCAGCAGACCAACCCCATGTCTGCCTTCACACACAAGAGGAATTAAAATTGTCCATTCTTATCATCACAACAAAATTCAGATTTCCATTTCTAATCTTCAGTGGGATTTTTTGATAAATAAGACTTTGTAGACATACCTATTTTTACAAAGGAGAAAAATACTGATTATGGGAAGAATCAATTAGTGGAAGGCATCACGCTAAGAAGACTTCTATTGTACACAACAAAGAATATACATCCTAGTAAAGTTTGTTGCAACTTCATGTTCATTTTAATTTGACTGAAGAAAAGTCATTCTTTTGTTTGTTGACAACTATACAGGAACTGTGTTCCACTGGATATTTTCTAAATTCATTTTGCTTCTAACGAGCAGCGCTTTGGATCAATGTCAAAACAAAAGCAGACATTTATTAAATGCAACCAGACCACAGATATAGCAAAAACATTTTAGAAATAAAAGAAAAAAAAAGGATCAAGCTGACACAAACAAATGCATCATTAAGTTTGTCAGTAACCAAAGGAATCACAAAGCAGAAATGTTTTAACACAAATGATCCAAAAAGCATATTCACTTATAATGGCTCTATAATTTGCATATTTTTTAGGTGGTTCAAAATTTTGTCCCAAAAGCTAGCGTTTACAGTTTAAAATGAATGACAGAAAACAATAAAAGCCTTCAAATCACAGAGAATTTTTCAAATTAAATACAATGGCTTTGGGGAAAAAAAAATACATTGCACACATAACTACTTGTGATTTAAAATCTTCAAGCTCATGCAGTCTTAAAAAAACCTCCATCTATTAGTTTTTCTGATGTTATTATTAATATTTAAGATCATGACAACATTAATATTTTCCTAGGTATGCAGAACCAGACCCAAATCGTATCAGAACATGTGCTGTTATATATGGGAACAAGCCCTCCTGTGAAGGGGCAGTCACCACCTCCTCCAGCGCAGATACAGCAAGGGGACAGTTTCATGCCCTTCCTGACCTGACATGTCCTTGGAGGAAAACTTCTAAGCATGCATTCGTACTAGCATAAGTAGCTATGCCACTGCTTTGAGATTTTTCTCAAACTCCCTGTGTTGAAAAATAGACTAATAATAATCTCATATCGCAATTCTTCAAGGATTTCAATAACTTCTTTCAAAAGAAAATTGTATGCACGACTGATTTCAGAATGAGACCTTCAATACTTCCACACGGAAGCTTTTTTTTTATTTGAATATTTGTCCTAATTGTTGACTGATTACAGTTCAGCTGAATTGAATGCATCCTTCCCTGTATGTTCACATCCCAGCACCAAGAAATCCTTAGAGCTCACAGACATCTCACTGCTGATCAGACAAGGCAAAGGTAGTGATTTAGGTTAGTCAGGAGACAAAGAAATCGCTAGCTATACTCATACAGATTTCAACTTGTCTGTATAAATATAAGGGATTTATTTGTTCCAAAAGCTTGCGAATCTTGATTACCCTGCCTCTGACATAGAGGCTGGATATGTGTGAGCATTTGTAGTCAATCCTTATTGAACATGAAGCTAACTAAAGCAGCTTAGATGAGATCTTTTATTTGATGGCACAGAACTAATCTTGGATGCAGTACAATGTGTACAATTTCAAATCACTATAGCGATATTATCACCCCACTCTTTCCCATCATCTACACGTTATAATTGCAGACAGACTATAAAAACCCACACCCACACTGCGGAGCCCAGCCCAGCTCCAGCATCCAGAGCCAGCTCTGCTGTTGGAAGACATGGGCAGATCTTGTGCTTCGCTCCATCTCCTCAAAGCTGTGGAAATCATCCACCTAAATCCACCCTGATTGCCTCACAACCATCTTACTTCAGAGCTGTCCAAACATATGGCCAGCCACCAGTCAATAGTTAACTTCATGTTTGCTAGAAATGTTTAAAACTGCTGAGTTATACGCTTGTTGTCTGTAGTTTTGATTTGTACATCATTCCCTTTAAAAGTTATTACTCCACTGACAAAGAAAATTGTATATATGAAAAAAATAACACTGCTTCCCAATTTGAAAATATTTCCGGCGTAATATGAAAACGTCTATCTATCTCCAAGTTGCCTACTTTATATCTTATCTGCATGTATGGTAGGGCTTCATTTTATTTTTCATAGTAAAGCAATATAAACTTGTCTTCCACACGTGGATACTCTGGGAAACAGAGGCAAGACAGCTTTATATGTGAGTAGAGCAATTAAACATTACTATTTCGTCAACAGCAAATGCTCAGAATGCAGCATCACAAATTTGAGATTTATTTCTCAAAAATACATATTTTGTTTTCTTCAAATTGCAAAGTGAGTCTTCAAGATAATTTTACTACTAATGCTCTTAAATACTAAGGGCTAAAAAGTATAAGGTACCCAACGTGAACCAAAGCCTCTCATTTCACACCATTTACTGCGAGATCTCTAATCACGCAGAGGATGCCTTAACTGGATTCAGCAAAACGACTCTTGCTCTTTGTGTTCTGAAAGCCTAAACAAAAGCATTAGCATGCTACAATTTGCACCTCAAAACATAAAGGAAGCATTTTTATTTCCTTCTGTTTAGCCTAATAAGGGAATTAAAAACTGTTATTTGGAAACTTGAATTACAGCAGTATCCCAGACAGTTAACTCAGAACACATAGGCCCAAAGGAATATTCCAAACAAGAAGCTATGAAATAAGCATATTCCCCTTAGCTGCATAGGAAGAACACGTGCAATGCACTCTGCATCAACTTCATTTCTATCAAAGTTACTTCCGTGCCACAAATTTCTGAATATATTTGACTTTAAATACGTGTTAGCATCTGAGTGCAGCTCAAAAAAATGCCACTGGTTTATGCCCTACTGAAATACTATTATAAAAAAAACCTAATATCTAGACTTCTTGTATTGTTTTGGGTTTTTATTTTAAACATATGACTTTTCTTATTTAGTTCAAGTCAAGCTATAGGCCTGACTTCCATGTTTTATTTGACAGAGTTAACAGTGATTATCAAATAACAGCTTCTCAGCTGCTGTCTGGGGGAAACGCAGCCTGTTCGCAAGACAAGTAATTGACGCTGATCTAAAAATATTGGTATGTCCTTAGACCATGCACATGAGAAATGATGCTTACTTAATTTTCCACACAGATTTTAGGACAGCTTGATTGATTTGTCCTTAAATCAGTAAAGAAGTCTAGATTGAATGGATTGCTGTAAACATAAAGCTACACTGTTAGTGCCAATGAACGTGACTGAAACAAACACTAGACATACACAGCGAAAACAGGAATGCAATGACAAGTCTTCAATGTTAAAAACAAGAGAAAGCACAAGCAAGAAGTAACCACTGCTTTTGCAGTACCGTGTACTTAGCCCTTTGAAAGTATAATTGCTTTTCACCATCAGTGGTGGACTCCCTCCAGCCATGCTCTAGACTTACTCAGTAATTCACAAATTACATTCTCAATTTAGAAAAATTTATGGTAGCGCAGTTTCTATTTTAGGACAAAACCATGTTCAGTGCATATTCACACATCATATAGCTCATTCAGAGCCTGCAAGCCATATTGCAAGGAGGAAAAACAGCTAATTTATTCAGCTCTTTTAGAATTAAATTTCATATTGAAAAATTCAGAAAAGCACTAAACACCTTCAGCTCCCATTGGCTTCAGTGATGTCTGAAATGTGGAAAGACTGAAATAAGCCTTATAACCTGACATGCACAGATTAAGAGCCTCCTATTTGAACTTTTTCATGCAGACAAATAAAGAGGTTCATAAAAGGAAAACCTCCAGAATTAGTGTTTGTTCGGCAAAGAAGATAAACATACATCTACCTTGACCAGATGAATAAATCTACTTGAGTCAATAAGCACTAATGAAATGAATGGATCCAATATTGATTTCAGGCCAGCCAGGATTTCAGAGAGTGTATTTACTCTGAACAAAATGCATAAAGACATTAACTGATTGCAACATTAGGGCTTAAGAGTGCTTTTGACTAAAGCCTTATTGTTATTGGAACTAATTTTATCTTGAAGTTCTGTATTCTGAATTGAATCAACGAACAATTATTTACAAGCTTATTTTTACAAACAACAAATTATACAAGGGCTGCTCCAAAAGTAACATCTCCTATTCTATTACGTTGGCCCACAACGTCACAGGCAGATGTTGGTGGTATGGCAGTAGAGGTTGAACCTTCCCACCAATATTTCATTACATTTTGTTGCCGTGCAACAGATGGCAGCAGAGGGGCAGTCTGACAGAATAATGTCTGACATGGAAGGGTATATCGAGTGATGATGTGAAATTCAATTCCTCTATGCAAAAAAATGGCAAACATTGACATTCATTGATGCTTGCTGAATGTTTATGGAGATCAAACAGTGAATGTGAGCACAGTGAGGTGGTGGTGCATTTCTGCAATGGTGACAGTGACATGAAAGACAAGCCACATTCCGGACAGCCAGGCAGATTTTTATAAGCATGGAATGCAGGCTATTGTTCATCACTGATTAATACCTATAGCTAATGGTGGTGACTATGATGAAGAATAGTGTTTTGTAGCTGAGAGTTAGCACTCTCAAAGGATGTTATTGTGCTCTTTGTATCTGTTGTAGTTTCCATGAAAATAAGTATGAGGCATTACATTTAGAACAACCTACGTACTTCATTTAATGAAAACGTAAGTTCTCTCAGTTTATCCACAGCACACACCATGGTGAATACTGGTCAGATGCACAACTTTGCTTCATTCAACATACTTTGTGTTTCGATTTTAATCATTTTAGAGAGATATTTTGTAATGTAACTCATTAAACTACATTATATATATATATACACACATACGTAACTCAAATAATTATCTATAAACTAAATGAAAACTGTGTTTAGAATAAGCAGTGGAAGACTTCCTCCCAAACTGAGACTTTAAATAAAAAAGACATTTTAAGTTTTGACACAATGCATGTCAATTCACAATCCAAGAACGGAAACAGTAAAATTAAGAAATATATTAAACATTGATACATCAAAAGAAGTATAATTATACTTAAATACTTAAGTATGAAATGTAAGGTACCTATGTTGAAATAATTAGAATTACCTCAATCCATGTGCAAAGTATTCAATAGAAAAGTGGCTAAGGAATGTTGCAAGTTTTAATAAAAAGCATATATATTTATAAAATTTAAGAACAGGATTTATTGATACACCAGATCAGGAAAGGCTGCAGGAAAATTACTCTCGGTTATTCTTAGCCATGATACAAGTTTGATCAAAATTATTCAGTCTGTTTTATAAATTTAAGCATGTATCGGGCAAGGAGATCATTCTAAGGCATCTCTGTACAAAAGTCCTCTTTGGTTTTGTTCACATATTTTATGCTTTTGACACTACAAATTTCCCATCAGACAGGGAGAATTTAAAGCAGTTTTAAAATATCAGAAATCTTACACCAGTAAAAAAACATTCAACATTTTATCTCTTCAGCTAGACAACTGTCAAGCCTTCAGGCCTAAAGTTGGCAGAAAAGCATTTTCTTTCTGTTCTTGCAATATAAGTGTTTGTTTCTCAAAAGATAGCTGTGAAGTTCAAGTACATTTATTACTCCAACTAAAGTAAATAGTCTTTTTCTAAGAAAAAAAGAAACTTTTTTTTTGCTTGCAACACATATGATGCTTTAAAATATGTGCATTAATATCAATAAATCAGAGTATAACCATGGAATCATCTGGATAAGACCTTGAAGATCAACAAGTCAGCCATCAACCTGAGCTACTGTGTCCCATCACTAATCCGTGTCCCTTGGTGCTATGTCTACAAGTCCCTTAAATACCTGCAAATATAGGGACTCCACCACTCTTGGGCAGCCCGTGCCAGTGCTTGACCTCACTCTCCAGGAAGAAATTCTTCCTGCTGTCTATTCCAAACCTCCTCTGGCACAGCTTGAGATGAGACTGTTCTAATGAATGCTAATTTGTTATCAAGTAAGCATGCCCCATACAACATTAAGGAAAAAAAAAAAAAAGAAAAAACATATAAATAATATGGGGACCATGTTTTTTGTGTTTTTTTTTCTTTTAATAAGGAATTACTGGATTATTTAATGTGTGACTTAAATAAAATAACTACAGTAATGCATGGCAACCAATCTGCTATCATTGATAGATAGACAGGTAAGTCTGATGGAGAAGCAATGGTTACTCCACCTGAATTACTGACATTCTTCTATGAAAAAGCAACACGTGAAGGTAAGGAGCAGCTGCTGAGTATGAATCAGCAGTTCTGAATGATTCCATCTGATATTTGCACTCCCCCCTCCCTGCAAATACGTGGTGTAAGAAAAAGATGAACATGAGAAAGAACAGAGTTAAATGCTTCTGTGGGAACCTGAAAGGAAAACATACAGATTAATACAATGATTTTACTTATTGAATAGTTTTAGCATAATTGCATCTACATTGAGACTGTCATAGTGAGGCATCAACATTGCCATCACAATGCCTACATACAAGATGAGTCATCAGAGCACCTACACTCAAGTGAAACATTTATTGTCACTTAAGTGAAAGCCAATTTATGCAGCCTAAAAGATTAACTTACTATGGCATTTAAAGCATTTTTCATTCAGATGGGTTTTTCTTGACAGATAGAACCAGTGCAAGAAGTTTGTTTTGAAAATCATGTAACACAATGATGTCAACTAAGGAAGTAAGAGTAAGAACATAAAAAAAATTAAAAAACATCAAAAAACAGATGTATCCAAGATGTTAAATACTGAAGCTGGGATTTAGACAAAGAGGAACAAGGGAAAGGATGAGAAGAGCCTGCAGACCTCTATATATCTGTACATCACTTAATGAATGGACAGATAATGCTGGAAATTTGTTGGACAGGTAATTATGCAATAATTATTCATTAGGCAGTAAGTAAACTTATAAACCATTCATAAAAACAAGTACTATTTCAACAACTACACAATACTCCAAAAGAGTAAAATCTCGACAAAGAAATCCATAGAAGACATTTTATATGACAGAAGACAACATGTATGTGATTGACTGACCTCCAAGTCCCTGAGTATGACTTCTTCAGATCACCACTAGATGAGGCAGGGCAGAGCATCAGCGCTGCTCCTCAGCTCCTCCCTGCAGCTCGTTTCACTCAAGTAATGGAACCATGCTATTCCATGCTAACTTTGTTTATATCAGACAGTACAATTCTTTAAAATATTCTGTGAAATACAGGAAATTAATCTTCCTAAACCTGGAGTAGGCAAGACTGGCTAATACATTTAGTAAGAGATTCAGTCCTAAATTCATATACCATTTGGCTGTTAGAAAATGTAATATATTATTTGAGGAGATCATTTAAAGGTACAAAGATCAGGGGCAGTTTGGGCTGCAGCAACCATGCACTGGTTGAGTTTATGATCCTGAGGAACGTGGACCTGGCAAAGAATGGAGTTAGGTACTGCAAACTTCATATTGCAGAAGGAATTATTGGATGAGATATCCTGGAAAACTGTCCTTAGGGACAACAGAGCTGGCAACGCTCTGGACACCTTTCTTAGAGCACAAGAGCTCTCCATCCCCAGCATAAGGAATCAAACAAAAGAGATGGGAAATCAGCATGGCTGAGCAAGGAGCTGCTGGTCAGACTGAGGGATAAGAAGGAAATGCACAGACAGCAGAAGCAGGAACATGTGGCCTGGGAAGAATACAGGGATGTTGCCCAGACATGCAGATACAGGATCAGGAAAGCCAAGGTGCAGATGGAACTGAACTTGGTGAATAATGTGAAAAAATAACAAGAGAAGCGGCTGGAAATAGATGATGTTGAAGGTCCCTTCCAAAACAAGACATTCCATGACTCCGTAATTCAATTTTAATAAAGTCTAATACTAGAATAAGTTGGAGAATTGCCTTAAGTATTTGTAAATTGCATTTTGCTGGCACATACAACCTTTACTGACTCTCCAGCATCACGTTTCAAATATTCTAAACTAAAAACAGTGTAATTCATAGATGCACTCACCTCAGTCAGGCTCCACTAAGTTACTCGGTGTACACATTTCTCTCATAAAAATACAAGTAACAGCAGGTAGTTGCTTTGGGGGACAGATACAAAACAGAGAGCAACAGAGTATGGTCCAAAGGCCTGACAGACTGTACCTGTAGGAGAATCTGTAGGGCTTCAGAGTCAATATCCCTAACTCTGCTGCCCTTTCACACAGCATTTGCAGGCCTGCCCCAAGGCCTGAAGAATGCAAGGAGCACTCACTCCCACACTGGCACTTCAGATCAGGCCAGGACAGTGTCTCTGAGATTATTCCTGCCCAAATGAGCTCATCAATAGCAGTGCTCTGACCTACACCGGAGACTGATGTAGGAATATAAGAGTTGAGCTCCTTCTGGAAGACACTAAATTGAAATGAAGGCTTTCACACCTCAAATGGACAGCCAGTTCAACAGGGCAGGATAGAACAAGCTGAGAGAGAACCCCATGGAAAGAGACATGGACTGTCCATGCACTTCTCAGCACATCCCGCCTTGCTCTAGATAACTGAGCTGCAGGTGGGGCCCCTTGAATGGGAACTGGGAAAAAACCTACCTGGAAGCATTTAATTCTAGCTATATCACTCTTTGTTTTTGCAATAGAGGGAAATCAACATGCAGCTCAATGATGCCTCTGGGAAACATCCAACATGCAAGCATTTAAAGTAACATTCTCCTGAGTGTTCCAAAATGCACACTGAAAGCTGTACCAGCAAACCCACCAATTTATATCCTCCCTATTAACTACAGAGAATACACATACCTAATCAAAAATACAAATAATAACACTGTTATAGCTTACTCAATCCCAACTTGAAATTTTAATATCTTCTACAATTTTATACAAATGTTTAGACATTCCTTATCAATGGAAACATGAATCTGACTCCAATAGAAATCTCAGTTTTCCAATCAACTCATGAAAACACATTTCTACAGCATTATTACATACTAGAGGTTACTTTATTTCACAAAAACTTTTGACCTAAAATTATAATTCTCAGTAGTTCTACTTAATATGCTTCATGATTTGTCCAAGTCAGTAACCCACTACCTCCTCTGATGCTTTTTGGAATTATTCCTCATGTTCCATGTATTACCAGAATAACACCATCAGTGAAAGAAAGTGTCTGAAAAATTATGATGCATCTTGAATACTTAAGAAGCGACTGACCATCAAAAGTTGCTTATTTCAGAAACTCTAAGTTTTACTGCAAGTATCAGACAGGAGCAACAGATATATGAGACAAGTACTAGTGACTAATCTCCCAGTGATAGTAAAGATTTACAATGGGAAGTTAAACAGTGAAGTAATTTATTAAAAGTTCAGTCCTGTGAGCGGTGCACATCATACCATGCACTAAGAACTGCTGATAAAACAGATACTGCTTTCATCCACCTGGATAGAAACAGTGCATGAAACTACATCTGTATATGAAAATTAAAAACAAACCATTATTTGTTTGGAGTAGTGAGGTAGCTGCAAATAGAGGTGTTTTGGGTTTGTTTGTTTTTTCCATATTAGACCTGTTAGATTTTCATTTCAGTTACAATATTAATAATGCAGGAACGTAACCTACATCGTAGCTGCTTCAAGCATAGCATACTTACAAGCAGCAACCCGGGAATGGATTTTGCTAGCCTATTCTAAAAATAAAGTCAGCTGTCACACGGACCTTGCACCAGCTACCAGTAATCTGTGTTCTTCCATATCCAGCTCTAAACTAACATGGCAGTTCTGAATACTAGTCTTTTCTCAAGCAGAAAATAAAATAGATGTTAAATGAGAATAAGCCCAGCAAAACTGCTTACATTGCATTATGGGTTGCTGTAGGATGACAGTTAGAAGTATTTCCACATGGCTGCTCCTTCCCACTCCCATTGTAAAATACAGTAAAGGGATTTTATTTTTTAACTATGTAAAAAGAATCCAAAATAAAGCGTGCACATACGTTGCAAAAGCACAAAAAGCTTAAAGCAATAAATAGGACAGAGATGTTAATCAGTTTTCAAGGGTGCAATTCTGCCTCCATAAAATGGGACAGTAACTGGAAAGAAGGCAGAATACTCTCAAGAGAGACTACGTAAGGACCTGAAAAACAGTTTAATCACCAGCTCTCACACTTTGCATCTTGCATTCAAGCATTCATAGAAAAGTAAGTACGTGATGATTAAACACGGTCATTTTGACTAAAACTAAACAAAGGCACAAAACTGAAAATAAGAATTTTCTGGATAATAATAAAGCAAATAAATTTTTTTGAAGGTACACATATACTCACTTTCCAGGATAAAAACATCGCTTGACAGTAAGGGCCAGAGAAATTGTTTTCTCCTTGTAGCTTAAATCTTTTTTGTGCTTTTGCAGGTTTTGGAACGCTTTCAGGACTTTATCAGTTCAAGTTAGCAAGAATTCTTCGGCCTTTTTTGCTTTTTTTTTTCCCCCTCTTTCTACATATTCAGAAATGTCTCCTCTGCATACAAACTGAGAAGCAGATAGATTACTGAAGACTTTTTTTTTTTAAAAAAAGGTGATTGCTGCTTTCTGCCCCAAGAACTTATCTCTGAAAACCACCTTCAGTCCAACGGATATTTTCTATAACTCCACAAAATCTCATTTTTCAGCACTGTGGGTATTTTTTGTTAAAGAAAGTCATTTTCAATTTTAACTCTGGAAGGATTTTCTTTTTTTCCTTAACCACTTACGCAAACAGAAACAAAACCCATCAGCATGAACAGTTGAGTTCATCAGCATGGTAGCCATTATCACTGAGCCAAACCTTAAAGAATGGCATGAATCCTACTCTTATGTCTTAGATGTGGTGAAACTCCAGACAATCTATTATAAATTCACATTCGCAAATACAACCCACCACTAAATGGACAAACTTGTTTTTGCAAAAAAAAAAAAATCTCAATGCCCATGAGATTTATTCAGACCTTTACCTCATCTGAAAAAATATAAGCAGACAACTTCTCACAGGAGCATCCTTCAGAGAAATTACAAACTCAAAATGTATCTTCAAAACTGAAACAAAGAGCCAAAGAATGAGTATAACTGACCTAAGACATGATATCTCAAACTTGCAGGGGAGAAAAAAAAACAAACAACACAACAAACCCAACACCAAATCAGCTTCCATAAGCACCTGAACAGGCACAATTTACACTCCTGTGGCTACTAATTCATGCCAGCACTGACTGCAGAAACATTCCAAAGGCTACTGTTACAAAAGAACAAGTTAAGCATTTATTGTGCTTTAGCTACTGCACCCAAACTTGTCTCCTAGGAAAAGAAATAACCATGACAATCAGTACTTAGCCTATCTGAAATACACACTTTGTATAAGCCTTACAAAAACTGGGAATAAAAATTCAACATTAGCAGGAAAATGATATTCTTACCGCTTATCTATGAAGTTTATTCTAGTTTCCTTTTACATATATTATATATGTGTTTATATGAAGAAATTACGGTGTGAGAGAAAAAGCCACAACTGCACCTGATTCCTTCTATTCTTTGATCTCAGCTGACCACTTCTCTTTGGAAAGGCAACAGAAACCACTGATTTTAATTGTGCAAGAATATATATCACTTCAAAAGCTTAAAGGACTTTTGAAAATTCGTAAGCTGTGAGTCTCCTTTGAAATCACACAGACAAGAAAAAAAAGAAAAAAAGAAATAGATTTGTAATCTAAAGCATTTCCTTTTCTTTTTTGTTTGAACGTAACAAGGCGAAACAAAAAAGATCACAAAATTCATTTCAGAAACTGGAACCAAAGCCATAAATTGTAACAGACTCAGAGAAAGCAGCAGACGTTATTAACCCAGGTAATGTCTGATGACAAAGGGATAATAATCAGAAGGGTTACTGTTTGTCTCCACTCTGGAACAAAGTGTGAAATAGGATATTTTTACCCGGAAATACTCCGGTCAAGGATGTTGTATACATTACCCCCAGAAGGCCTGAACATATTTTTGAAAATTAGAAAGGCTTGGATATCAGCATCTCTGTGTTACAGTTTATCAATTGTAATGAGGAAACAGAAGCCTTCTTTAATTTAATAACCAGCTGTCCAGCACATAATGTAAAGAGATGAAAAAAACAATAAATAACAAGAATTTTTAATAGAAATGCTTTGTAAGCAGCCTGAGGATAGTGGATAAATCACTGACGTTTTACCTCTGCTCCACAAATCAAGCCTAACCTTAGCTGGAAATCAAAACAGAATTGAAGAACTTATTATGAGGCTGAAAAAAACATATCACAGAACTACCACATTTAATTCAGCAGAATTTATCAGGATTAGCACTCTATTAAGAGAAAGCAAGTAGACTACAGATAGAGGATAGGCATCTTTCTTAGGAAAAGAGGTGGTAAGAGGCAAAACACATCTCTGCATTTCTCCTTCTCATCTACTCTAGTGCATTACATTAAACAAAATAGGTGACTTTCTCAGACAGTGAAATCAAATTGACCTACTCACTCAAAGGATATTTACATTCAGAATTAACTCAAATTTAGTACTCAAGTACTATATGGAACAATTCCAGCACAATTTTTAAGTAAGGCTGCCAATGGGTTTTCCATTACCTTCACAAAATAAGTATTTTTACCAGTAAGTTTTCAAAAAAAACCCCACTGTAATACATTTATTAAACAAAATACACACACACATGGAACACCCCACTAGAAACAATCCCAAGAAAAAAAATGAAAATCATTCAGACAGCCAGACAAGAATATCTGAGGATGTGAATTTGCCATTCTTCAGGCCTGATGTGTCAATTAGCACCAGCTCAGAAACTGACTGCTGCTGGGTGTAATTCATTGAAGGGCCTTACATACTCAGGGTATGAAGCACACATGAACAAGAAAACAAAGCAATGCAAAACGTCCTTCTGTCTCCTCCCTCACCTTCTAGTTACCTGCCACTCCTTGCCTGTGTGTGTTGTACAAATGCACACAGGTTTAAGTCTGAGCTGGAACTAATCTCATGCAAAAGGTGTGAGATTCATCTAATCAGCATCTCCTGTGCAGACATCTACATCCAGACCAGCCTACTAAGCTTCCTCTGGTGTCGGTGAAGAGACCTAAGAGCATATATGCAGTTACTCATCTGGACACTTCTAGACAGAGGTGAGATTAAATGTTCTACTATTCCCTCTTTCTTCTTCTCCCCTTTTCTCCAGAATTTCAGGTAGTCTAACACTGAATTTCTCTGGAGTTTTATATTTACACACCATTTTGCCACAAGACATCTCTGACACACAGATACAGAAAACCACCTTCAATTAAGTAAACAGTTAATATACAAAGCCACATTTATGTATGGTAGCATCTAAATGCTCCCTCCAAAGTGCTGACTTTGTAGGAAGATGTAATTGAAAAAGTAAGATCTGTCTCCCAAGTGGAAGCCGTCCATGCAGGCTGGTGTCCAGCAGCCATAATGATCAGTGATCAGAGAGCCAAACTGTTATTATGAGTCTATGGTGCTCGCCTCATACTGCTTCAATAGCCCTATTCCTTCTGGGTTCTTGTATTGCATCTTCAAGGTCATGTTACACCATACATTTATTCTGAGAAATTCTAGAAAACTAACATTAACAGCAAGCTTTATATTGATTGAACTTAACTGCTTCAAAGTTGTCAGATGTAAATCGATACCTTACGTGAACCATTTTATTTTCCTAACCAGATCCTACAATATTTAGGGATACACTGTACAAAACCACATTTTTTTCCCCACCTGCTCATCTTCACAAGTATATTTTTGTGTCAAAACAGTTTATTATTTTTAATTTCTTATTCAGAACAGTAATTTTTTCATTCCCTGTATACCTTAAGGTTAAAAAACAAAACAAAACAAAAAAAAAACATTCTTTTACCAATTTAGTAAAGGTAAAAGAAATGTAACCTTTATGGCAGGTCAGATCAGAAAACATAAACATGTCACTGCTTCTAGAGAATGTATTCCATTTGAAGAGCAACGCTTACCCCATCTAGCAAATACAACCAAGTGTAAGCAGTCACATTTTTATTTTCTCACATAAAAACATATCAGAGATCAACTCTACTGATTATGCTCTGGTTTGCTCAAATAAAAGGTCATTTAAAAATCATAGCTGGTTTAAGCAAAAGAAGTTGACAAACTTTTCCTGCAATTCTGAATGCAAACAAACAAACAAAATCCCACTCAGTTGGATACTTGATGCATTCAGCTACGATGACTGGAAACCAGTAAAAAAAAACTCTCTAATGTTGATTTTTGTTGTTGTTGTTCAACATAATTCATTTATATTCTCCATGCTTAGTTAAAATCAATCACAGACCAAGTTGCAGCTGCAATTAGTTTGCACTTCACCACCTGTTGCACTGATTGTATCTGAAGAGGCATAGGGAATAACAGCACTCTGGGCTTTGCCACTAACTAGTAATTGTTACTACAGAGACAAGACTCCTGAGGAGTGGCTAGTATTCCTTCTATGGCTGCAAATAAGTGGCTCCTCAAGCCCTCAAATTACCCGCCACATGATTTTACTCTATTAGTGTAAGTGTTCTTGTAACAAGCTACAGCTGTATTTTGAACATAATACCATCTCAGGGGAATTGCAATGCATATTTTCAAACTATTAAGTGTACTGCACAAAGGTCTACCTGATAAAACAGGGAGCAAGTACAGTATGACTTTAGAGTTGAGAGTTCCAAACGCAGATCCCTCTGTGCAACAGAAACATAGTTCAGTAGTTCATACAATTCGCTGAAAGTCCTTGCAAATTACTAGACCACTTCAGAAACAATGTAAAATACACTTAAATAGGTTTTTAAAAACTGTATTAGTGTGTTATTTCTTATATAGTGAGACTTAGAAAATACTTCCAGAGCTGTAACTCCAGGATTTTAGACCATCTAAGCCACAGATGAGATTACAAAAAGGATGTGAACAATTTTATTGCCACTGAACATGTAAAAGGTAGAAAGCTGCATTGTTATTTCAGGAACATGGGAAAGACCAAGAAACTGGCCATGCACAGGGCACTCAAAAGTGCTTACAATGCTTAGGCATTTTGCCAGCCGTGCTTGTAGACTCAAACATTGCACAAATGTGCTGATTCCTATTCACTTCTTGCAGAGACAAGCTGATATTGTAAAGATGCATACTGCAAGTGAAGTACAGAATGGCTTTGTGACACAGACAGCTGAGGTCAGAAAGAGAGGTTTCATCTCTTTTGGTAAGAGCTGGCACATCTCTCCAAGAGAAGCAGGTAAAGTAGCAGTTCTATGGTTTCAAGTGGTACCCGGAAGAGCCATACTAAAGGATTATGCAGACAACCAAAGAGCAGCCTTGCATTCATGAACTGATAGAGGAAACACAAGCATCACTTACATGTCACTAATTAACGCAAAATTCTGTTAATTATTTGTGCTGTTGATTCACACTGATTGGTAAAAAAAAGAAGGGCCAAAGGAATTTCATCTGGCATTGTGAACTTTGAGAAAAGGATGCATGTTCATATGCATCTACTTTTTAACAGAATTCAACTCTAGCATATACTTAGATAATTCTGAATTAAAAGAAAAAAAGAATCTCTATGAATAATCTAAAATATATTCTTCTTTAAAAGAACTGCTTCATTCTAAGAACAAAATAACTTGAAACACGTTGCATTATGAGAAAACTCAAAACAAATTTGAAAGCTTTTTCACTTGTAATTCAAAAAAGCTTTTTTTTTTTATTTTTAAAAGCACTATTTCAAAGAGTGCTGTATCTCACATTTCAAGTAGGCAGTACATTTAGGGTTGAAAATCTAAGGCTGCATGAGAAACAGGTAATCATTTTGGTATTATCCTTAATTTTCACAACAATCATTGCCAGAAAGAGGAATGGAAGCAATGGCTTTTTTTATTCTTATTACAAACTCTCTCTTTCTGAAGCAATATCAGAATTTTAATGACTCATATATTCTGTGAATGAGCATAATGAACACTACAACTCTGACATTTTCAATGTTCTGAAATTTGATTTGTTGGCAATTCCTATTCTCTCCTGCTTACAACCTGCAGGAAAGAGGTGAAATATCTACCCAGTCAAAAGAGAGAGAATTTATAAGACAAGTTTATGGATTCATTTTAACTCTCTAGTAAAGTGGAGAGCTCTGCCTTATTACACGTATGAAAAACCAATATGCACATACCCAAGTAATAGCAATTCTTCCAAGAATGAGTTTCAATAGCTTCAGGGGAGAACTTAGCCATATGTTAAACAAGTCTCCCAAAAGTTTAAATTCTTCTGCTTCATAAAGTAGATACACAAATGTTAACGTCCCTTTCTTGACACTGAGCAAGGATGATTTTTTAAGTTTGCAGTGTTCATCCAATGCCTTAAAGCTTAAGGCAGGGTGATGCTCCCAGGCCATGGGCTGACCAGGGAATGCAGGAAGGGCATCTGGCAGTGTGACCAGTTTTTCTTCTTTCCTCTAAACTCCTTCAGTCAGGCGTCACCAGCTTGTCACCCCCTTGTCAGCATGGTTCCAGTGCCAGCACAACCTGTCCCTGTCCCAGGTAAGGACTAAAAGTTCTTCCTTTCACAGTAAATGATATTTCCCATGTAAATCCAATCTGATGCCTGCAGGCTTAGGACAGCTGGAACTTGCTAACTCTATCAGTTATCTCATCTGCACCCCACATGATTCTTCACACTGCCAGTAAGTGAGGGAGAACTTTTAAGATTCCCAAATGAGAATCATTAACAAGATACTGTGAAACTAACGTTTTAAGGTTCCTAACTCACAGTTTTAATGGATCAAACAGAAAATTTGCTAATTTTATAACAACTACACCCAGCATTTCTCTATATGGTTATTTTCAGCTTTCAGCAGATAAAGGAGGCTTATCACACCTCTAGCTTAGGAATTTTATGTTCACCTTGTGTGACATTTCCTTCCTAGCACAGACATGCTGCAGCACTAGCATTCCGCTGCACAGCCAGCAGCCAAGTCAGAGCCATCTCGGCTCTCCAGTGAGCAGACAGCAGCGACATGAGCATTCCTCAGCAAATCCCTGTGCTGAGTTCTGAACCAGGGAAAGAAGAAAGTGCTGGGGAGGGTGGTGTAGTCACGTTTCTCCCTTGTTCTCTGCTGCAAATTCTGATTCATTTCCAGTTGGCATTTACTCTTCTCTACTAGATTATAGAGCTATCCGTCTGTTTGCATTTCAAAGAGCCATCCACTGGATGGAAATAAATCTTCACTGAAAAAGCCTATTTCTCTTCATCCGTATTTGGACCTCTAAGAACAGTCATTTGGGGCATTCAGAATTGTACAACTAATAGCAACCAGAAAAGCCCTTTATAGTCTGATCTCTGACACTTGTACCATTTGTAAATGAAGCTATTTTTCCTGATGCTTTGAATGCTTCGGAAACAATTACAACTGCTTTTTCCCCAATACATTTTATGAAAGTTATTATCACGAAAGGAAATTTATTCCTTTTATAAATGTTAATAACATTTTCAAACCATTTTATTATCCCTGCCAATTACAGAACACCTTAAACACAACAACACATTATAATTATCACTGTAATTTTTTCAAATTCTGTGTAAGAAAAGTAACAAATAAGATGCAAGAACTGTCATTAACGATGAAATCCCACTGACGCATTTTATATGCATGAAAAATTATTTCAAGATAAATGCTGACTACTGAAAAAGTTGCTTTTTGCGCACACATTTCCATGTCATCTTTATGAAATATAAATGTATTCGTAACAAAAACACTTTTCTGATAAAACAAAAATGCTGGACAAGGTATGCTAGCTTCACCTGTGGTGAATATTACAGTGCTGAATGCATATATATATACACACACATTACTGTAAAATACTGTAGCCTGATTGAATACTTCAAATTAAAAAAGAAAAACCTCTTAGCTTACCTTGTATTTACATTAAAAGGCACATACATAAGAGCTCTTTGTTGCATTTTGTTTAATGTACTCAAAGAATGAAACAGCTTTCTTCTCAAAGTCCATTCATTTAACCCAATTTTAGTCTTAAAAGTTCTTTCCTCAGTGATCAAAGATTCTCTCAGAGAATCTTTGTCAAGTAAAATAGCTTAAGGACGATTTTGGAAACTATTTCAAGCTTTCTGAGCTATTCACTTACAGTGTATGACACACTGAAGCCCAAGGAAAATAAGTACATCTCAAAACCAGTTAAATTATTCAGAACACGAAGGGTCCCCTTCATCTAATTCACACATAAATCAAAATATATATTTGAAAGTGAACTTCCACCCTTTGTGTTGTTTTTTTTTTTTGTAGTACATCTTACTATCAACCAATCTTAGAAATGCTTAGTAATTCTGCTTCTGTGGCACTTTTGTCCTAGAGCTCCAGTCACAACACTTCCTCTCTGTGCCAAAATCTTTATGTTAGAGAGATCTCCTCCATTACTTCCTGGCATGTGTTGTGCCTCTGCCCCCAGATGGGTCGTTTCATCATAACCTTCTATTATACTTTAACACTTTTCACTTTTCCATATTAGGATATGCATCTTTAGAGCACTAATTATTCTCAACCAATCCCCTATCCAGACCCCTCCTTGCATAAATGGAGGAAGCTTCCAAGTAAGGTAGGCTCTGTGGCCCACACTGAAGTGAAGAACCATGCTGTCTGAAGCCTACTTAAAGTGTTTACACAAGGAATTCATGCTGGTTTACTACTTTCTGTCCAGGCTTGCCTTCTGAGCCCTTGAAATGTCAGCCAGCCACAAGGAAGATTGCATCAATTTACTGCCTCATTACTTGGGGTTTTGAAGGCTACTCCTAGGTAAGCAATACACGGAAGGGAAAATCATGTATCACAGTCTTTTGGCAAATCTCACAAACAGCAAGCTGAAAAAACTTGAAAAGCAAGAATGTGAAAGTATGACATACCTCCCTGGTTATTCCACAGGTAAAGAAGTATGTGAAGTGGGATTAAACTGTTTAGAAGAGCTTAAAACCAATAGATCTTCTTGCTTTTCCATATATTAACTCAACAATATAGGTATACCTTAAAGGAATCTAACAGTCTGTGCCAGAAATGCAGAAAAATAACCTGAAGCACCATTCACTTACCAATCCCAGCTTTTTGTTTCATAGACCCATGCAATCAGAACAGCCTCACTCTCCTGATCTAGCTCCTAAACCAAATCTTTTTCTGAATGAGCAGCAGTCAGTCTCTGGAAACTCAGCTCGGTCAGGAAGGTTCATTACAGGAGCTGGGGAAATTGTGGAGGAGGAGGAGCAGGCAGCACAGGCACCAGGTTAGCAGCCTACTGCAGTGAAATAGTACAGTCCCTCGATGTAGAGAGTACCCAAAGCTCTGAGAGAAAAGGATCGGCTCTTCAGAGAGCATGACAAGGACTCATGCTAAGACAGGAAGAATTGCTAGTCAGGAAAAATCTCATCTCCGATAGAACAGAACCCTCAAATTTTCCAGTCAATAGTCTCCACTGAAATTGATGGATCTTGCTCTAGAAATTTTCCTTCAGAAAGATTTCCTTTTGTCATGAATATATATTCCTCAAACCAAACCTACAATAGCAGAGTTGATTAAAAAGAATAGTTAAAATTGTAAGCCACAATTTCCAGTATTACTGATGTCCTTTTTTTTTTGAAAACAAATGCATGATTCTATGAAAAAAAAAAAAAAGAAAAATCGCAAAATATGGAAAACATTCTTGCTTTGGGTTCCTAACAGAGTAATTGTCCAAATCTGTATTATAGCTTGTGTACGACTCAGTAGTAAAAACACCTACCAACTTTCTTTGAACGTCTCCACTTTTCAGAAATCCACATCATCAGAATTCCAGCATCATCTCTTCTCTGTACCTCTCGTCTTCTGTTCTTTAAAAACAACAACAAAATTTCCCTCCCCCCAGAGTTAGCTAAAAAAATTGCTGTGCTTGCTCAAAATTCTGCAAGACTGCACAGACATAACATTCTAATCTTCATGGGTACGTTCAAGAGTGTTACGTATGTTTTGTTGTTTGGATTTTAACTTTTTTTCCCCTAAAATTTTTGATATAGTTTCCTTTTAACTTCTCAAAAGACTATTACAAAATGTTTTTCTAATACACAGTGAGAATGCAGGTACACATTTAAGCAGGCTTCATGAACAGTACTCTAACACTGTCTAGTCATAGATCTTCCTCTAAATGTATCAATACACAAGAATATAGTGTTAAACAGATTATTTTCTTTTACACATTTCTGGACTTCATCCTCATTTGATTAGAAACCCCTCTTGGTGCAATAATTATAAGCTTATCAACCAGAGAATGAAAGGCAACAGATTTTTATTCTTACAAAGAAGAACAGCCAAGCTGTTGCTGTGGTTTATTATATAAAACCCTTAGTTTTGATACTGTGATTAAAATGTCAATTTTCTTAAAGAGCCATTCTCCATCATATAGATCTGATTAAATCTGCATAGCTTAAGTATGAGAATTAAAAGGATTGTAATGGAAATAAACTACGCTTGAAAGCGCAGACACAGTGTTTGCACATGTCCCTGTACAACAAACTTGATAGCCATGACTATCAGCCTACCTGTGCCGCATTTAGAAGGTAACATCTCTTTCCTTGCTGAAATGATAACAGTGTCATGATGCATTAAAAGCTCACACAATGATGCAACGAGGTGTTGATTAGACGGTGATTACTGTTTTGAGAACTGGCTGAATGAAGCCTTCCTTAGAGAGCACCCAAACTGAAATGGCAGAAGAGCAGCACCAAAGAACAAATGCAATGGATAGCTATGTACATAGCTCCAACTGGCTTCAGAGGAGTCAGGTTAGAAGGGAAAACCCTTCAGGTACAGGCAACATCCCAGAGCTTAAACCAAACTTGTATGACCAAAGCCATTCTGATACAAACGTGTCATACTGATAGTTTTGTATCGATGACCAGTGGGTTAAGAATAGGCAAACAAATAGCTGCTGAAAGGAAGATACCAATTTCTCTTTTACTACTTGAAAACTATGTTTGTAATTAACAATAAATAAATAAAAACAGTTCAAAGTTAAAATGAGGTACTGTTATTGAAATGTATGCTTGATGACAGCAAAAACAGTGTTTTCCCACTGGGACTCTAGAACCGACATCCCAGATCCACTACAGTTTGACAGAAATGTGTATGTGTTAAAGCAGTCATTGAAAATAAATATTATACTTATTTGAAATTACAAACCACTTCACACTATTAATCACTTCAGCTAGCTGTGTACTTTTTACACTTGTAATCACTCATGGAGATAAGATTATTGCTAAAGCAGATGCAAAGGTACGTGCCAACAGCTGTCTGAAAAACAAAACTGAATATTTTATATTGAAGAATATTTTCCCAAACATCCTTAACACGTTGAGCTGTGTCCACGCTTTCTAAGATACTACCAGCCTCCAACGATGACCTAGAGCAGCCATTCACAAAACACAAGTGACCAACCCACAGTCCCTCCTCCAGGCAACTGATTTCTCCACACTTTTGCTGTGTTATGTATCAGTGTTTTCTGTAGGACAGAATCATTGCCCAGTTCAGGTTAGAAGGGACTTCCCTAGAGGTACTGCATTTCAAGCCCCTGCTCAGAGCAGGTTTAACTAGATCAGGTCACTCAGGTCAGGATTACCAGCCAGCTTGATGAAAATCCTAATCTCTTAAATCTCTGGGACTAACAAGGAATAAGTAATTTAATAAGCAAAGATTATAATGATTATAAAATATTGAAGAACACTGACAAAAGTTTTTATTCCTTTAAAAATACCAAAAAAAAATATCAATATAAATATAAGAATGAAATTGCTAGCAATATTTTTTTTAAATAACAGCATGCTTAACAGGACAAGTTGATTGCTGAATGATTAAAATGGGTCATTATCAAACACAAGTTCCTTATGACTTATTAAAGATAGTAACCTTTTTTTCGTAACTGTGTAAAACAAAAGGAAACATCTCGGGGGATTTTCACTGAACTTCAGAAGAGCTTCTACCTTGAGCTATGGCTGGAATAACACCTTCAGATCTATTTAAGATGACGCAAAGGCAGGCTTTTATAAACTTCAGCGTGCAACTTTTTATACATTTACACAACCTCCATCACATGAAATCTTTAAATCAAGATTACAAGTAATGTGGCTAAAAGCAACTTTGCAACCTTAGCAATCAGGGCCTGATTGACATCGAAAGTGCTCCTGCAGTTAAAAAACAGAAATGTCCTAGAAGTTACTGGGATTTATGTGCTGGATGATTCAGTTGTCTTTCTAAAACTTTACAGCCCTGCTTTTAAAGGACATATTTTGATTCAGCAAGAAAAAATTACAAGATTAATAACTTTGTCTCTCTAAAACAGAGGCCAGGCTGGAATTACCATGATTTTAAATCTACAAATAGATAAATTTTTGTTAATCTTATTTTTTTTTAATCAGTTGTTCTCTCTATTAACTCAGCAGATTCTCCATTTCTCTCTCTTTTTTTTTTCATGTTAACCTCATTTGAAGTTCCCAAATCTCAAACTGCTTAGCTATTCTGTAGGTATTTCTTTTTTCAAATAGAAAAAAAAAAATAGGGTTACTGTCATGACAGTTTACTTCAGGAGGGGAAAAAAAGAAAAGAGAGAGAAAGAAGGAAAGCCTAGAGTCACAACTACAACAGTGAGTCTTGGAGCACTGAAAAAATACCAAGTGCTAGATAAATCAGAATGAAATACTGGAAATTGGCAACACGGGGCAGGAAATTCCAGTTGTCACATAACCTCTACTGAATGTAAATCAGAAAATGCAGACACAAAGACAAATCTATGGGAGCGCTACAATGGATCAATTTCTTCT
The DNA here is from genome assembly GCA_024606505.1 of Aquila spilogaster. Classification (NCBI taxonomy): domain Eukaryota; kingdom Metazoa; phylum Chordata; class Aves; order Accipitriformes; family Accipitridae; genus Aquila; species Aquila spilogaster. The sequence continues at coordinate 37,707,080 of JANHGO010000012.1, read as the reverse complement.
CTCAATTTATCTCCTAAAATAACACATCGTCGCTTTAACGTGCTGTAGACTTAAATACAATGTTCCTAGCACTGGACAGAGCTACAGCGAGAACCCCTTTTAATTCTGAGCAGGCTCGTTATACCATGGCAAAGCAAAGGTACATACACTCTTCTAATTTCTCCAGCCAAGCACAGAAGAGCACCTTGTATGTTTCACAAGGTCTCCACAGAAAGTGCAGAGAACATGCTGCTGGTACTTGAGCTGTACAAGGAGCATCCTGCAGCTTTTTCACCTCTGCTGCTCCATGAACAAGTGAAGAGATCTGCAGAATATGTAAAACCTTAACTCATTCAAATATATGACATATTAACACCGCCTTCAATGTAATATACAACTGACTTTGTATGCATGATAGTCTCTTTAGTGAGATAAAGAATAAAGCAGTTTAATTGTATTTTTAAAAGTAGTCAAAGCTATATTTCATTCCATACTTTTTCCCCAAAACCAAATATGTAACATCATATTTACGAGGTAAAAGAGAATATGACAGCTGTTGTGGCATAACTATATAAACCATATTACTCACAAATTGTTTACAGTAAAGACCTTGGCAATGGTTGATGGCAATTTTTTTTTTTATATCCAGGTCCAGTGACCTAACTCGTTGCTCACTCTCTTAATGACAGTATAATGATTTTCTCTATTACTGTTACACATCTTGGAACTGAATTAAAAACAAGGTACTTATCCCAGGCATTGGATCACTACCATCAGACTTATCCTCTACTCAGCAAAGCTCTATAGCTGCTTAGGTATCTACATCAGATACATTAATAACTAATAGCGATAGACTACTATTAATGTACAGACTAAAAGTAAGCAAGCAACTTCTGGCCTAGGTGGATTACCTTTTGGGCAAAAGATCTGCAGATTCATTTATACTTGTATACATTATGATTTAAGCCAATGAATCACTTGACAGATGAAAAGCATCAGAAAGCTAGAACTGTAAGACTGACAGAAGAATGGACAGAAAGTAGTTGAGAATACAACAACACTGAAGATTTTATTAGGAGTTCAGTACCTAACTTGTGTGTGAGTCTCTGGATGAAATGTACATGAGTAAAGCTAGAGTCTGGAAAATGTGAAATGCCCAACGTTTTAATACTACCAACTGCATATCACACATCCAGCCACATACACCTATCAGAGTAAGCATAAGACCTCCGCCTCTGTTTGAAGGCTGAAATCCCAGTTTAAGTACGTCATGTTTCCACAGCAGGCAGAAGAGCTGCCTGCCAGCAGCCAATCTGCTGATTTTATTTGAAACTATTCTTAGATTGAGACTCCCGTGACAATAAAGATACAAAAGAGAAGGTATTCTGTCTTAAAGGACCTATAGAGGACTATTTTGAACAACTCTTGTGTCAAAACACCCTACTTAGCAGGACACGCAGCTCCAAGTATAAAAGTATACTCAAGGGAAAGAGCAAAACAGAAGCACAGGGACAAAGTCATCACTGCGTTAAGGTGGTTTTGTGCAATTCATTGCTCTTGTTCAGGAACAGTCCCTTAGAGTGATGTGGGACTGATGGGCAGGAGTGACTCACCTTGACAGAAGGCACCCTCCACACCACAGCCCAGGGCTCTGTCCTCTGTGCTTTAGTAGTGGTACTCGAAAGGTAAGTTTTACAGAGTGAATGTAATCCAAAAGGGCACGTACAGAGATGGACAAAGTCTTATTTCAAAATCAGATATAAAATAGTAATTCACTTTTAACACATTACTTACAGTTGCAATGTTCTGTGGCAACACATTCTGCCTGACTTGCTTTTGCAACAAGAAAGCAACAGGGTTCATAACATCTTCTGTTAATTATATAAAAATTCTTAATTATTCTTCAACATTTCCCTTGAGACTAGTAATTTCAGGTGCTAACTAATAAACGAGTTATTCTTGTATGCTAAACCATCTCAATTGTTCATACTTACTCTGAGTGCTCAGCTTCATCACTGAATCACAGGAACACCCTATGAAATCTCAACAAGGTGTCAAATATCAAACGTGTACCAGGCAGATGTGCACCCGAGGAGGCAACCAAGTCACGTATAGTGAGGTTGCTCCAGTTCTCCATATTTCCTCTGAATATTCGTCTGCATAGACTAGCTGCAGAATATTTATACTATTACTGACTTGCCACTTTGGCCACATATACTGCGGCTTTAAATTAGAGGGAATTTTGCTCCTCGTCTTCAAGTCTCAACAATCCTATCTAAAACTATGCTCGTGCTGTGTTTTGTTTCAGCAGCACATGCACATGGCAAGGAAGTAGCACAAAAGACACCTGTGTTGCCACCAGGAGGACTAATGGCTGCAGATAGGATTTGCAGGGAGCAGCACTCAATAAGGTAGAAGCATGCTCTTATCAGTGGAGCACAAGATAACAATTGCAGGGAGCTGACAGCTCAACTGCACGCAGAGCACACTGCCAGCTGAAGCACCATGTTATCAAATCATCACTTTTAAAGCAATCTACATAAAGAAACAGAAGGTTCTGCTTGGTAAACAGCACGGATAACTTGCTGTTACTTGTCTGTACCAGTGCAATACAGCCTTGAGAGATAAAACTAGAGGATGGGTGCTGTATACGTGTCATGTGTCTCCTTTAACTGAAAAGGCCACTGATTCAATTTGGCTCACACTTTACCACTCTGAGTATGTCAAAAGTCAAAATTAAAGGTCATCAGCAAAAACTCATATAAAGATGCATGTTACTGTGATACAAACAAGCCGAACAACATACAATGGATTATAAGCGAAGAGCTAATTCCTTAGTGGACATTTAGTTTACAGAAAATGAATTCTGAAAGCACTAACACAATGGGAACTAGCTATAACAGATATCCGCACAGATTTTATTCTAGAAGTCGTCCTGTAGATTTTAACATTTTTTCCACACACTGCCACAAGATGAAAAAATGACAAAAACTTCAGTAACTGATTTTGATTGAATAATCCATCTTCACACTATGCAAAATTAAAAATCCTCAGCCACAGAATAGTGAAGAACAACTTACAGCATAACATTGCACCAAAGGAAACATATACTTATTCCACTTTCTTTGATATATCATTCCATGATAGAGCTACTAAGAGCAGAAAGAGGCACACACATCTTCAAAACCTACTTAAAATATTAATTGTAAAGCACAGCATATTTGGCAACTCCTTCCCTGTTGCTTCCACTCAAGTGTAAAACAACATCTCTGCGAATTCTGATGTGCCACAGTCTTCCTTCCTCAGGCAGTGATCTTATATCTCATTAGCTAAGTAGGTCTGAGTGGGATCAGAACTGAAAATGTGCAAAGAGGTCAAGACTCAAACCTAGAGGGTATCTATACGTGAGAAGAATTCAAACACACCCACACAACATTCATCTGAACATTTCCAATCTCCTCATTAGACACAAAGACCTGTGGCTGGAGCAAGCACCATGCTGAGATTGTTCCCCCAAGATATTCAGAGATCAATTGTTCTGTTTTTTATTTCATGGCCTATTTAGCATGATTTTACATGATACATGCAGACACTGATTCTCTATACCACTTGCTCACTTAAAAGAATTACCCCCCTTCTTCTGCAAAGTCATGGGACAAAATTAATAAAACAATGCACAGGCAAACACGTAAATGAGCTCAACTTGAGATTCTCTCGGTGTTTTAGCTCAGGCGAGATTTCCTCTGCTGTTAGCAGCTGTGCCCCACAGCAGCTCTGCCATGATTTTGACCAGTATGGCTGCCGCTTCACCTTACCTGTACCAAACATAAACATGATGGCTGTAGTCATTCACAAGGCTTTTTGCGCATACATAGGATGCCTTAAATGCTAGAAACCAGCACTAAGCATTCAGAAAGCTCCTTATCCAGACATGTAATATTATTTGTTTTGCAGATCAAAATTTAACAACTTTAAATTGAGCTATTAAAAAAAAATAACTTGGTTACTTGTAAAAAAAACACAAAACAAAACAGAATAACGGAAGTATTGCATTATCTCTCTATGATATAGATTCTAAAGGGAATAAGTATTAATTATTTCCAAAAAGCTATACTTGGGCTTTACGTCCACAGTTGTTTTTTTTTTAACCAAACCTATAAAATCATTAGAACCAAACAATTTTTAGAATTTCATTGCTGCCAAATTGCCTGCAAAGACAACTACAATAATTCACATTCTTCTTTTTCAGTTGTGTTTGATACCATTTAACGATTGCCCATTTCCTAGCACGTGGTGCTCTCAGCTTTCTGCTTTTATCTATTTATTCTTCATCATTATTATCTTGTTGATTAACTTCTCCTTTAATCGCTTTTTATTTTTTTTTTAATCCAAAGAAGTTCTCTTTCATTATTTCATTCTTTGGCATCTAATGAATCAGGCCTGCACAGATCCCAATTATCATTGGTATTCTTATGTCTCAGTATTACCTCCCACTCCATTTACTTGTAACTGCTTTCAATTTCACAGATACACATATATATATTTATATATTAAACTGGCAAGTTTGTCATGTTTACTCTAACATTGACTACGCTGTGCTTTTACATAGCAAACAAAATTATCATAATTGCCTTTAGTTCAGTGATCAGCTACTTAGATTAATGGTAACACAGAAGAATGAGGAGCTCCTATGTAATCTAAGGTAGTTGCAGTATTCTGCATAAAACGCTTTTTAAAGAATTCATGGAATGTATCATCTGTGACAACATGAGGGTCATCTCATTACTTCCAAAAGGGATAAACAAGAAGGAATCAATAGATGAAGTATGCTAGATTTATTTCAAACATCTTCCATAGCAGAACATGGGAGAGAGGCACCAGAACCTTACAAGGCAAGCTCGGGAAGCCAGGCTCCATGGGAACCGACTGCTGAATGCACTAGAAACATCTGCCCATGTTTTAAAAGGAGAGATATAATTACATAAATATTCTTCTTGTATTTTCCCCCAAATGAAATGATGTACTTGAAGTAAAAAAGAAATTTGAATTCTTATCATAGAATTATCTCAGTCTTTTTCTTAAAATTGAAAAGAAGAAAACCAACTATACAGGAAACTTCTAATAGATGTACACGTTTTTTACTCTCATGAAGGCACAGATATTCTGGTATATTAAAAGGAATCTTTTTAAAGGAAGAAAACTGTAGCACTACTGACCTAACTTTCCTTGAAGGTTTAACTTATGTTCTGTTTTCCTCAACTGTTAAATCCTGTTTTGCATAACGTTAAAATACAAATGTATTTTCTGTCAGTGAAGGCTGCACTTCAGGAAGGAAGAAAGCAAAATGTGTGGCTGCATGTATATCAGCGATCAATTACTCAATTTCACAAGCATTTTAAGGTTGAAAAGGATGGCTTATGCCATAACACCTAAACAATTCACACACACTTGGGAGGACAAATATTCTCCTTAGAAACCAAGGCTTCTAAGAGTCTAAATCATTACTGAAAATAAAATTCAGTACCCTTGCAAAACATTACTGCATATATGGTAACAGTAGCGTGTTTCCCAAAGCTGATAAAAATTAGGATTTAAATATGCAAATACTCATACATCAGTAACTCACATGTAAGTATTCTCTCTGCATAATAACAGACATACATAATATACATCAATAATATACAGTCATAACTGAATGCTTTTAATTATTCTCAGGATCAAAGCCCTTATTAAAAAAATTCAGATTAAAGTTTTCTAATTGTAATAGTCACGATAGACTTACACATGAACATAATGAAATAAAGTCCTCTAATAAGCTCCATGTTTTGCCTATACAATAAGATAATCTTAAAAATAATCAGTGTAAATAAGTGATAGAGACAAAAAACAAAGAGGTGAAACTGTAAAGAATACTAACGTGTACCAGGTAAACAGGAAAAATAACAAAACTCCAGAAACAGTATTCCTTAGGTAGTATGGATGGCTCACCATGTCTCTTAAGTGATAGGAAAGCTGAACCAATGGTTGGCTCTCCCTAGGCTAATGACCTGAAACTAATATCCAGGTAATGACCGATACTGAGGGGCTGCAGTAAGAAAAAACATCAAGTCTGCTGGGCTCCACCTGTGCTAGAAACAGCAAAGCTGAGCTCTTCCTAAGAGAGCAGAAACTGAGACTGCTTGAGACAACTGCTCACCAGCAATAGCTACATCAAATCTTTGGTGACTTGGACTTTGTAAGATATACAGCAGCTCAGTATTTCCTGTGAACATATCTCACACTGGTGATGAAAGAGCCACATCTTTCCCGAGGTCTTCTAAAACTGAGATGATAGCAGGTAAGGCAGCCAGAATAGAAAGCTGTAATTTTGTACTGGAGTGACCCATCAGTGATGGGTTATTTGGAAAGGAGTGAAAACTTCAGAGATGTGAATAATGGTTTTGTATTTCATAAGTGCTTCCGATTTTTTAAACCACTTTTAGAAATGGCTAGCATCTTCCTTGTTACCTCGCAAAAATGGAATACAAAAATATGACTAGCTGAGGTGAAATTCAAAGCCTACCCAAACTATGAAGACCTATGAGATTAATTTCTTTGGAAAAGCATAGTTTCTATTTATGTTGCATTAGAAAAAGATTACGACTCAAATATCATTGTTTTCTGGGGAAAAAAAATAAAAGGTAAAAACCAGATGCAGTGTAGAAACGGTCTGAATTATATTGGCTGAATTAGGATAGATTTAAAAAGTATGGTGTATATACTTCACAGGGTCTCAAATAGCAAACAGTGAAAATTTGAACTTGCAAATAGGAGCTGTAATGCTGTAATGGGATGGAAAGTACCATGATAATAGTGGGGTCGCAAAGTCTTTGGCTACAGCAAATGAGAACAGGCCCAAATACAGCAAACACAGAAATGAAGGAAAGGAGTTGCTTACCTTTAGAAGGCCTCAAGGAAGCAGGAATCTTCTGCAAGAGATGCCTTTGCCTCCACTGTCAACCCTTAAATGAGGTCTGGGAAGTGGTGGATCCTGGCTCCATCCCTTCCAATCACTCAGGTACACTGCATGCACCTGAGCTTCCCTAGGTTGGCCCTGCCTTCCCACCAGGTGTTCAATCATTGTTTCAGGTCATGACAGCATTTCTGCTATAGGAGCCAAGAAATTTCTCTACATATCTGTTTTAGAAACAATTGAAGATGAGGTTTATACATTACCAAATGTTTGGCTGGGTGCTACAACCTACTATCCTATATCTATGCATGGCTGGGAATTGTTTTCAGTTTTAGCATTCAGAGTCTCAGCTTCCACTCTTGGCTAATGTTTCCACTCTGCCTGCTGCATTGAAGAATCATCCCATACCAAAAGTTTCATCCACAACTGGGGAATTCCCTTTCTTTAAAGCAAATGAATTAAATAAATTAAATAAACAAGAATAACATAAACCAAACAAACAATAAAACACCAACCACACCCCCTTCAAACATCTCAGCACCAACAAAACAAGAAACAGAAACTCAAGGAGTTGCACTACATAGTGCCGCAGGCTGGCCGCCCAGCTCATGCATACCCTGTTCTGCAGAAAGAAATCAAGCAGAGCAGTAAGGTACACTGAAACTTGCTAGCTGTGTTCGTCCTTGCATCACTGTGCATGTTTCTCAATTCTGTGCTATACTCTCACCACAAAAGATTTCACAGCAGTTTTTGCTTCAATACATCAGATCAGCATTAGGACTGCTGAATAAATATGGCTCTATGGCAACAAGGATGGGCTAATTAAAAATACTTGCAATGCAGAAGATTCAGACTAACAAGCATTTTTTAATGACCAGTTACAGACATTTTGCAAAAGAAGCTACGCATAGCATGAATTCGGTGTCCTTAATTCCCCAAGGCCAAAGTACGTCAGCAGTACCCAAGCTGTGGTACCACTCACACACAGCCCTGTCCCTGGCCAGAAGCTGAACCTCCACCACTCACTGGCTCTTTTTCAATATTTGGTCCTGGCTGGCAGGCCTCTGAGGGCCTCACAGTGTGGCTAAATTTAAAGGCAGCTTCTGAAAAGAAGCTCCAGACATGTTCCTCTGTTGTTAGCATTTCATCAGCTACTAGTTTGTTTCAGCCTAGACAGCAACAATGCCCACTGTGTGCTTAAAGCCAAATATTCCTCTATCTCTCATAACAGTAGATTTGTTATTGACTTGCTTTAAAAATATTAAAATATTTTTAGCACTATCAAACTCTTTAAAAGGTGTCTACTATCATTAGAGCCACAGGTGAAATGGCAACGGCAGAGAATTCTTTGAATCCCATTAAAGATCTGAGCTTTAAAGTGCTGGAGCACCTCCTAGGCTGGCTGGGACAAAGGACAGGAACCAACAAGAGCCACACACTGATCTTTCACACAAGAGAATGAGGACAGATTTGCCATTTAGTACTGTAAAAAGCAGTGGGAACACAAAAGTAACTACTCAGGCAAATATCACTAAAAAATAGGGGAGACCTATATTTAGATTCATTTTCTGGTTTAGTAAGGATTCATATTTGCTTTTGTGGAAAACAAAGGTAAAAAACACATAGAGCTATCATTTACCTGTAACTCATCTTCTTTAAGATTATATACGGTAATCCATTTTAAAATTTTAAGCATATCTTAGAACAAAAAGCTGTAAACTGAACTTGATCCAGCAATATTGTTTCTAAACAATACATATATTCAAACATTCACCCAGATCCAATGAATTTATGTTTACTGCCTGATTCATGCTGTATTTGAAAGAACATCCACTATCACTATCAACATACAAATGAATGTACAAATGAAACAGACACATAACCTGTAAAAAGAAATACCAATTTTCAAGCTGTTTCTATTTGTCAGGTGTGGCACTGCTAGCTGTATCACAGTAGCATCATTATCAAATGATAGGATGAGAAATAGTTCTAGCAACGAGAGCAGTCTAGAGGCTTTTGTTTGGTGAGAAAGTAAACTCTGGATCACTCTTACTTAAAAGTTAAATTTTACAAGTGTAAACCAGAATATTTTTGTGGTGTAGAAAATTATTATTTTGTAGTCTCCTGTAACAGCTCTCCCATGCATTCATTTCTTGAATTGCCTAGATCTTTTTCCATTAAGTTTTCCCTTAAATGCTGTTCACTCGGCATCCACATTCAGGAGCTTCATAAATTTCTTGCTAAAACCTTCTGTCCTTAATCCTGCCTGTGGCACTGAAGCAGCTGCATGGCTAGATCCTGCTGGGGGTAGGGGGCTGAAAAGGACAAAGAACATCTTGCATTTTTCCAGGTTTTTTTTTGTTTTTTTTTTTTAACTTTGAGAAAGTAACTGAGTGTATAAGTAAAATAACTAAATACTTCTAAAAAGAATGTTGAAAATATTGCAATTAACATATTAGTTTATATTTGTATTCTGTGTCACTAGTTTTTAAAGGGAAGAATTGTCCCCCCAGCCACTATCCACGAGATGCGACAGTCAAAGTTAAGAAGGAGAACAGTTAAATTAGATGGGACTCATAACTTGGAAACACTGCTAAGAACTATGGAAAGCCTTGAAGAGTCCAAATGAGGACTGTGGCTTTCTTACAAAAAGTCCTGCATAAATTCACAGTTACACATCTGTTTTTTTTCCCACTTTCATTTACTAATCTTTTAAAAATAAGCCATTTTGTATCCTGCTTGGTATTTCTATGATGACATTTGAATTGTACTTTGGAGTCCCCAGCTACTAATAGAGCTCAAGGTAACTATTAGTTTTACATTTAAATAACAACAAAAAGTAGAACAAATTAAGAAAAGCAAATACAGAAACAAATTTAATTACAGTTTTCATATACACACAGGGAGGGCAGGAAACCTGAAGAGAAAGGAGCTACATTTCTTCAGAATCTGCTTATTATGTGGGTATTCAAGAACACACATTCTGTCCTCTCAGACCTGCTGTGAACAGTTTCTCTCACATCATGCAGTCAAGAAGGGAACAACTGAAGAAGAATTTTAGGATTAATCAGTGTGTTAATTGAGGTTATCTAGATTGTGATAGATGGGGACAACATACTAAACAAGTTACTAAGGCAGCTGAACTCATCTGTTAAAACCAAAATTAATGGATAAACAAAATTAAGTTCACTTTCTCATTGATTTTTATCCAGCTGTACTGGACTATAAAAGAGCTATCAGGGAAAGCTATCCATTAGCTGTCAACTCAGAATGCCTTAAGAAGCAATTGCTAATCCTCCAGTGATGTCTCACTAAATCCTAATCTCTACAAATTGCTCTTAGGAAGAGCATTAAACTTGACATCAAACCAGGTCTTTAATGCTTCCTAACGTTATTCAACCTGTGAGCCATTAGAGATCATACAATGCAATACAACTTTTAAATCCAGTAAAAAATGCATAAATCAGATAGATGATGTCACTGTCAGGTCTAGATCTTCCTGTGTTTTCTGTGCTGTGAAAAAAAAAAGGAAAGCGGAGCATCCTAAATAAAAAAAATCTTACAATTCATAAAAATTAGGAGGCAACTATTACACTTCAGTTTTGCTTTGCAATATGATCTCTTCTTACACACATATATATAAAGTTTTAAAAGGGTATTAAAAAAGGGTAGAGAATGATTCTTCAAAATTTCAGTGCTCACATCACTTCAGATAAGCAGTAGAATTAAAAACCCATTAATTTTTTCACCTTGTCAAAATCTTAATTGTTTCACCTAGAATGAGAACGGCTAAACCAGTATGAAATTGATATAAATTAATAAGGCTCTAAGACTACGATTAAAATAGCATTTTAGGAAAACAGAATTGGATTTGTTGGATCCCGTGAGGTTCTCCTGAGCCCACTGCTTGAGCCTGTCTAGATCTCTCTGAATGGCATCCCATCCTTCAGGCATGCTGACTGCACCACACAGCTTGGTATCATCTGCAGACTCATTGAGAGTGAAATGGATCCCACTGTCAATGTCACTGATGAAGATGTTAAAGAGCAAATACTCTGGGAAGTATTATTTGTTCCTTGGGAAGCAGAAAAGAATTAAAAAGCCAAGGTAACTTACTTTTAAATGAAAAGTTAATCCCTTTTTAAATGATGGAACAAATTTTTTGAAGATATCTATCATTCAGAGTACGTATTCCCTTCACCAAATTTTAATATTATGTTAGAATTTAATAGTACTAGATAATGGTCTGAAATTAAGAAAAGTCACTAAATAAATGGGAAACCACTAGAAACAGTTTATCTCCTGGAGAGGTTAGAGACATAAGCCCATAAAAACACAGATTTCCAAGGTAAAAGTGCAGCAGTACACATAACCAAGAGATGTTACACATAGTCAAAAGACAGTTACATGTGAATCAAGACAGAAACTACCCCATATGTAGAAGAAAGGATAGGTCTATTTAGCCTGCTATGTCAGTGATCTATTTGGTCCTTAGAAGACAAATTTAGTAGCTGCAAACTCATAATATTATAAGAGAAGAGAAGGGAAAAGTAGTAAATAATGGGAAATCATATCAAGACATCCTTGGCATCCTCTCCAGATGAGGACATTGTATTCTGAATGAAGGAATCAACATGAAACTGATCCTTCATCAGAGAGTAAAACTGCTCTGAATACTGTTTGTTCAAGAAATCATTCACATAATTGGTATTACAGCTGTCAGATAGTCAGGCAGAGAGATACAAAACAAAGCCCCAGAAGTATCCACAGTCAAAAGTTAACTGGTAGACAACACAGAGGATAAGGACTTCACAGAACCACAGAATTTTAGGTGCTGGAAGGGACCTGAGAGATCATCGAGTCCAACCCTTCTTCTAAAGCAGGTTCCCTACTGCAGGTCACATAGGTAGGGATTCAGGCAGGTCTTGTATATCTCCAGAGAAGTAGACTCCACAGCTTCTCCGCACAGCCTGTTTCAGTGCTCTGGCACTCTGACAGTAAAGAAGTTCTTCCTTATATTACTTCCTGTGTTCCAGTTCCCAGCTTAACGGAAGAGCAGACTCCGTGAATTCAAAAACATGAGCACCAGGGAGTGCTTTGGAAAATTCCATATTTATGCAGTACTGTCATATCAAGAATGTGATTTGAGGAATCACAAGAATTTGGAAGATATATATCCTTATTGCTTTAGGAAAACATTTCAGAGAATTATTCTCTAATATCTTATCTCCATGTCTAACACAATAGGATCTCAATATATAAAGATAATACTAGAAATTATAATTTGAAAGCAATGAGCACATGAAAACAATATCTGAGAATAATCTTAAAATATTTTCTTGTGAAATAAGGTGAGGAAAGACTCGGAGGAGAGTGCATAATTTGATAATTCCCCATCTGAAATACAGAAAAAAAAACCTACTCCACTGTGGCCACAGGATGATCAGAGAATATACCAAAAGGTGAAAAAAAAAGAATATATTCTGAGTCTTTTTTTGTTACTTCTAGCAGCAAAACATAGAATCAACTTGGGCAGATCCCCTGTTCCATCGCTGAATGTGCCTGCACTGGAGCTGATCGCCTCTGAAAAACGTCAGTACCTGTCATGGCTTTATGAATTCTGGTTATCGGTATTCCACATCATAACATCATATAAAGAACTGGGAGTTAAAGAGTT
>JANHGO010000012.1:37669341-37694372 GCA_024606505.1 Aquila spilogaster | reverse complement strand
TTAGCAACAACTGAAAACATCAGTGTTATCAACATTCTTCTCCTACTGAACTCAAAACATAGCACTGTACCAGCTACGAGGAAGACAATTAACTCTATCCCAGCTGAAACCAGGACAGTATGAAAACTTGAAGAGTGATTAAAGTTTTTATATTTAAGTGCTTCTGATTTTTGTATAGTATTTATAGACGTGACTAGCATCTTCCCTTCATTACCTACCAAAAGTGGAATAAAAAAATATGACTATCTGGGGTGAAAGTCAAACCCTACCCCCATGATAAATTTGAGGAGCTGTGTGATTAATTTCTTTAGGAAAAAAGGTCTGTATTTATATTGCATTAGAAATAAATTATGAACTCAAATGTCACATTTTCAGGGGGAAAAAAAAGTAAAAATATCAATTAGATACAGAGTACAAATACTTACAGTTTAAACTGAATTACCTTGCTTGAATTAGGGTAGACTTATGAAGTATGGTTTACAGCTCACAGAAGATCTCAAATAAAGACAATCAGCAGAAGTTTGAATTTACAAGTAAGAGCTGAGAAACATTTTTTTCCAAAGATGGCACCCAAAGATGCCATACTTCAGAGGATACTCTAGTCTGACTAAAGACTTGTTTGTAAGAGCAGGCTCAAAGAGTAATCCAAATACTTCTGAAAACTCTCATTCCCGAGGAGACACTTTTACTACTGGAACATCACATACAGTCATCAGCTCTGCAACGAAATTTTTAAAACAGTCCGAGATGGAAGCACAACCTTTGTTCTTTACATGTATCTGTACGTGTCAGAGAAGGCTACTGGGACTGTCATAGAAATCTACAACACAGCTTTAAAAAGGGTTTGAGACTGAAGCACAAATTTTGCTCTTTACATTTATCCCCACATGCCATTGTAAGTTATCAGCAGTGTTGTAGAAATGTACAGATTGTCTCAAAGTTGATAAACATTACTGAAAACAGTCATGTCTAAATACTTGTTTTAAAGACTGCTGAGGATGAGGTTTGTGCACTACCAAATACTAGGTTGGGTCCTATAACCACAAGTCCTCACTTTCAAATATCTATGTATGGCTGGGAAAACTGTTTCCAATTGGAACGTTCAGAGTTTCAGCCTCCGCTCTTGCATAATGTTTTCACTTTGTCTACTACACTGAAGAATCTTCTGCTACCAAGAGTTTCAGCCACAACAGGGGAAGTCCCTTCCTCAGCTGCTTTAAAACAAAACATCTTAACAGCGACAAAATAAGAAACAGAAAATCAAGGTGGTACCCTATGCAGTGGAGCAGGCTGGCAGCCCAGCTCTTGCAGCCCTCCGGGCGAACCCGTACTCTCTTCTGCAAGAAGAAACTAAATGGTGCTGCAAGGAAGACTTCCCTTGGCTAGACTGACACTTACTACCTAAGAAGAAATGTTTGTTCATCTTCCCAGCATTCCGCAGGTTTTTCAATTTGGTCCTATACGTGAAAGATTTAACAGAAGTTTTTGCTTCAGTATGCTAGGTCAGCATTAAGATCATTGAATAAATAGGGCTCTGTGGCAACAGGGGTGTGCTTATTAAAAAATATTTCCAGCGCAGAAGGTTGAGACTGACAAATATTTTCAACTGATGAGCTGTAGCAATTCTGTAAGAGAAGCTATACGCAGCCTGAGTTCAGCGTTGTTAACTCCCAAAGGCAAAAGTACGTCAAAGCAGTTGAGCTGTGGTATCACCGACACACCGCCCTCGCCCTGTTAAGAAGCTGGACTTCCGTGTCCTATTTAAATCACATGCTCTTAGGTAGCAGGGCTCCGAGACACTCATAGTGCTGCTAAATTTAAAGACCACTTCTGTAAAGAAGCCCCAGACATGTTTCTCTGTCGTTAGGGAAAAAGTAACACTTCCCAAACTCTTATTTTAACTGAGACAGCAACGATGCCTAGTTTGTGCTTAAAGCCAAATATTCTTGTACTAATAACAGTAGATTAACGATTGAACGCTTTAAAAGTAAGAAACGGTTTCTAGCATTAACGTGCTCTTAAAAGGTGTCTGCCATGGGCAGAGCCACAGGTGAAAGGGCAACGGCGGAGAGATCTTCAGATGACACTGAAGATTGCAGTTTGCCTTGATGCTCCGAGCGGGCCGGTGCTGCAGGAAGCCCTGGCCGCCTCAGCAGGTGTCGCGCACCCCTGGAGCAGCCCCAGCCTGCAGGGGTCAACAGACAGGGGTGGGAAGAGCCCCACACTGGTCTTCCACATCAGAAACCGAGTAATAGTTTTGCTACCTGGTACTGTAAGAAGGTGCAGAAACACAGGAAAGAAACTACTCAGGCAAATAGCACCAAAGACAGGGACGACTTATGTTTAGAGTCATTTTCGGGCTTAGTAAGGATTATTTGCTTTTGTGGAAAACAAAGGTTGAAGACACTTAGAGCTACCATTTGAGTATAACCAGTTTGCTTAAGAAGATTATATATTGTAAATTGTTTTAAAATTTTAAGCATATATTAGAACATAAACCTATAAACTAAACTAGGTCCACCAGGGAAAATTATTTCTAAACAAGAAGATACACGCTCTGACGTTCACTCAGACCTTAGGAATATATGGTTGCTATCTAGTACATGCTGTATTTCAAAGAGAATCCACCATCAGTATTAGGAAACAAATGAAAGTACAAATGAAACAGCATCATAAAACCTACAAAAATAATTGCAAATTCCAACTCTATTTCTACAACAATTTCTCAGGTGCAGCACTGATAACACTGTGTCACAACTGCATCCTATCAAAGGCATGGCAGGATGGGAAATGTTTCTTGCAAAAACAGCAGCCTAGAGGCTTTGTTTTGTTATAAAGTAAAGCTCTTGATCACTATTACTCAAAGTAAAATTTTAAAGTGTAAAATGGATTATTTTTGTAGTATAAAATGGCTTATTTTGTAGTCTCCTGTAATAGCTCACCCAAGTATTAATTTCTTGAATTTATAAAAATGGTGTCTAGATCATTTTCCCTGCAGCTTTCGCTTAAATATTATTCACTCAACATTCACATTTAGTTTCCTTGTAAGTTTCTTACTAAACCCTTTTTTTCTTAATCCTGCCTACTGCTGAGTAACAGCTCCATAGCTAGTTCCTGCTAAGGGGAGAGAAAAAAAAAAAAAACAAAACCCAGACATTTTTATTGGACTCTTCCCAAATGTATTGGATTTTTTTTCACCTTTAAAAAGTAAGTGAAGGCATAAAATAAATAGATAAATAAACAAATGCTTGTTCCTACATAAATTGTGAAAATATTGCAACTGAAATATTGGATTGTATTTATTCCATGTCACTAACTTTTAAAGGGAAGAACTGTCCCCCAGTCAATATTCAACAGATATGAAAGCTAAAATTAAGAAGCAGAGTGCTTAAATTAGATTACAACTGTGGGAATACTAGTAGATTGAAATGAAGGCTGTGGTTTCCTCACAAAAAGTCCTGCATAATTGACAGTTACATAGTTCTTTTCACTCCCATTTATCAATCTTTAAAAATAAAGCCATTTTATACCATGTTTGCTATTTCTATGATGACATTTGAAACGTGCTTTGGGATTCCCAGCTAATAGTAAAGTTCAAGGCAACTATTAGTTTGAAGTTCAAATAATAGCAAAACGTAGAACAGATTAAGAAGAAACAAATACAAAAATTAATACAACTACAGTTTTACTTTGCACATAGGGAAGGCAGGAAATATGAGGAAAAAAAGGGTTCCTTTTCTTCAGGCTCTATTTATCTGGGTATTGATGAGCACTTGTTCTGTCTGCTCAGACATGCCGGGAACACTTTCCTTCACGTTGTGCAGTCAAGAAGGGAACTACTGAAGAAGAATTTGAGGATTAATCAGTGTGTTAATTGAGGTTATCTAGATCATGATAGATGGGGACAACATATTAAGCAAGTTACTATAGCAGCCAAACTCATCTGTTAAAACCAAAATTAATGGATAAACAAACTTAAGTTCACTTTCTCATTGATTTTTATCCAGCTGCAGTGGACTATAAAAGAGCTATCAGGGAAAGCTATCCATTAGCTGTCAACTCAGAATGCCTTAAGAAGCAATTGCTAATCCTCCAATGATATCTCACTAAATCCTAATCTCTACAAATTGTTCTTGGAAGAAGCATTGAACTAGTCATCAAACCAGGTCTTTAATGCTTCTTAGAGTTATTCAACCTGTAACCCATCAGAGATCATACAAAGTACTGAAACTTTTAAATCCAGTTAAAATAAATAAATCAGATGGATATTGTCAACCGCAGATCTACACCTTCCTGTGTTTTGTGTGCTGTGGAAAAAAAAAAAACCACAGGAAAATGGACCATTATAATAATAATAATAAAAAAAAAACCTCTTAAGATTCATAAAAATTAAGAGACTACTGTTGCGTTTCAATTTTGCTTCACAATATGATCTCCTATTAGGAAAGGGTATAAAACATTCTTATTAAGTGGTGGAAAAGAGATTCATTAAAATTTCAGTGCTCATATCATTCCAGATAAACAGTAAAATAAAAGGACATTATTTTTCTCACCTTGTTAAAATCTTGATTGTCTCACCTAGAATTATATGAGATGCAACCACTAAAATGGGTACAGCTAAACCAGTATGAAGTAGATATAAATTAATAAGGGTCTAAGATTAACTCAACATTTTAAGAAAGGAGAAAACAGTGATGGAGCTTGAAAAAAATATCGAATAGGGATATTAATTTCACAGAATAACTGTAAAAACATTACCATCTCCCTCTTATGTTGTTAAAGGAAACAACTTTTTGCTTCCCAGTGCCACAGAAGCAGTTCACTTGAAGACTTTCAATTAGAGTTCTGGTGAGAGCAAAGAGGTAAAAATTACCAATTGCAGATAACAATCTAAAAAAGTTGAAGTTCTTCAACTGAGACAAAAACAAGGTATGATGCTTAAGCAGAAATGATCAACCACACAGCACAGAAATGTCTAACAAATCATAAAAACAGCCAGACAACCAAAAAAAAAGACAGAAAGGATGCCACACTGAAGCAAAGGGCATCATCTATTCTACCTATGCACCTCAGAAAGAACAACAAAAGTAGTGTCATGTTAGACATTAGAAAAATTTTCCAAAGGTAAGGATTGCAAAACACTAGAATAAAACCGTCTTTGTTCAAGCTCAAAGACTGGGCAACAGGGCGTTACAAATCCTCAGCTTATACCTGATCCTGCCCTGAAGAGGAAACTCTGAGAAGACATTGGAAGGGACTAGTTTGTAGGTTCTGCTTTTGCGATTGCATGAATTCACAAATGCTGATGTCCAAAACAGAAAGGGAGAAATAAAAAAAACAAACAAACAAACAAAAAAAACCCACCCCAAACCACCACACACACCTCTCACACTAGAAAACTTACAAATATTTTGGTAAAAAAATTGCAGTGGTACAACTCAAGTGAATCAATGAGGTTATAGAAGATAAGAAGAAAGTTGGAGGCCATGAGATGAAGTTCATACTATGGAAACTGCAACCTTATGTCGGAGTAACTCTGAAAATAACATTTTTAGCCTATAAAAAGCAATTGAATATAAAGGTTACACAGTAAAATAATACAAGTGGGCATACAAATCGGTTGACAAAAATAATTTTTCAACAGGCAAACAATTACAGACCCATATATATCAAATTAGATAAACATATTACTAGTATTCTGCATTTTCAGAGACCATTTTGGGCTAATTGCTCAAGATATTTTGAAATGAGTATACTAAAGCTTATGATGTCACAGAACCCTTTACAAATCTGAAAATACAGTTTTTATTTAAGTTGTGTCTACTGTTTGGTGAAATACATCAAGAAGTAACGATAGGCCAATGTTTCAAATAAAGAAAAGGAATGGAGACTAAGTCCAGATGACATTTTTAACAGCAATGATGGGTGTTGAATAGCTGGGGTTAGATGTAATGGGAATCGCTGTTTGTTCAGAACTTTTTAACAGATTAGGACACTTGTTTAAACAACTAATCCCATACTTTCTATGCTGCCATTTTAACATTGTTCTAACTCATGACATTACACATAAGGGACTATTTTACTTCATAGATGCTTATCCTGAGTTCTACAGAACCACTATTAAGGCTGTATATGACTTGTGGTGATATGTTTTAATTGCACGATCAAGAAAATGGTTAAGTATGGACGAAACAGAATTTAGCTGAATTCTTTCACCGAAGTACCGTACAGTAGAAGTTTTACTGTGTGTGATCTCTGAAAAAACAAATGCACTCATACATATTGGAATATATGATACATCTGCAAATAAAAAAAATCCCACTATCATATTTAACAGAATATGGTACTACCTAATATGCAATAAAATGTTCTATTTTTAATATTTTGTATTGTCCTTTTAAATACAACATTGCTGTATCTTCTTCTAAATGTTGAGGAATGTGAACAAAATGTAAAAGGCTTTTTCTTTCAAAATGGTGTTATTCGTCACTCAGTTACCTGCTCAGGAGAAAAATAAAGCCACTACAAATTTACTGATCAATATAAAGCTTAGTTAGTACCATGTCTAAGGAATAAAGGCAACCTGCTCTACTTCTTAAAGTTCGTAGCGCATTGAAATATTCACTTGAATCGTAACTTCTGGAAAACAGCAAGAACATTAAATGCAGAAATGGAAAGTGTCAAAAAGGCACTAAATTATCAAAAGAAATACTCTGGGAAGTTTAAATTATTCCTTGGGAAGCAGAAAAGAATCATAAAGCCCAGACAACTCATTAAGTGGAAAATGGACCCCTTTTAAAACAATGGAACAACATTTTTGAAGACATCTGTCATTCAGAACACACATCCCATCACCCAAATATTATATTAGAATTTTATAGTACTAGATAAAGATCAAAAGCGAAGAAAGGTCATTAAAAAAATTAGGTGGAGAACCATTAAAAAAATATAACCTTTTTCTCTATTGAAGTTACGAGACATACACCCACAAACACAAATATCCAAAGTAAAAATGTAGCAGTACATATATCCAAAAGAAGTTATATATAACCAAGAAGCAGTTATAGGTGAATTAAGACAGAAACTACCCCATATGTTGAGGAGAGGATAGACTGATTTAGCCTATCTCAGTGATATATTTGGTCCTCAGAAGACAAATCTGGCAGCTGTAAACCCAATATATTGTAATGGAAAGGAAGTGGAGAAGTGGCAATACGGGGGATGCCGTATTAAAGCATCCTTTGCATTCTCTCCAAATGAGGATCTTGTCTTCTGAAGGAAGAAACCAACAGGAAATTGATCCTTCATCAGAGTCAGACTGCTCTGACTGCTGCTCAGTCAACAAATAATTCAAGGAATTGGAATTACAGCTCTCAGATGGCCAGGCAGAGAGATGCAAAAACACCCCAGAAGTATCCACAGCCACAAGTGAACAGGCAAGGAACATGAAGGATAAGGACTTGCTTATTGGAAGGGCCCACTGCATGAATCCATCTACTTGAACACTCCGCAATGTTTAGGAAAATGCCATGTTTATGCAAAATATTCATACCAAGAATGTAATTTAAGGAATCACAACGTAGAATTTGGAAGATAGATCTATATTGCTAGAAGAAAACAATAATTTCTGGGGGTCATTCTCAAATATTTTATCCCCACATGTAACAGCAAATATACTCTCAACGTGTAAAGATAATATAAAAATTACCCACTTAAATGCAATGATCATATGAAAACTCTGGCAGACAGGAACTCAAACATTGTTAAAGCTGAAAAAAAGTCTTCAAACTCTTCCTCATGAAATGAGGTAAGGAAAGACTCAGAGGAGAGCAGGTAACTCGACAACTTTCTACCTGATGGATGCAAGCAAATACAAAAAATTCCACCCCCACCATGGCCACTTAAAAGATCACGGAATGCAGTAAACAGGGGAAAATGTGATTGTATTCTTATAGTCTACTATTTTGTTATTTCTAGCACCAAAATCTTCAGCACATTAAACAGCTGCTTCTTGGAACAGCAAGAAAAGGATATCAGGTGATCAGTTTTGAGTCAGTTCTCACAGAAAACAGAAGCTGATACATGAGAGTATGATGTAGCTCAGAAAAGGGGGATGACAAGGAAGACAACAGCCATTACAAACAGGTAAAGCTTTTCAAAAGACTGGGGAAGCTGGAAAAAAGGAAAAGGAAGGAAATTAAATGGAAGGGTGAAAGCCTAAGAATATAAAATATAAGAATTTCAAATAACATTGTAATCTAATCTAGGAAGATATGGAATTCTTCCTCTCCATGAGAAAGAGAGAGAATGAACACAGCAGGGAAAGACAAGTTAAATGACAATACATCCTTTCAAAAATAAAATCTAGCCTGAGCAAATTATTCAGGAAACCAAGAGAATTTTAAGAGCTATTAGGTAAAGGCAATAAATAAGGCATTTAAGTGCATCACTCACACGAAGACTATGAAAGAATCAGATGCTCCACTAAAAGATCAGGCATCAATTATGGATACTGCAGATAAAATAAATTACTTCTGTGCATTGATCTTTACCACAGAGTATGATGGAGAAACATCTGCTACAAACTTTGTATTTCCAGTAGGAACCACTTACAGAGAAAATGAAGACCTTACATAAAAGAAGCATCAGGAAAAGGTTCTAGAAGATGACTTTGTAAAGCTCATTGTGAATTCCAGGGCATTTGCTGAAAAATAAAATGTAATCCAATAGAAAAACAAAACCAGAACAAACAGATAATCATGAACAGACACCAAACTACACCTTTGATTCTCACAAAGGTGGGCCAAGATATTCCAAATATTTCTCTCTCCAAAGACTTTCAGAAGATTTTTGTAGACTTGAAAAAATCCATAAAAATAATTCTCAAAATTAAGCAAGTTTTGAATAGGGAAGAGTTATTCTCTGCTTAACTGGAAACAAGTATCAAATTTATGTTTTGCAGTTCCCTGCATCAGTATTTTTGACTCTAACAACAGCAAGCAGCAGAGAAATGGAAATTGTGGCAAGACAGATGGTACAGGGCAAGAAACAAGCAAGACACAATGCCATCATTGGACTTTCATAGTAATTATGCAAGATACTGTGAATTTAGAATTCTTCTCTTATTAGGTAGAAATTTAAAAGACATAGGTGCCCTTCACGATATATTATTCTTTGAAAACTAGCATTTTGGATGAAATAATAATAAAAGGAAAATAAGAATGTTGTGAGCATCATTATGGTGAACACAATCTTTGGGAGCACGATTCTCTGTTCCAAGTCTCTTGGCAGCTTTTCAACAAGGTTCAGGGGTGGTGGAGCATAACGCGCTTAGGTAATGATGATGACAACAAAATGTTCATTCAACTCAAGAGTGCAGAGGTAGCATTGACAAAACAACAGATTCAACTGGCTAGGAAATCCTTCTGTTAGGGAAATTTAAAAGATCCACTGAAATGGCCCATGATATGTGGAATTCTTTCTCTTAGCTCATTATTACTTCTTTCTCTTCGGTACTGCCACCCATCCCAGCAGAATCCCTGGGAGAAATACTACAGGATCCTGCTGGAGAACGCAACAGGAATTGACTGGGGGCACAGCGCATCATCCTGGGGCAATTTCCTTCTTAGCTCTTCAACAATTCACCTAATAGCAGGCGTTTTGTCATAATAAACTAGGCCTACGAGAAAGCATGCTAAAACTTCACAATACATACAATTCCACTGGCTTTTGCGATGTCCTGAGCGTCTAAATCTTTCTCGTTCCCTCTGAGCACAAGACCTCTGCTCCTACCTCTACCATCCAGTTCTCTCTGGGTATTTCTGGAAAAGCTTAAATGAACAGCAGCAACGGAAGAATCAGCGCAGAACACTGAAAACAGCATTCACAGTTTCACTGCATCAGTAAAGCATAGGTAGCGTAGCATACATCAAAAAAATGAAATGAGGAAAGACAGCTTCTGTTAGGTTTATTGTGTACGTGGCCTCCAAATAATACATCACTTGGGAATAACTGTTACATGTCCCTATTTAAAAGATTCTACAGAACCATCAATGAAATTTCTATATAGTTATTACAGTCTGTGCTTTGAGAAGCAAATACAGCAGAATATATTAGATTTCATGCTTATTGCAAGATTAAGCCCAAAACTAGTTAATTTTAAAAATGTGCAGTATCAAATCCTCCTTTGATGGTATCTTGATTTCATGTAAAAACTCACAAATATACCATGTGAATTTTTTTTTTACTTTATGTGCGTTTACAAAATCATCTAAAAATCATGCTTTCTGTGATGCACTTCACGGTGACTATGCATACTAGTTACACAATCAATTGCTTGTCTCTATGAGAAGTCGGTCATTTGGTAGAGTTTCACACGGTTTACAGAGAAAGTACCTGGGACTTTGGAGAACTGTGGGGCTTTTTTCTTCTGAACTGTTTAATAAAAAGTTTGAGACTTCTACCTTTTTTTAATGTAAATTCTTATCAAGCAATGACCTTGAAACCTCTGGAAGTTCAGTTCTTGTAGAACTGTTTCAACCTGAAGCTGCAAAACTGTATGACTTCACTTTCTGAAGAACAAACATTTTTCTCGAATTGAGACTTCTGAAGGGAAATTCTAACCACCCACGCCTCTTACACGAAGCCCACAAAAAAATACTAGACGCAAGCAGGATTGTTTGGGATACCAGGAGCCTACCCACATTAGCCATTTGTTTCATACTAGAGCATATATTGGGTCAAAACAGTTACCGAGGTCTTCAATTCTCCAGGATTAGTGCAGTGGTTGTTCAGATTATAAATACTGTCTTAACTTACAAAATGGGTAAACATTACCTCACTTCAACAATTTATCTCACAAACTTCATGTTTTATTTTTTACATACTCTTTCCTTTTAAGACCTGAAGTTTACAGTGCAGCTTTCTTTACAAATGACAAACGTCATTAACAAAGCTGCACTTGCGGATCCCCAAGAAAATTCCAAGGCAAGGCAACCACTTCAAATCGAGATCCCCACAAAAATCATTTAGTTTCTCCTAATGCTTATCTGACTACCAACTGAGCACCCTGCCACATGATCACAACTGAAATATGTGGAAAGGAAGGGGGCATACCACTTGGAAAGATTTAACTTTTATGTTATTTTCAAAGCAAAACCATTTGAAACCGCAAACTTTTTTAGTGCTTTGATGTTCATATAATGAGATTATAAGTGTTACAAATCAAGATTGACAGAACCACTGAGAGTCGTGCAGAATATAAAAACCCTGTCAAAGACCTTCTACGCAGATACTAGCCCACCATTCAGTAAAACGGGTGTTCCAGTCGGGCACAACGGTGCCAAACTGAGAGAGTTTGAATGTGTCCTGTATCAGGCCACGTGCAGACCTTCCACTGACTTCAGTAGTAACAAATGAAGATCCACAGGCTTAATCCACCACTATTAAAATTAACATAGGTTTAGTACTACTTCAGCAGGGACAGGATCAGTCCCCAGACAGACTGCTACCTGTAGTCAACCCCATGACTGCCTGGGGAAAAGACATCCCACCTTAGGTGGTGCACACCATATACTCCAGTCATAAATCAGATGCCGAGCCCAAGCTGCTTGTTAATAGTACAGATCCATTCATTTATTACTCGTCCTTGTTTTCAATCTATTTCATTATACTATTCGCAACCAAAATACTCCCAGCTCTCCATTCCAAACAGCAGATTATGCCACTTAATGGCAATTATATGTCCTAAAGACATTAAAAAGGCTATTACCAGAACATATTTTCAAGCACCAGTATAAATCATTTCATATAGGCTTTGAAATTCATAACAAGTGAGCGTTCAACGCGAACGTCTGTGTTGGGGCCGTACGTCCAGGTGTCAACACAATATTAATCTTCAGTAATAACGAATGATACTGAACCTTTCTCCAAACTACTACGACAATCTGAATATATGAGAATTTGAAAATGATAAACAGTTTCTTACCCACCTTTAGTAAGTTTCTCTGATATGGACATTGTTTTTAAACCCCAAACCTAACAGCAGGATAAATAAGCAAATAGGACAACACTCTAGCAAGCTTCACACTTACCTATTTACACTCCAAATCTAAGCATATCAGTTCAAGTTATGAAAAACATTTTCAGTTAATTAAAAAAAAAACCAACCCTAAAACTTTGTTGGTGTTAGAATCCTGCTATTGGAAGGAGGTTGAAAAGTGAAAAGGAAATCAGTTACATCACCTCACCAAAGAGACATGGAAAAAGCATTTGCCAATTTTTGTCTAATTGTGTTAGTTAATCGACTAGAGTACCTCTCCTACAAACCTTGTCTCATTCTCCATCGAAGGCCCCCTCTAGTAAATACATTATTATTGTTAGAAGAGATTTTTTTTTCTCAAGAGATCAGCATAGCTACATTTAATAAAAGTCAACTATAAGCAAATGCAGAACAACAGACTAGGCGAAGCAAGTCACTCCTTCGTAACTGTTTATTTTAAATGTTAGCTAGAGCCCACTTATTCTCACTTATCTCATTGGGTTTGGATTTGGCTAAGGATCCCACCTACTCAGAGAGCATTTTGACTCTATCTATAGAAGACTACACCATACTGAAAGTGTTTCTTCCTTTCAATGTGAGATACGGCAACAATAACACTTCAGTTCTGAAATATAACAAGACAGCAATATAAAACATAGTAGTTACTAAAATTCCCAGTGACAACTGACTATAAAGTTAAGCTAAAAAGATTTAAATGGGGTTGTCATAATGGCAGGTTTTGGCCTAATGAGTGTCCCAAATTCAAACGTGATGCAACTCACTGCAGGACAAAAATAAAGAATTATGAACCAGAGTAACTGGCTTGTTCGGGTGTCTCACAGCCCTGCCCTGCTGTCAGATACACCCCTGTTGTTCGGGGACATATCTTGGCTATATTTGGAGATACACTTTTAAATCACCTAAAAAAATAAAAGCTTCCATCCCTTCCTCTTCAATACTGAAGTCTAATAGATTTCACTATCAGAAAGTTACTGAAAATGATCATACACACAACCAATGGCACAATCAAGGATATCAGGTACTTTCTGAAATTTAAAATAAGACTTGTGAAGTGTATTTCCTTATTATTTTTTGAACGTTCACTATAACACACCTCCCGCTTCTCATCTGTAAATCTTCACCATGTCTTCATTTCACAAATAAGAAAACGCGAGCTTGAGGAAAAGAAGTGACCGCTCCTGGTCTCCTAACTTCCAGTAAACAATAATCTATGGTCTGTTACTTTCACTGAGGTTTGAACAACTTTTGGGGATGAATTGCAGACTAATAAGCAAGCCAAAATTGTGAAAATGAAGTCATTCTATTGTAGCAGTTGTCTATTGTAACAGCTCTACACTGTCAAGGTCACCCTTTTTCTGGTGGAAGTAGAAAGTCAAGGTAATTTCATTCAGTTGTAACAACAAAAGGCAGAGCTCCAAAGACAATAGTCCAGCACAGAAATTTATTCAAGCCTGAGCACTGCCTTCACACAATCTCCATCTATGCACTATGAGATATGCTTTTTCAATACCTAGTGGGAAAAGTTATTTTGTTCTGTAATGTAGGAAATCATTATATAAAGTAACTAACAAAGACATGAAATAACATTGAATCTCTGATACTATGTTTGGGGTTTTGCTTTGTTGGGTTTTTTTACATCAGCTTATTTTCCATAACTACTAATGAAATTGCGTATCACATAAATTTAATCTAATATCCTCCTATTTCCTTTATGTGTTTTGATTATCCCAATCTTCATTTATGCAGGGCTGAACTGAACTTAGAAGCTTTTAATTACCTCTTTGCCAATGCAGAGTTGGACTAAAATCTGGTGATAATTAGAAGAGCTTCATTATGTTTGGACCCTAAATTCTTTAACAAGCTTTAATTATTAGTTCTCATGTAAAACATTCAATCTAGTGCCTGTCTGTGGTCTATCTTGCTTCTTGCTGTGATTCTTACAGAACTGCAGAGCAGCCTACAGCTCCCACTGAATACTCAGTTACAGATGAGATGAGTTCCTGAGATTCTAATTCTATTTCATTACACAAAATATAGTAAATTTATTTTGAAGTAGTATTTGTTAAGGAAAAAATCCAAGAGTCTATGCTGTCATATAGATTGCATTCATAAACAGGATTAAAAACCTGAAAAAAAATATTAAGAGAGTGTTAGAATGTTAAGGGATGGTTAAAAAATAATCTCTAATTAAATAATTCAAATGTAATGTATTTAATTAATTAAATATAATCCTACAGTATCTTCTTAAAAGCATTTAAAAAAATAAGCTCCCTAATAAACCCACACTGCTTTTAAACAGACAAGATTCTCACAGTATGCAAATAAAATATCTCACAAGAATTATTAATCTTTTTATCACCTAGCATACCTCATCCTCACTGTAGGACCCTACGCACAATACTCTCTTTACAGTAAGGACATTTAGCTTAGGCCTGTCCAATACACTTCATTTTCTACAGGTACATCACCCACCAGCCAGGATCATTGTTAAAATCAGGGATAAATGTATTTTAATTATTATCAAACTGGAATAAATACCTGTTCATATTTCCAAAATATGCACTGTAAACAAACTGGGAACGAGGAGCCGTTACTCAGCAGCTCCTCAAACTGTGTTTGTTCACATTTATAGATGCACCTTACAGCAGTGAAGCTGTGGCTGGCTACAAATCCCCTACATCTGCCAAGGTAATAGAGGAGAATTTTCAAATGTATGTAAACATGGTATAATCAAGCCTCGTAGTGTACCCTATTACTGCAATTCAGTAGATGCAAGTGATTTCTTCAATCTCCTATGAAATAACAATTACAATATCAGACTCTTCTTTCTTCTTCCCCTCTTAAACATATCGCACACTAACTTTTCAGCTCCATATATTCAGATTAAATCCAGCCATCCAAGAACTAAAACCTGTAAGAATTCCCTGTTGCAGGCAGATATTTCTAAAACCAATTTAAAATATTAAGTTACTATTCTTGCTTTTCATTTAGGACTAAGTAAGCCTCTGTAATGAATGTGCTCCAGATATGAAAAGGTATTGGAAACACTTCTTTCCCTCTGTACTTTTGTAGAGAACAAGCCAGGACAGTTAATGCTGACAGAGCCAAGGCAAAGGCTGTGTCTTCCCAGATCAGGCTGAACCGTGGTGAAGAGCTTCTCATGCAGAAGTGCAGGATGGGTACAGCTCACCCCATCATCTCCACTGCCCGTCTACCACCCTTCTTCTCTAAGGCAAGGTGACAGCAGTCACCAAGTGGCAAATGTTCACCTTCCCCAGTACAAATGCGCCTTTGGACTGTAAATCCTATGACTCTAAAAGTATCCTGTGAATGTTGCACTTTCCGTGCTGTTTTTACTAGCATTATGAGCATCAAGGTCGTCAACTTCACAGCCCAGAAGGTAATTAGTTGAGGCAAAGGTACAACCTTCTAACAGAGTAGCTCTGGTAGGAAGAGAGCCTATGTGCACTATGAAAACCTGCTGCAGAAGTACGTAGTTTCAGTTTGGGAGAAGATGGCATCATTTCTACATTGCTTTGAGATCATCAGTGAATTTAGAAGTGTGTATGTTATAAACTCAGAAACAGCATTCAATGAGTATTTTCACCTGCTAGATACTACAGTTTATAATTTGTTTTAGTTTGCAACCTATGTTTTTCTGACTAACATTTGTGATTGATGGAAACTAATTACAATCAACTTTATTAAACTGAGATACAGTCTTATAAATAAGCAGCTGACCTTGTGAAATATATGGTATGCTCTATTAACGTAAGTTATAAAATAAAGATTGAAATCTAAAGGCTAAAGAACCCCAAACTGCTTAAGGAAAAAGTCATTGCTGTATGTATTTATGCATGGCATTTTGGCTTTTTAGTTATTTTAAAAAAATAATAATAATAATTGAGAGGATTGAACTTTACACTATGACCCTTACGTAGCTGGGCCAGATTTCAGGCTGAAGACTAATGTGGTTTAGCAACTTATGAAATAATTATAAAAGTACCTCTACCCTTCTAAATCAGGAGCACTGACATTCATCAGAATAATCCCCTCGGTTAAGTTCCTGAACCCACGGCCCACTGAACCCTGGCGGTGCAAAGTCTTCATATTTCATACTGTTAAATGGCAGGGAAAATCACTGTACCATTTCAGTGCGGCTTATCTCTAGGTTTCAAACAAAAACCCTGCTTCTCTTTTGTAAATTCACTGACAGGTTGAACAAGAAAACTAATTTCCTCTCAGCACAACACTACTCTTAAAAAAAAACACTAACAAAGCACACCCCTTTGGAAGACAATTAATAGATTGGTTTTTGCAAGTATTACATGGTCAATCCCAAGTCAAAACTTCTGGGATAGCTTAGTACTATTTTAATGATAACCCTCTGACCACTTCTACTGTAACTCACCAGGGGGAGAGGAAACAAAGATTCCCTACATCTTTTTTAATATTCAACAGTATTACTCAGCCACTGAGAAAGTTAGCTAGCTACAACTCTCAGCCACTCTGAGCACACTACTGGAGATGCTATTTTATTATGCATTAAACTGGGAGACATAAGTAAACATTAGCATTGCACAATGCAGCACAATTTTGCAGGTTAGCAACACTTTTTGATGCAAGTTTTTTGGTTTTGTTAAAATCCTGATTACATTTAGAAGCAGCACAGCAACCACAGGCTAGATTGTATGTTTTCTACCTTCCTTGCCAACCACGTTAGAAAAAAGCCCTTGTCATTGCAGTACAAACAGACCACCAAAGCCCTTCCAAGAGAATAACCCCATCTTATCTCAAATGCTTGCTTTACAAGTTCTGACATCAGTGAGAATAATCAGATCTGGAAAAGAGGTTATTTGCTATTAATACTAATTTAATGGTTTGCTGTTACACGGTGCTATAGCCCCTCTATCTGGTAACAACCAGCAATCAAGGCTCAGTTCCTACTGAACTAGAATCTTGAACTTTAACAGTAATGATGCTGTGAAAGGAACAATGTGAAGATAATTTCACAATTTGGTTCCAGAAAATAACTAAATCTTAAAACACAACTTGCCATCTCTAATGTTTTAGAAAACATTTCCTACCTATAAGCTTTAGGAAAAAGTCAGTGTTGGCATATACCTAGCTGAGGAAGTAATACAGAGAAAAACTGTACAAACCCAGAAGTATTATTTTCTGGAATAATTAAAAAAAAAAAAATTTAAAATCAGGTAAGGAAATCATTTAAAAGTGATATGCAAAAACATTCATGACCCACATGTCTTGTGACAGTCTACAGCTAAGCAACTACAGTCCCCCAGAACACCAAGATTTTACTACAGGACTTATTTCAGGCAAAGAATAAACAGGTTAATGGTATATATTTCATGGTAGCGCTAAGCACACACAGAAAAAGAAAATGCACTAATGGAAACTCAGTTCTAATAAGCACATTTAAATAATGCTGACAACTTTTTAAAAGTAGCACTTTAAAGCTGATGTACAGTTATTTACACAGGCATGTTTTGTAAGCATTCACACTGCAATCTGAGACACAGTAACACATTTAATCACACAGATGTTCACATACATTGACCCTGATTCTACAGATGCGTAACTCTACAAAAGAGAAAAGGCATCACTCACTACCCGAAATTGGGCCTGTATGTTTGCAAAATTGGGCCATATAGCAATCTCATTATAAAAACCAAAGAGACTAAACTATTTAATTCAGCACAACTTCTACACAGAATACTATCAGGATATTTTTTCCTCAATTCTTTGCTAACAAAGTTACAAAATGCCTCAGTGAAAGGTCTTTTCACACAGATTAAAATACTAATTCACTTTTCTACAAACAGCACCTACTAGGTTGCCAATATATATGCACTGCTAACGTGCATCTTCTCTATGAGCATAAAATACAAGGGGTGGGGGGGGAATGGGACACAACTGTAGGGCCCGTAGAATTGCCGAGAGACTAATTCAAATTTTAAAAGGAAAAGAAAAGCCATAAACCAAAAAGTGACAAACAAAAAGGAGATGTTAAAGCAAAAAGAGGAAACTTTCAAGTTGTTGGCCTTATTTTACAGGGACTAAAGCAGGAATTTCTTCAGGTATTTCAGACCAAAGTTTCACTTTATCTTTTTACCCAGTTGTGTTTTTATTGGACAGCAAGCCTCTCCCATTCTACCCAAGCTTTTCCCAAAGGTATAATTCTTGCAGAAATACAAAAATCAAACTACTCTGAGGAAAAAACATAAAGCAATTTGGACTTAAAAATCAGTTGCTAAACATGATATGAAGTGAATTATCAGAAGTCATCAGAACTACACCACAAAGAAAAAAAAAAAAAAAATCAGGAGTAATACGTTGTAAAAAAGACCTGAAAGTCATGGAAGCCTATTTACATGCTACATGAGAAACACAGCTTTGGAAATGCAAAATACTGCCCCGGGAGGACAGAAAAGATGGAACACTGGAAGAATTTTGTAGGTTTTACTTTTTTTAACTGTTTTTAAACATTACTGGAGTAATATTGAGCATATTGATAAAGTTTCAGAAACAAACATTTCCACAATTAGCAATAAACATTTAGTAAATGTATTTTTCCCTGCTATCACCAAATTTCACCAGGAAGAGTTGATCCAATTAGGTATTTCTTCTGTGAAAAGGACACTGAAATTTATAAATGCAGTTGCTATTTTAATTTTCTTCACGGCTGCTTTATTCACTTTTCTCCTCTTGAATGCATTTTACCAAGGGGCCCCAGAAACCTGTGTGCTAAAAAGTAAAAAAACCACTCAAAAAGCGCTTTTTACTTTCTCTGTGTGTTACTAGAAGCCATTTGAATGCTCATCCTCTGTCTTGTCCTGGTCAGAAGTGCCCTTGCCTGGCAAGCCCATCTGCTCAGCCCTCACAGAAAGCTACTTTCCTCCACTGAAGATGTACTTCACTCGGTCGAGTGGCTTGAGATTAGATATGAAGGGGAAGGTACAAGTATGAAAGCAGGTTTAAGAGCTGCCCGCCTTGGAAATTCAGTTCTGAGCAATGAGAAAACACAGTCCCAGTTTTGATCTAGAGCACAGCCGCCTTATTAAATGACACTTCTAACCCTCCCTATATCGATCCAAGAACTAAGTCCCTTAGAGTAAGAAATCATCTCCATAACACAAAGTATCCTGTTGTTTTTCCTACCTGTCTTTTGTCTACTCTTCTAATGAAAAAAAAAAAAACAAACAAACCATACCTATGCTTAATAGTAACAGTGACAACAAATCCCTTCCGCACAGTAGAACCTGAAAGAGACTTCCAAATTAAAACAGATGCACTTTAACTTGGTATTCCCTCTAGTTAGCTACAATGAAACCTCCGGGTTTCTTTTCTGAACTACACTGCAAGGACAAGCACCACAACCAAGGTAGTTAACTTGCTTAGCAAAGACTGGTCCTGAAGTTACAACAGTCTCTGAGGTCCTGATCCTCCTCCTCGAAAATAGGTACTGTGCAAACGCACAAATACCTGCTTGTATTGTGTGTGTGTCTGCGTGTGCGCACGTGCGCACACATGTGCACAGTTAAGACTGAAGTATTGCAAGCTTCTTTAAACTACAAAGAATCTCAAAAAGAAATCACCAGGCTCAGAGACATACAGAAGTCTCCGGTGTCTATTTATTTATTTATTTATTTTTGTGACCAGGTAGTCCTACCTGATTTTACTAGGTACTTTTCCTTGTGCAGTTTGTTTCCAAACAAGTCATGGAAGAAATCAGCAAACCCAAACCCTAGTATGTTTTAGGTACTTCCTGAAAGCTACATGAGCTATAGAATTTAAAGATAAAGTCAAAGCCAAATCCATACCAATCCGTGTATTTACTGGGCTTTGCAGGAGGTTTCAAACCAATGAGTCAGATGATAAATGTACTGCAACAGTAGACACAATACTGTAGATAGAGACAGGTCCTTTGCTTTAATTTTTAATTTCCATTTTCTGTGGGTTTAGACAAACCACTGACATTACTTTAGCGTAATACTTTGCAATGAATCAATACTTTAATTTAATAATGGTATTCTGTTGTCAAGATATAATATAACACATAATGTCCTTGTATAGACGCTAAAAAAATACGCCAAATAAAATGCAAAGCTTTGCTTTTACCAGTGATCACAGGTTAAATCAACGTAATGAGAATCCTTACAGCCCCCAAAAGAATTTTCTTCAGGGTTAAAAGGCAGCATGGAGTAATTTCCGCCATACCCCTTCCTCTCATCATACCAGTGCTGTGAAAGCTCTCCTAGGGAATGGGATTCCAACAAACACTTCAATAAAAGGAACAGAGAGGAAATATATCTGAATAGAATCAACGTACATATCTGCGAGTGGGACTTATTTAAACATTCCACTTCCTTATGAACTCCGTGATAACTGCGCTAGTTCCTAACTATAATGGGAATTATAACTGGAAAACAGAATTAAGTCCAGTGTCATCCAGCTTAATTGAAAGAGATGAAGCAAGTTATAGCTGTAAAACATGAAAAATAAAATAAAACTACAGTAATTTCCACTTTAGTGGTGTGACTACAATCCTGTATTTATTATTTTTATCTTGACGGTAGCCTTCCTGTTGACAAGTATTTAAGATGGGAAACA
Organism: Aquila spilogaster; assembly: GCA_024606505.1. Lineage (NCBI taxonomy): Eukaryota > Metazoa > Chordata > Aves > Accipitriformes > Accipitridae > Aquila > Aquila spilogaster. The sequence continues at coordinate 37,673,680 of JANHGO010000012.1, read as the reverse complement.
CAAATCTAATCGTGTCTGTGGTACATTGACTCATGGTATGTGAATAGAAAGTAAGTGGGAATAAGGAAGAAGCAAATAGTTCTAGAACTCCCAGTTGTTCACCTCAGTATTTTTTTTCCAATTCAACAGCTTTTGATGCATTACAAATTGATAAATAGCTGACATATTAATCTTAGTCAATGTTAAAGGCACGTGCTTTACTGTCACGTGTGCTCCCCTCGATTTCAATGACAGCTCATGATCATAATGCGAAGTGTTCACAGATACATGTCATTTGTTGGCAGAACGTTTCAGAGCTCTGGGAAGAGTAGGTCTGGTTTTACTACGGTTTGGCACCTCCCACAACACCCTCCAGTTGGTGAAAACCCCGCAGTTGCATCTAAGTGTCATCCTTAATGTGAAAAAGACATTTGAGTCAGTGCAAAATAAAACAAACAGCTTTTACCAAAATGTCAGTGTTGGTAACAGTTCATCTGCCAGATGCTTGTTACTTGAACCCATGCCGTGCATAACAAACAGACAGAGATATGACTAGGATAAACGACTGGACCAGAAAATCTTTAGCAGGAAATGAAAGTATTCTCAGGCTACAGTCTGGACTCATAAAAAAAGGTTGCAATTGGACTTCACAAGATATATTGATTAAGAGTTCTGTAACATCTCTTTCCCTGGTTACTATGCATTAATTGAGCCCCACCTGCCTGACCTCAGTTCTCTGCATTAGCCTTTGGTCACATGAACACAAGAGAAACCACAGTGCTATTTCATACCTGAATTCACACGGGAATTCTTATAAGTACAGTATCTCAATTTAAAGATAATAACATTATTTGAAGAACCCAGAATACCATGAAAAATGCATATTGGAAAAATCAGGGCATGACTCTTTAGAAATGAAACCAATGGCTTGATAAAAATAAAACTTCACTGGTGTGTTCCAGTCAGTTGGTTGATTTTTCTGATCCACAGGCTGGACTATCCTTCTAAATCAGTGATTGATTTTTATGTGAGCACTGGATAAAAAGGCTCATGCTGAAAAGCCATAGTCTCTGCGTGATCATGAGAAACACATGCAGGCACAAGACACAGAGCGAGATTTGATGAGTAAGTGGCTTTTGCTTAGTCAGAACCTGAAGGATCTTCATCAAGAACTTTCAAAACAGCTAACAGATAGCTTGACTTTGAGTGAAACACAACCAAGAATTATTGTCATTATGCACACCCACAAAAAAAGAGAGATTTCACAACATCTCCTCAGATGAATACACACACAGAGAAAAGGCTTTACCAACATTTACTTCAGGTGGGCAATCATCCAGCTTTCAGGAGAAATAAATCCTGATTTGCCTTCCATCTTCCTAAATCATATTTTGAGCCCTTTTTAACATGTTAAAACAATTAAACAAACTGCAACATGAACCAGTATAAAGAAAGACAGCTGCTTCTTTTCTTAAAAGCTGCGAGATGCTAAAGAACTCCTGCCCACATATGTGCCTTGCCAAGCCAGAGGATCACGCAAGGGTGTGCACTATTTTGAAAGCTGGGGCATCAGATTTGCCATGTCAGATTTGTATTCACAGGGTACAACGGGATCCATGACTTTCATTTCAATAGCAGCTGGAGCAATGGGCACAGAAGGAACATGCAGGAAACGAGGATGGATTTGTTGCAAAATATTCCCTTTCTTCCTAAGAGCTGTTAGTGGCAGATGCAGATACTTGCTTTGGGGTGACACCATGTCAGCAGTTCATGGCAGAAAGATTGCATTTCTCCTCCCTCTCCCCTCCAGTGGATACTGCAGCCTCAGAGAATTTCACAGGTATACTCAGAGATGCTTATATATGTATCAGGGCAGTACAGCTGTAGGCTGTAAAAAAAATTTCCACATGCCCTACAAATTCAAATCCTTTTTTATGTAATCTATTTAATCTTCCATTAATGATAATCTCTGCTATCAATGTGCCCAAACAGGGTCAATTTCTGCTGGATTTGCACTTCTTGCATTTCATCCTATAACCGAGCTGTATTTAATGAGGGGAAACACCCTGCTGTAAAAGGTATTAGCAGTCTCCCTAAAACAAATAATAGTTACGAGACTCTGCAACTGCCAGGAACATTTTAAGATTGTGGGTTTTCTTCTTCCTTTGTGTGTCTTGCATGAAGGAGAGTCCTGCCAGCTGAACATTATTTATTAATCAGGATATTCTTGCCTTCCATACCTCGTAAGGAGACGGCATAGAGGGGCGGAAATTGCTGTGGATTTCTCTTACGTACCCAAAAAGATAGAGAGGGGAGAAAGGAAGAGATTGCGAGGGAGCATTTAGACCCGAACGGATCCCACCTGGCAAGCCCAGGCAGCATTTCAGACGCACACAGGTCACCGCAGTTTGAAACACCATGTAACATATCTGGTTCACACAGGGCTTGAAAACAGAGACACAGGTTGAAAATCAGGCTTCCTTTGCTGCTTCGTTTTTAAAGAGTGCCTTATACAGCTCCCTACACCTAAGTGAAACAGGTAGGGTTCAGCTCCACAAAAGATTCTCCTTCTGGTAACATCTGACTTCCTTAGGTTGTACCTTCAGAGCAAGCGGGCTCAGACACACCTGTAAGGGACGGTTCTCTCTCAATTACTATAGCAGACACTGGGGAAGCGAGTCTCTGCCTTGTTTGCTCTTCTGATTTAGTGATAGTTTTATTCGTAATCATTCCCAGCCATCCGCCACCTGCACACCTACCCACACATACACTTTGCTGTTCTCCTCCCAATTTTGTCAATTCACAAGATCAGTTCGCTCTGCAGATACTCTCTGCCCAGAGGCTCATCAGCAAATAGATTTAATGGACAAAATAAAGTTCAAATGACCTGCTAACAAAATCCTCTAGCAGAATAGCCATATGCTAGCACGCAAAAGGGGAGCCCTGGGCTGTAAAAGCAATTCAGGTGGTAGCATTCAATTGAATTGACATTCCTAGCAGAAGCAACTAAGAGTTAATGGAGGACATGCAGCTTCCCATTTCCTCTACTGCATCCAAGAAAACGCAGAAGATGACTACGATACAGTATTATTGAGCATTTCACTAAATAGCACCACACAGAAGTTCTTTTGGCACGGCTCGCATTCGTCCTAGATGATAACCTTTACGAGAAGGTGAAAGTTGATGCACCCGGACCAAATGAATTTTCAGATTTAGCCAGAACCCTTAGGTTTGCGCCTGGGAGGGTGGGAAGAGCCAGCCACCGAGCATCAATCGGGGAACTAGCCCCCTCCTCTGCTTAAAAAAAAAAAAGAGTCAGTTACGGCAAGACGGTGCCGTGGCTACACAAGGGAGCCGGGAAAGCGTTTGGCTGCGTCTGCACATTCGCGGGGTGCCCAGGGCTCCATCCTGGCGGAGCTGGCGACGGCTCTGTCGGGAGCCGGGCGCTGGGACGGAGGGAGCATCCTTCCGGAGCCCGCTCTCCTCTATTTCAAGGAAGACGACGGCGTGGAAAGCCAAACTCCCTCACCGGCAGAAAGGCACAGGCACACCCCAGCCCGCACCTCCCGAGAACCCCTCTCCTCCTCGCTGCCCCTTCTGGGAGCCGCCGCTGCCTGGGGGGCCGCCAGTTGTCCCTCTCGCTCAGACACCTCCCAGCACCGACTAAGTACCTTCCGCAGCCCAGCCTCGAAGGGGAAAGGGGGCTCTGCGTCCTCCCTAAAAACCACAGCGAAATCTAGTCACCTCAAATGGCTGCTCCTGCCTCACCATCCATCACACAAGCGGGGAACTTGCCGGGGGGGCGGGGGGGGAGGCGCAAGCGGGGGAGGGAGAAAAGAAGCGCAAACTTCGGCGCTCTCCGGCCTCCCGCCCGGCAAAACCGCCCGGGAACCCCGCGTCTCCCCGAGACGCGGAGGCAGCAGCAGCCTCCGACCGCGGCATCGCCCCGGCCCGGCGCCCGGCAAACCCCGGGGGTTGCCGGCGAGACGCGAGCAAGCGGGCGGTGCGGGCGCCCCGAGGGCGCGGCGCGGCTGGCTCTACTTACGGATTTTGGGGGTCGTGCTGGCCTCCGGCGTGGTGGTGGTTGACTCCTGGAAGGGAGACAAGGTCCAGGACGGCGCCGAGTCGTGGACGTAGATCTTGTAGGAGGAGGTAGCGTGTGCCGCAGTGGGCCAGGCGGGCAGCGGCGGGGTGCTGGGGGCGGCGGCCGGCGGGCGGCCGGCGCGGCCGGCGGTGCCGGGGGGGCCGCTGGCGGGCGGCGCCGTGTGGGGCGCGGCGGGGTGCCGGGGGGTCTCCAAGCCCGGCAGGGACGACAGCTTCCGTCATTAACGGCTGGACCTCGGGAGGGTTTGTCATGACT
>JANHGO010000012.1:37638785-37668303 GCA_024606505.1 Aquila spilogaster | reverse complement strand
CTCCGCGGCCCCGCGGCCAACCCGCGGCCGGCGCTGGGCCAGGGAGGCCGATCCGCGGGCGGGGCCCGGGGCAGGAGGCTCGGCTCGGCACGGTTCCTCGCGGCTTCTCCGCGCCCGCGCTCAAGTCCAGCCCGCAGTAAAACTCCGGTGAGGATGCCCGGGAAAAATAATAAAAATAATAATAATAAAAAAAAAAATCCACGCAGCCAAACAAATAAATAAAAGAATGAACCCCTGGAGCGGCGGACGCCGGTGACCCCAGTCGGCAAAAGCACGGATCCGGCCAACAGATAGGCACGCACAACGGCAGCCCCTGCCAGGCTTGCAGCTCCTGCTCAATTGTGCATTCCTCTCGCGGCGCAGGGGAGGCAGGCGAGCGCGCAGCAAGTAAGGCGCCTCCCACCAGAGCCTAATGGTGGTTTCTTAATGCGCACAAGATAAATAAATGATCCGGGCAAAGCCCTCGGGAGGGTGGATGCTACGGCTAGCGGAGCCTGGGAAGGAAGGAAGAGAAGAGAAGGAAGAGAAAAAGAGAAAAGAAAAAGGGGGTAACTGCGGAGCGCCTGAAGCCATCCGGCGGCGGTGCGGCAGTAACCCACTGCGCTGTGCCGCACGGCAAAAAGACGCGTGGAGGGAAGGAGGTGGAGACACCTTCAGAGAGGATTCCTCGCCAACGACCAGGGCTCAGGACGAGATGCTTTCTGACGCTGCGCTGATCCTCTCTGATAGCTAACAATAAACAGCGTTTGTTGTTTGTGAAAGGGATTCCCTTCAGGAAAGCACAGACCAGCAGCAGCCACCTGCAACAAAAGGACAGCCCTCTTCAGCAGCCGGGGCAAGGCACGGCAGGGGCACACGTCTCGCGGCGACCAGGATGCTCCGAGACAAGTGTGGATGGTGAGGCTGCCACAACTCCTTGATCTACTTCAGAGGGTTACGTCCGTTGCGATCGACAGTGTGTGCTTTCCTCTCACCTTCTGGATAAACCGTTTAAGCAGTTGGGGTGGTCACTGAAGGGTTAACAGCGCAGTACCAAAGGGTGAGCTTATGCCATTTGCCAAATTTTAGAAAATGGTCTATAACACCATATATGTGCAAATGCTTTTAACCCCTTCTTCTAAACTATGAAATCATTGGCGTCATTTCCTGGTAATGACACTTCAGTATAATTTCCTTAGTCACTTATGTAGAAGTGTATTAATATTTATACACAATAATTGAACAGGAAGAATATGGAAACAAAATGTGAAATACATTTTTTTCTGGCTATACACAAACAAAGAAAATAAAATACTGCAGCTGAAATGTATCTGCTTGATTTTTTTGTTCAGAAGGAATGTTAATAGCAAGTACGATATAATACAAGAAGTACATTAAGAAGACATCTAGATTATTGTCCATCCAACTGGAGCTAGGCAGCTTCTCTAAGACAGCCCTATGCTGAGAGCTACTAGGGAATCTCTGGAAGTGGCTGATCAGCTAAGTGCATCCTTCAGACCTTTTCTTGTTTACAAACGAACCAACAAACAAACACCACCACCACTTTGGCACTAGAGAGAATGAATATACAGATCTCTATTCTTTGATGAAGAGAAAAAGGACTGGGTGAAGGCATTTAGAAACAACCACAAGAGCACTGCACAGTACTCAAGTGGACACCTACTAAGGCAAGTAGATGAGCAAGACAGGGATGTCTTGGATATCCACAGATGCTTTGTCACTGATTTTTTTGGAACCTGAGATTTCTTATGAAAATGTAGAATGAGGTGCTTACAGTTTTGAGGGTCAGTCCTGCACAGTCTTCACCTTTCTCACCATCTACACGGACTGCTGTCCTGCTCCGGGCATTGCACTTCCTGCACAAATACCCTCCAGCTCTTGCCTCTTCTGCAACCATATTGCTGTTCATCACTTTCTCTATGAATAGTTCTTTGTATTCATTCTCAAGCCATTTGTACATGCATCTTGGGATAATATAACACATGAAAAGTATTTTACAACCCTCAGAAGACAGAGAGCTTTTAAATCCCTTTAAACTCAGATGACCAAGTTCTGAAGCCTTTCAGTTCTGTTCTGTCTCAACTGCACTTCTTCCCCGAGTAAGATTTTTAAGCTGTCAACTCCTTTAATTTGTAATGGCTCTAACAGAAAGGCATCTTAATGATACCATTAAGATGACTCAAACGTAGCCATTTCATTCTTTAATATTGAAAGACTTCCTGTATTACGAGCAAAGATTTGTCAGCTTTTCTTACCATTTCCTATCCATACCATTGGGATTGACAAACTATTCTTCAAATTGGTTGGGGAACACTTTCAATATGCCATAGTTAACTGAATTACTTAAAAGCAGATATTCTCTGGATAAATTAATGAAGATTTTTCCATTGACTACTATCGTCTTTGAAGAAAGAAAGTTCTTTGATCTAAAAATATGAAATGCCTATGGACCTTGACACAACAGAACCCCACAGAAAGGAAAAACATATTTCAAATAGGGTATGTTTTAGTTGAAATAAATAAACTAATTAAAAGGAGAAAAGCTCTTTTACATGTACAAGTGCTACAGAACTACATGATGCGCTTTGGCAGACACCTGAATGCAGGTGACGTATGGAATCCTGGTCCTGTAATGATTTAGTCGTTAGTTAAGATATTATGATGTATTCAAAACCATGGACTCTGAATTATTCTAGATTACTTTTCTGTCCTCAAGAATTAATATTCAAATCATAATCAGTTTTTCAAATCAGCCCACTCTTGTTAAACTGAATGTGTTCAGTGCATTAATTCTAATATACGTAGGTATTTTGTAATTTTCACTTGCATTTCTTCCTACTCATTCTGTATCATAGCCCAACTTTTTTTTACTTTTTCTGGAAATACATTTATCATGAACAGAAAACAACATATAATTTATTTTTCTTCACAGAATGCTAATACATCCTTAGTATCTCCCCAAGGATGTTGGTGGCTGGGATGGAATTGAACGATTTATCCAAGGTAAAGTCAGAAGTGATATATTCTTAAAGACTGTTGTAACACAAGCAATGGATATACTGTTTATGCATATATTGCCTTGTCACACAGGGTTTAAATTTGGTTTTGCAGTAGGTATGCCACAGTCAGCAGTGATGTGACAAGGGTTCTGTTCCTCATGGCTTCACATATGCCTCTGTGCAGCAGAACCAGTGACATCCTCTTTAAATAGCAAAATGTAATAAACAAGTTAAAAGAATTACATTTGCTTTAGCTGTTATTGTGGAAGCAGTCCTAAAGATCTCAGAATAACTATCCTCAGAAGAGTCAACAAAAGAAAGAAAATTTCAAAACAAGAAAATAAGAGCCTTTTGGAACCATATCCATGTCAGCACTCAACAGCATGCATTTAAGATGCATATGTTCAAATTCCACATACACATATAGAAGCCTGTTTTTCTTCTGCAACTTCAAAAAATATCTGAGGACATTCATTGTTAATCCATATAAATTTTATCTCAAGCTGTGAACAACACAAACTCTACAGTTACTTCACCTTATGGTGTGATTGGTGCATAAACATTTCCTCAAATTCTACACCTGGGGAGGAATAACTGCACACATCAGTACAAGTTAGGGGCTGACCTAGTGGAAAGGAGCTCTGTAGTGAAGGACCTGGGTTGTCCTGGTGGACAACGAGTGGATCATGAGCCAGCAGTGTGCCCTTGTGGCCAAGAAGGCCAATGTTATCCTGAGGTGTACTAAATAAAATGTGGCCAGCAGGTTAAGGGAGGTGATCCTCCCCCTCTACTCTGCCCTGGTGAGGCCACATCTGGAGCACTTCTAGGCTCTCTAGTTCAAGAAAGAAGACAGGGAACTCCTGGAGATAATCCAGCAGAGGGCCACAAAGATGACTGGAGCCCTGGAGCATCTCCCTTATGAGTAAAGGCTGAGTGACCTGGGGCTGTTCAGCCTGGGGTGAGAAGGCTGAGAGGGGATCTTATCACTGCTTATAAATATCTAATGGGAGAATATCAAGTGGATGAGGCCAAGCTCTTTTCAGTGATGCCCAGTGACAGGACAAGAGGCAATGAGTACAGAGTGGAACACAGCAAGTTCCATCAGAGAACAACATGAGAAAGTGCTTCTTTACTTTGAGGGTGACAGAGCACTGGAACAGGCTGCCCAGAGAGGTTGCAGGGTCTCTTTCTCTGGAGGTATTAAAAACCTATCTGGACACTTTCCTTGTGGCAAACAAAACAGAATAGGACAAATGAAGGACACTGGGATTATAGCTGGTTCCATCAAAAGGTGTTGCATGCCTGGAGTATTTTCCCAAACTAGAACATTTGAATATTGTGGCTTCATCCTTCCTCTTAGCTTTCACACCCAACTCAGCTACAACATATGTGCCCCTGAGGATTGGTTTGATGTAGGGAGAACCATGCTTTTTGTCTGAGCTTTGTATAATTCTATTCCTTCTTTCATATGAAGCATATAAACAGTTTTTCACCTATCCCATTAACCCGTGCTCAGAACTAAACCACTTTTTCCCATTCTGATTGCTACAATAGCTACTAGGCAAGACATGGAGATGATGTTTTTTCAACTAATATGTTGTAAAGAGACAGGGGCTATACACCAGTGTTTAGCATACAGCCCAAAGTAGTGCACCCTGTATTTCTATGTGGGATGTTGTGAATGCTGCTGGTAGCTGGGGGGGAACAGCACAAGTTGCAACAAATGAGAAAACCACCATGGTCTTCAAAAGCATGGCAGCAAGGGGAGACCTTAGCAAGCTGCCAGTTAGCACTATGTCAGTCTCATACAGGTGTGAGTTGAGTGACAGTTAATTTCAAAATAAGCAGAAGAGTCTGCTCACTCTCACTGCAATATTAACTCTGAATAACAATTCTGTGATTAAATTAATGGAATAAAATACACCTATCCTTTCACATGATGCAGATATGCTGATTGCTCCTCAACAGTCAGCATGTCCTCAACTTTTTGAAATGATGTGTAGCCCAATTGCAAATGACAAAGCTGTCACTAAATAAAACAGATTTACACTTGTATCTACACCAATGAATATACACAATTCAAAGTTACTCTTGGCACAGCTCATAATGATTAACTGAAATACCATTAACAAAAAAATGCATCTCAAACCTTTCAAAATAATTTTCAATCAAGAACTATTACTAAATTGAACACATTCCTTGGAGAAATTTATAACTAAGTAACCAAAAACCTAGAAGCCTGGGTTGCTTCTTATCAATCTGAATTCTTGATATTCTCTGCTTTTAGCTGACCGTAAATTCTAAGTATTTCAATGAGTAAAATTCTGTCTGGCAAGAGCAAAATCATAGTTTTTTTAATTCTGATTTTAGTGGTATTGTATCAATCTCTTAATTGCCATTTAATAATGATTTCAACAGAGATACATAGTAACTATTCTTAACAACGCCCCTGTGATACACTGAAGCTACTGCAACACAACAGAAATGCATATTTTACTCTCCAGATCATTGTAACCCCTGAAATTTTTGTCAGGAACGTACATTGAGGATGCCAAACGCAGAAGGATTTGACAGCAAGTATGGAAAATGCCATCAAAATGGGTTGATCAAAAGTATATTAAGGTCAACAAAAATCTTACAGTATATCATAATCTGTCTTGGACTAAGCCCTAAATCAAAATTCAAGTCTTCCCAAGAATTGGTACAAAATAAGCAACAGCAAGTGAGAAAGTTTATGAAGCAATCAGTCATCAGCAGGTAAAGTTAAAATTACTTACTATTATGAATCACTGTCTTATTTTTTTCCCCCATGAAACTTACACTTTTTCCATTCCATTTAATATACTCTATTCCAATTAATCAGGCAGAATGGGAATACATAGTATACTTCAGATTTTGGCACCTAACCTTTTTGTTTTCAAAACTGCACTCTCCCATGCAATAGAAAGTTCATTCCTGTGCAGAGAACCCTGTTGCTAGGCGTTGCTTGGTAAATGATCTGAGTATAGGTTTTCTCACATGATGTGAGACTAGGTACATCCTGAAAATGCTCACACTTTTACCAGTCTGCCACAAAGTACCATGAATAAAAAACTGAAATACCTTTTGTTCCATTGTCCATTGTAACATCTTTAGTCTTTGCAGAAAAGTGATGAAGAAAATACTGTTTCTGTGGCGATTTCCACATGCTGCCAAAGGGAGAGAGAGTTAGTCATAAACTCTTAAAGCATACCTGGGAGAAAGATGTGTGCTCCTCGGGGTCCTTCCCTCTCCACCTACAGGTGACCAATGCTCCAGCAGCAGCTCTACTGAACAGACTCAACCCTGGAAAGTGTCCAAGATATTCTTTCTGAATTTCCCCTGGAAATGAACACAAAGTAACAGATATTGTCAAATTTAAGAAGAATTTGAGGTATCCAGATAGTGAATTACTACCGGCTATTTCAGTTTCTGAACTTGCCACCGAAGAGGAATTAATGCTGTTTATAAATCTGTGAGGGAAACACCATACTGCAAACAGTGAACCTCCAGTTTTAAATTCTTACCTTCTCTAAAATTATAATTATTTATTAATACAATTTTTTTTTTGTCTTGATCACTTTTGATAGTAAATAAAATTGTTATACTCTTTGGATAAATAGTACACTTATCATACCTGTTATATTCAAAAAGAAAAAAGAAAAAAGGGGGGGGGGCTTTATATTTAAATCAATGGTTTCAGTTATTTTGTAATGTTATTAGAGCGATCAAAGACAAAGGAGGGCTATAGAAGCACAGGGAATTATATTAGAAGGAGCAATAAAGTAGTTACAGAAAAAGTAGAACTTAAAATACATTTTATACTCTTGTGAAGTCCAAAGTTGATAAGGACTAGAGGTAAATTAAGACTTCCTCATCATTTCCAACAATTAAATTGCATCCAAAAGGATTGGCTTCTCTGCCAAGAATGACCAAATTAATAACAGATCAAGCCAAAAATTATTGCTCATTTTAACACTAGGAAAAATAGTGACAGAAGAAACAATGCTATCAGTAATTAACTTTGAGAGGATCCTAGAGAAATGAACTTGGAATTATTATTTTCTCATTCTATTAACATTCATTCAGAAATTTATTTTTACCAGAATGTTTTATTGTACTACAGACTTGGTACCAAAACAGAGTGAACCACCGCAGGTATGGGTTTGCTCTCAAGTAAGTTCTTTTATCACAACTTCCTCATATGCAAAACAATGTTTGTATAGCTCTGTAATGGTGCTTTCTGTAGCTCTACTACTAGCATTTTGTTCAGGCTCTTGTTAGGATTACTGAATCATGTTCAGCCTGTGTGAGACTTCTGTGCAGAACAGTATTTCTTGTATTAGAAACACTGCCATTCAAATACCTTTGGGACAAGTTTGGAAATTCATCTTTAACCTTTAATTGCTCAAATGTAGCAATGCTGAACAACACTGACCCATACTTCTTGTGCTGTAACCAGCCAGCTCCCATCTCTGAGTGGAGCTAATCCCATGTGGTCTAGGCCACAATTTGTCCCATGGTGGCCAGATTTCCATACTCTTAGATGTCTTTCAAGCAGCTTTTTCTCTTGATATGACCTAATTGATATCAAATGTAAAGCAATTGCCTGGGAGGATTACATCAAAAGTAATGAGTGCTATTAACATGATTTTGGATGTCATATTTCTGCTCTGTAAGAGGTTCAGTGACTTAATGGGTAACACTTTTTTGGTTTTTTTTGTACACAGGAGTCAGAATAAACTGCTTCTCAGCACCCCTATGTAAGTATGAGGAAGTTTTCAATACCAAGCTTAAAGGATTATAAGGAGTTATAGAAAGCAAAGCAGTGGAGAATCCTGGTTATATCACTGTCATGTATTTCAATTTAACGGCAAACAGAAAAACACTAAGAAAAGACAAAAGGAAGTAAAACAATGCCTGGAGCAAGATAGCTACTGAATAAATATTTCAAAGGGAACAAGAAATGGAATGTCAATTGATAAATACCTCCACATTATTTTTGTATGTATAATCAATCATATTAGAAGTTGTGATTTAAAATAAAAAAAAAGTAAAAATGTTGTCTGAAAATTTCAGGATTTTGAAAGCACTGGAATTACCAAAATTTAGTACAGCTTCCAATCTTAGAGTTTTAAAAAACTGTAGGCATTAAAAAAAAAGAAAAAAAAAAACTATAATTCAGCTTTAAAACCAGTTAAGTGCCAACATACAGTATATGTACCACTTACTTTCATTATAGGCGTCAATATTTATTTGTTCAGCAGAAAACTAAAGAAGCATTAATTACTCTAAAATCCCAACTAGTAATTCTGAATCATAATACTGTATGTCTTTGCCTGGGTGTACTATGAATACAACAATGCACAGCCCTCTTCATAGTTGCTATTCTCTACCATTCAATAATCAGGGATTCAGTACTAATAATGTTCTCCCAAAACGTCAGAAGCAGACGTTGGTGGTATGGCAGTAGAGTCTGAACCTTCTCACAAATACTCCAATACATTTTGTTTCTGTGTGACAGATGGCAGCAGAGGGGCAGCCTGACAGAACTGTGTCTGACATGGAAGTGCATATGAAGCAAAGGTGTGTCACTGAATTCCTCTGCATGGCAAAAAATCACTCACTGACGTTCACTGACACTTGCTGAACATTTATGGAGACCAAACAGTGCATGTGAGCACAGTGAGGTGATAGGTGGCGTGTTTCAACAGCGGTGACAGTGATATGAAAGACAAGCCATGTTTCAGATGGCCATGTAGATTTTTATTAGTGTGGCATGCAGGATCTTGTTCATGGCTGTTGAAAATGCACAGCCAGTGGTGGTGACTATGTTGAAAAACAGTTTTGAAGCTGAGAATTTGTTCTATCAAATAGTGTTGTGCTCTTTGCATCTGTTTTAACTTCCATGGAAATAAGTATGATGCATTACTTTCAGAGAGACCTACCTATTTTTATATACGAATATAGACATGTATGTGAGTGTAGACATATTTTAGGATGAAGATGTTAAAACCATAGAATAAATGGAACAGGACATATTCTGGCTATGGAACAAACTTCTATGACTTCATCACATTAGGTATAATAGGATCCATCCATCAGCTGCGATACAAAAGTCACACAGCTCAGTTTTGAATACAAACACATATGTAAATATTCCTGGTTTTGGAAGCAATACAATAATGACTTCGTTGAGTCTTATTTGTAAATAAGTCCCAATGATATGTCCATGACCCACCAGGCTGTTCTGGCAGCCAGAAATCAAAGTAACTCTCCCACCATCAGTTGGCATGAATGTGGGACTCCATAAGGACACATGGAAGAATCTCTCAACAAGACAGCTTTAATTTTTTTTTTCAAGGGAAAATTCTTGTATGCTCTCTATGTGGTGCTTTTACCTTAATGGGCAGCTGAACTTCACCACAAAAGGTCTCTCACTCCTCTCTCCCAGCTGCTGTTGTACAGCAGTTTTTCTCTTCCTTGAACCTGCTCTCCCAGAAGTGCAACCAGCGCTGCTCATGGCTCAGCTCTGGCAGTGGTGGGTCCCTTTCTGGAGCAGCTGGATCTGACTCTGAGCTGACATTGGGCAGCTGCAGGGCTCTGCTCATGGAGACCACCCTGCAGCCCAGCACTACAAAACCTTGCCACATAAACCCCACACACCCAACCACAAAGCAAGATCAGAACTCCTGTACCTCTTGTCTGAACAAAATGACAATGTAAAGTAGCTAGAATTCACGCATTGCTCAGTTATTTATTTGTAAAACAGACATCTAAATTTCCCTTCATCTCTTTTGGGAAACTGAATGTATTTTAAGGGGAAGCCTCTTCAGTTCATCTGTCTATAAAAAGGGAATCATGCTCAGCAGAAAGTTAGATCTGTATTCAGAGCTGGGAGACCAGAAATGAAGACTTCACAATTTGATGCTCCAGCTCCCTGATCATCTAAAACCTGCGATGTGGGAATCACAAGCATTCCCAGAGTCTCCACATAAGCTTCTACTGCTATTCTTTCACTTTCTTTTTCTCTACAATAAGAACGTAACACAAAATAGCAACATTTACAGTGCAGTAAAACAATTTTCAAACCTGAGTGCTTTACATCTTCATTTTCAAAGTATATTTGGATATGTTATATAAAGGTCCTGTGCTGAAAGTGCACGTTATTTCAGCATGAGGAGGAGACAAGAACAACGCACGGTATAAATTTACCTTATATTACTGTGTTCACACAAGGAATAATGAACTGTACTGCAGATCTTGCTGCTCTCCCTCTGAAGGCAGGGAAAGATCATTACTTCTACACTCCAGATAACATGCCCTGGATTCAACCCAAGTTCAGCCTCTGCTTCTCAGCCCTCCTGTGCAACAGGCACCCACAAGAAACTTTCCTCTAGCAGTTTGAGACAAACAGCTTTTTAAATGGAAACTGCTTCTAAGAAATAAATATGCTGCATATAAATTCAAAATTATAAACAGATATGTACATGAAGAACAAAAAACCTATAACCTTCAGAGTCGCTGTCTTCATTTGTGGGTTTTGCATAAACTGTTCTTAAATATAAAATTGCCTTTCTGTTCTAATAGGAGGAAGCCTTTAATGATTAAGTATCCTTTTGATAAAGCAGTGATATAATTTTAATTACTTCTTCATAAATGGCCTCACCATTAATTCTTAGGAGGTAACGCACAGAATGGTTTCTTGCCTGGTCCTTGCTTCATATCTTACTTGTTCATGCTAAAAGCTTCTTTCGATTGAATTAGGAAAAATCAAGCAGGCAAATCTGTAGTACAGCTAACAACATACACAATCTGACATCCTCCATAACACATTGCTTACATACACAAGTGAGATAAGAATTACCAATAAGACAAAAAAGTGTTTTTCATCTGAAGGCCTCATTTCCAATTTCAGGAAACTTTCTAAAAATATGTTCCTTTTGAGATACATATTTACAATTTCAATGCTAGCAATGCCAGCCAAAGTGGCAACTTTGAAGGAAATACTAAGCTCAATCAGTTCAATCATTAAAGTAACGCAAATGTAAAAGCTTATTTTTTCTTTTTCAACATAGCTACATTTTAGTAGAAATCATAATATTCAAGAAGTGAGGATGGAATACAAATGTAAAAAACTCAATGGCACCATGAAGTGATGCTATCCTGATCTAGTGCCAGATATGGAGACTGGCAACCCTGCCCATGACAGGAGGCTGGAACTAGAAAATCTTTAATGTTCCTTCCGACCCAAGCCATTCTATGATTCTACAATTCTATGATCAAAGGGTGAAATCCAGCCCCAGCTGTGGTCAATAGCAGAGTTCCTCTGTATTTCAACAGGAGCATGATTTTACTTATGCTCTTCACACGGCAAATGAGAACCAACTCACTTTTAAAAGGGAAACTGTTGGGGTTACATGCCTGTAGGAACAGGTGGCAAACTTTTACTACATGCTAATAATTAAGGAAGATCTGAAGCAAAATGCAGTAAACTACGAGTGCTAGTAGGTCAGACTTGTACTGCACAAGTCTTTGTTACCTGTATTATGACAGTACTTGTCATCATGCTGAAAAGAAGTGACAAAAAAATCACAAGGCCATGCTGCACAGCCATGTCCTCAAAGAGGGAAAGTTTTTCTCTCAGGCTGGTGTCATTTGTTCTTCAGCAGCTATCTATAACTATCCATTTCAAATATAGGAAGAGTAAATTGTATAAACTGTGAGGATCCCTGCTTCCCGCTGCCTTGCTCAGGATTGGCTAGAAGATATTTCCCATAAAGCCAACAGACCTGCAGCTTCATGCCTAACCAGGGCATTCTTGCAGTGGTGGTAGAAAGTTTCTTTTACAAGGTTCCATTCCTATAGTTACTGAATTAGTGCTTAATTACATGTTATTTTCTTCAGTAAAAGCCATTAAGTTAAGGAAAATCACTATTGAATGAAATAAATTTCTTCTGTGCTGTTGTAGTCATTATTAAAATAAGATTTTTGGTTTGGCAGTCATATTTGAAAGGAAACTGTGCAAGAGGTACTTGCCTTTGCAACTGGATTTACTTTTCCAAAGACTCACAAAATAAAACGTACAAACAAATCCAAACTTTTGAACTAATTCTAAACAGAAAAAAATTTAAATAGCATATTTTTAAAATCAATGTTCAAAAGTGTCCTCTATGGCAGTGCAATAATTCGAAGTCAAACGTTTCTTACTGTGTACTGAATTAAAGAGAACTTTCTTATCGGTTGCAATTTAGTCAGGCAAATCAAGTAAAACCCAGAGTTACTCAATAAGCAACAGTTTGATATCCATACACATTCTGAATTACTTGTTCACAAGTGGCCATGCTCATAATTAAAAAATAACAATAATAATCAAGAGATTTTGATTGTTTGGATTTAAATCTATTGTAAAATCCTTTTCTTTCAGAGAATCTTGACCAATCAGGAAGATACTTGGATAATAAAATATTAAAAACCAAACAAAAATGAAACAAATTCAAACTAAGACAAGAAGGAAGTACAATCTCTTATTTCTTCCAAAGCTATGAAGGTCAGTTTTGATATTCAACTACCGTATTGCACACTGGGACGTAGAGAGTTTGCATTTTTATTGTAATTTATTTTTCTCTCATGTTCGGAATCACCAACAATTACTCTAATTGTAATGTACTACACCAGCTTACTGGATTGTTAGGGCAGTGCATCACACAACTTACTAGATCAAAGAGATTGATGCCAACACCGTATCTTTTTTCCACATAGATAAATCAAGTTAAGCTCTCTCAAAAAACCTAAATATTTATGACCAAAAAGCTGTGAGTGTCAAACCTTCCGGGCACCAGTTACATGACTCCTGATTCAGAACTATGAAATAGTTATAATAAAAAAGCAGTCATATTATAGAATAGCATTAAAAACCAAGAGTAGCGAATTCAATTTTAATTAGTTCCCTAAGAGTGAATATGTAGAGACCCAAAACCTTTCTCCAATATATTAATTTAGCTTATTTTTTATTTGGTTAGTTTTATGGAATTCATCAAAGAGATGCTGAGTGATTGAAAAGGTGCACATGAAAGCACTGAAATAACTGAACTGCATACAAAGATGTTTCTAAATTCTTAGAAATAGTTCTATCATTTTTTTTCTAATATATTCTGTTTCAGAGCTAAGTACAAATATGTGGAGAACAGAACAACTCTCTAAGGTTGTATATTCAGAAAAAGTATTTAAATACGTTATTTATGACCAAATTAAAATTGTCCATAAGAAAAAAAAAAAGGCCACATGTATGATTTCTAAATCATACTTCTAAACTTCTAATTCGATTCTACTTACAGATGGATGGTTAGTATTTCACAGGTATGTGGTATCATTACAGAAATCAGCTGAGTTCTGAGTGAGGTTTGAATCCTAGTGCCATTTTTCCAAAGCTAAATTACATTGCATGACTTTTCCTGAGGAACAGAATACGAATCCAGCTAGTTGCAGAGATTTTAGGCTATGCATTTTTATTTTGTTTCCTCTGAAGTTTAAATTTCTGACTTTTAGTAAAAATAATATTCTGTTGCTATTCATCAGCATTGACAGGATAACAGATTAGGACAGGCATAGGCTATGTCTGACTGAGACAATAAGGGATGGGTAATCTCTTCCACTAATTTTGCATTTCTTGTACCCTCTAAGCTAGTTTCTTTAGCCTTAGATATTTTCTAGTTTCTAGACTATAGGAATTATGAATAGTGCGCTTTGCTCATAAAACCTCACCTTTATACACTGAAAATTCTTGCCAACAGTAAAAGACTCTAACTGAAATGTTGCTGGAAAGTAGTGTAAATACTTTCCAATAGTCATACATTGCAGTTGGGCTTGAGGCTCACATCATCCACTCATATAACATGTCCAGCTCAGGGCAGGTGAGCCTGTGCAATTAACATTTTGGTATCTGTACTTCTGGGGTTGTAAACTCAGTTTTACAATAGTATTATATGATGCATAGTATGTTTCAAGGAAAAGTGGAAGCAAGAGTCTGGAACTAGTGTCTTTTTTGCATGGATAATAGATTTTAAAATATATATATTGTAACATTCTCTCACCATCTGGTATGTAAAATGGTGTTTCTTCCCTATAAAAATGTTGGTGTTGTGATACCTAGTCAACCAAATCTCAGCATTCAATGGACAATGAGTTAAATCAATATTCCTGCAGTGTTTGCATGAAGTACTAATCCTAAAAACAACACTGTCAATAAATACTCTAAGTAATGCTAATAAAAGACAAAAGAAACTGCAGCAAGCTGAAGATGAGAATAACTTGTATAGTGAATAATCTGTACATATTACTTCAATAGCTTCAATTCAATAGCTTCAATATTCAATTACTTCATTCTGTGATTCTGTGATTCTGTAATAGCCTATGAATGAAGTTCACAAGTGCAGATTTCTTAACAGAACAAGTCAATATGTAGATCAATCAGGATTCATGGGGACCATCTTCATCAAATATCTCAGGTGTGCTATTAATATGCACTCAGAAACCATATCCTGCAGACTAAGATACAGTTACAGCAGACCAAGATCCCATAGTCTAGCAGAGGAAGGTTTTGGTTACCTACAGAGAACCAGCACTGAGCAGAAGGAAGCCTACCAATACAAGAATACTCTGAAAGATGGGAACTGTTGCTACTGAGATGGGACACTCCTGAACTGACCTTACAGTTTCTACAGTAGTCTGGGAGCTGATAGCATTAAGTGGCAGGATGCAGAAAAGTCTGTCCTAGTGAATATTATTTAATGAGCTGTGGTGAGTTTTAACATCAGGAAACTCATATATATACACAGAGTATTTCCGGAGTCCTACTTGTACAATACTTTCAGGGCTGGGCAGAATCCTTTTTCTTGATTCCACTGTAATTGGTCCCAGGCTTAGAATTAAACTGAAGGTCATGTACTTAATTTTCCTAATTGCCTTGCTGTATGAGGTATCTGTATTTAAATGGTAAGCACATCATGCCAATAGGCATGATAAACTGTGGTTCAATACCAATGCATAAATGTAAAAGTATTGATGTACATTCTGCCACCGGACATTGTGCAGTTTACACATCCATTACACAGCCACAAGCACATAGATTTGTTTCATCCTGAACAGTT
Organism: Aquila spilogaster; assembly: GCA_024606505.1. Lineage (NCBI taxonomy): Eukaryota > Metazoa > Chordata > Aves > Accipitriformes > Accipitridae > Aquila > Aquila spilogaster. The sequence continues at coordinate 37,653,137 of JANHGO010000012.1, read as the reverse complement.
GCATCCAAGTGGTCTATATTCTAGCCAACACCATCCATTAATTCTGAAACCATTTGTGTTAGTATGGTTTTAACATACTAAGCAGACATATTTGCTGGAGCAATCTTAAAAGTGACCTCATTGCATCCTGTATGTGCCTTGTGTATAGCAACACAAAATTCTCTTTTTGCTTGCAACCTTCCACCCCAAGAGAAGAATAATTTTGGCTTGCAATTGTAACCACAGCATCCACACTAACTGCTCTTTAAATAACCTGGAAAACATCGTTACACGCCATCAATACAGCAAGACAGAGATCTGGAGACTCCTACTGCAGCCAATGTGCTTCATTGACCAACACGCTCTGCAGCAACTAACAGTTTCTCTGTTTGCTCCTTCAGTGAGGCGAGCTTTTCCGAGACATGGTGCTAAGCACAGTTCTGTCAGGGTGCGCCGTGTCAGAGTGCTACAAAAGGCAAAGATACTTCTTCCTGCATGTTTTGCAGTATGCAGATAAGAACTGTGCCATCACTTCTTGCAAGCTGCCAAATTATTTTAAACAGTGTCAAGTACCTACCACGCAAGTTGATCTAACAATGAAGGCCATTGTTTGGCAGACTCAGAAGGCATTTACTGTTTTCCTTTTTCTAGATCACTCAATGGGTTCAGCCGAACCAAGAATACTTCAAAGGGTTTTTTTAACAATTACGCTGTAATGGTGTAAATGTAAAAATTCCTGTTGCTATTTGTTCTGTAAGCTCTGACCTGACAGTTGTGTTATCTGCAATTGCAGGTCTCCAAGATTGTCCTTTCTCTCAGAACTAACTTTTTTTCACCTTCTTTGTGCCACTTCTGTTACAGGCTCTAACAGATTTTTAGGAAGTGACTTTGTAGTCTCAGACAAAGAACTAACAAATGGGTAATGTGAAAAAACCTTTTTTTATCCTGATGAGGGGAAAAGTTTCATCTACTTTGAAACAAAATTGGAAAGTAATTTTGATCTATTAGGGTGAATTTTATCCCAATTCCAGTACTTTGTTCATAGCAAGGCATTCTGCTCCAGGACTGGCAGTGGCTGCCCTGTGCTTGTCCTGGCTCTGCCACTTCTAAGCTTTACCTGGATGTTCGTACTCTCCAGGCAAATATATTCATACAGCTGGGCTGACACAGGAGCAAACCCATGGCTTGGTGCCCATTACAGAACTTAACCCATTGGCAGAAACTCTGCAGTTTTTTGTTCATAGCTCAGCTCCCTGCTAGTTTACAAGTTTCTTATGTGAAAATCCCTCATATCTCCAAGGCCCAGCTACATGACAGAAAGAGCAGGATTCCTCACCACTACTTTTCAGTTTTGTTAATACAGGTCACAAAGCCCTGAAGTGAAACTACTACACACACACCTTCTCACAGTCAATTGCCTTATTTGGCCAGACCTTCAGATTTTTCTAGAACAAAAATAATTATCAAGGGGTCACTTCCTCAAACAGTATTAGGAGCTTTTGTAAGACAGAGGCTGCTCTCCAGATGCTGACATTAGCATGAATCAGGACAGCATTACTGCAGTCAGTGAAATATGTTAATGTATTTGATAAGATCCTTAAGACTCATTTATTTCCCAGTTTTATAGAAAACTAAAACTCCGGAAGTAGGTTTTTCTTTTTCTCTTTATATTTGCTATGCCTTTTTTCAGGATTACAATTAGTACCGGCTAGGAGTTTGGAAACCTCATAAATGCTGTTCTTGTTTTACCATAGAAAGGTGAGCAATAGCCTAAATCCCTGCATAATTACCTTTTTCAGAAGAATGAGGTGTGAGATATTGAACATAATTTCAACATAATTTCAGCAGGGCAGGATCCATCCTTAAATGTGCTTCTAGTCACTAACTTCTGCTTTGACGATATGATTATTGTTTAAATGTAGAAGAAAGCAAGAGAGTTTTTATACAGTGTGGATGTTTTCACCTGCTAGATCAAAAAAAAAAATAAAAGCCCATAGCTTGAAGCACATCGAAGTAGTAGCAGTAATTAGGTATTGGCATATCATACAGGAAGAAAAGAGCATGAAAAATGATACAGCTTAATGAAGTTTTAGTATCCTAATGCTACACTAGAAGTTCTCAAAGGGAAATGCAGATTCAGAATAGGAAACACTTAGGATTCTTAGATGGGATAATCAATCATAAACAAAGGGAATAAGGACAATTAAGTCCAAACCAATTAAGTTTAAGTCTGTGTAAGGAACAGGATCACACATCTGCATGTACCAGTTCAACTGGCCAGACAGCTTTCTACAAATACCCATTGCCATATCACATATGGCACTTTCCTGTAGAAATTAATCAATTGATCTCTCCAAATGTACACATGCAGTGATAGCATCTACCAGGAAATCTGCACTCAACAGAAATTAAAGTCCTTGAAGAACAGTGTTGTCTGAATCCATTTAATACCCTAAGACATTCTGAACCAATGCTTCATAGAACCAGATCTATAGTGATTTCCAGATTAGGACATTATCCAAGAATATTTCATATATGGACAGAACTGCTTTCCGCTTCACCCTTCTTTATATTTCTCAGTACAAAAATACAGGGAATCAGTGAAACTGAGGATTTTGCATTCTGCAGTTGAATTACGTTATAACAACACAGATGGAATGGTAGATGTAAAGCCATATTTTTAGCCCAAGTACAGTTGAAACAATGTCGCCCAGTGTAGTTAGAGAAGACACATACAGCAATATATATTTATCATTTCTAGTCAATGGTTGATATATATTATCCTGCATACCCTCTTTGAGAGGTATGATCATTTAAAATATAATGTTTCTCCCTTTATCAGGAAAAAAAGGAGTATTACATTCCCACAGTTGGCATCATATTCATGCATCACTTGACTAGCACTCAAACTATTCCTCCAAGTTTCCCTTTGTGACTGTCTCTGTGAAAACTGATATTTTCATGGACTCTTGTGTAATTGCTCCAAGGTGAAACAACTGCCAGTTCTGTCAGAGGACAGAGATATTCACTGTAAGAATGGTGAAATTCCACCTCCATAGTACAGGTGTGTATTTCCATATATTTGTAATTTTCAGAGGGAATGTGCAATGTTTTTATAGCAAAATAATCATTTCCAACAGCAAAATTGCATAATTTCATGAAGAACTTGAGGTAGGACCAAAATCATTAACATTTGTCATAAAGTATTTCTGTGAGGTTTCTCTGATACTGAGAGATTTTGTTAATTTTGTCAGATTGCATATCTGAACTTAAAACTGAGCAATAATATCTTCTTAAAGTAGGAATTTGAAAACCTGGGAAGGATTCAAATTTTAAACTAAGAAAGGCAGTGATTTAGCTACAGTTCTCTGCAGAAGCACATATTCACAATTCTCAGTTCTGGACTCAGATGTCCCATGCAGAAACATCAGTGATGTATTGGGCAAAACTTTCTGGAAGGATGAATATACAGCCCTGCAACATTCTGAACATTCTAGAAACAGTCTATGAATGCGCATAAGGGCAGCAGTAGCCCCTTGCCACTACCTTAAAAAATGTGAAAAACTTCGGAGGCAGCTCTTCAATAAGCTCTTCCCCATTAAAAAACATTACTGCTATAGTTCTATGAAGAGTAGGAAAAGGATCCAGAAGATCTAACAAATGTTGGAGACTTCGGAGCCTCTTCTGTAAAAAAAATGACAAACTTTGTGTCGCTTTAAAATTCTGGTAAACAGAAAATGGATCTTGGGAAGAATTCCTAGTAAAAAAGACTTAAAGAGAGAATCAGCCAAGGGAGTCAGTCAGAATGAGAAGGAGCAGCTTCTTCTTGGGAAGCCTACTTGTATTGGAAGGAAAGCATTACTTCTTCACAGAAAAATACCAAGGAATAGCCAAAAGCCTCCTGCTTTTAACCTTAATGGATATAAGCAGCTGTAAGTTAGTTAGTATTTTCAGAGGCAGTTAATGTTTAAGAAGATGAAAATATCAATTCTTTTTCTCTGGACAGTTTCATACTTCAGTGTAAGAAGTCTTCAACAGTATTCTCCTAAATATTTAAGCACAGAAAGTCAGGAACACATTCTTAACTTATTTTTGAAGGCCATTTTTCTTGCTTTCCTACCCAACAGGGAATAGAAAAAGGGTAGATAACAGCAAGGCGGGAGAGTGTAGGTGGTCAGAGTGCAGAATATCGAATAAATATGGAGTTTATCCAGCTTAGTTAGCTCCATTATGCATCCACAACTACACTCCAAGTCCTCCCTGTACACAGAGTTCAGTTCATCTCAGTAAAGCAAAAAAAAAAGTTAGTTATGGAATTAAGTTCCATCACCCCCAGCTTATCTGACACATGGCTTTTACCACCAAGAGCCTCTCTGCTTATGTGTAAAGGAGAACAAAGTACTTATACAACATGAACACCCCCTGAAGTGGGCTCTGTGCCACATCTGACTGATGCGCCAGTGGACAGGCTGTTTGACACTGCCTTCTCCTATGGAGAATGCACAAGTGTGTGTATCACAGCCATGCTCCTTGCGGGCTGGTAGTGATACTGCCCAGGCACGGCTGGGCCGAGCTCCGTCAGGATCACTGAAGCCCGCGCCACCTCCATGACATGGTGAAGACACACGTCTGCAGCTCTGCCTTTTTCACTTCTTGTCCTCATTCCCCCAGGGTGCTCCCTGTTAGGCCTTCTGCTGCCTCCCTGTCTTGTTTTCACATGTATTCTCGCCTTGCCTTTAAAGTGTCAGTGTTGAAAAATAACCCTTCAGATAGCATTAGATAAGCTGCACTGAGCTGCAGCGACAGGAAGGGACAAAAGTCTGGGGCTATGAGGACACAGGGAATGATCAGGTCACGCAGGCAGCAGTGGGGAGACCCCAGGGTCTTAAAAGATCTTGTGCAATCAGGCATCAAAAATTGAAATTAGCCTGGCTTTTTATCTCCTAGGTATGCTAAATCTCAGGTTTTCAGGCTTTGCTTCCCCAGCACGACACTGGAAAACATATTTAAATGACAGCAGAGATTCTTACTTAGTCATATACTTCTAGCAGCGTTAGAAATAAATGCTAAATAGCCTTGTGATAAAATTCAGCGATCAGAAGAAACTACTGAAAGATCCTAGACAGATTAGTGAAGGAACAACACCAGATTTCGGATGAAGAAGAACCACTGGGGATTTCAGAGAAAGTTTTATGAACTACCACAGTGCCTACTAAAATACATATTATTTATTTTACAGAACTAACTTGCGCATTCTCCTTTTACACCATGAAAGATTGTTTCTTTCCTGCATATTATAGTCCAAATCAAAAAGTTCAAATACAACATGCATGGAAGGTAATACAATATTCTCAGTGTAAATCAGTTCAACCACAGGACACAGACAATTAAACATCTTGCCCAGACAGACACCTCTCTAGTAGGTCTCCTGCCCATAAAGACTGCAACACAAGAGTTAACTTCCAGCACACACAAGGCTTTTGCCTATTTCCCCTCTTTCCTTGGCATCTGATTTGCTTTTACTTTAGTATCGCATGAACTGGAATTGCCATTGCAGACATAAAGCCTGAGAATAGTTTTCTGAAGTCCATGTTCAAACTGGGAAGCATACTTTTTAAAACACTCAAAACACATTCTTGTAATCTGTTGCAATAATAAACCCGCATTATATTTTGCAGGTACCATCTTGTTACCAGTTCCTACAAGTTCACAGACTGCTGTGATTTTAAAACAGCAGCAAAACTGTGTCAAAACTAGAAGGGAAAAAGATCCTGTGCAAGCAAAGTGAACTGAAAGAGATAATGAAATGTGACAGCTGGAGAAAAAGACCAATTCATGTATCGCATTGAGAATGGCAACAAACATCAAAAACTTGTTAGCAGGCAGCATTTGTTCCATTCTGTCAGTTTAATGAGTGATAAGACAGAAAGGTGGAAGGAGACCCTCAACGTTAGGAGTATACTTATTTTCACAAGTTTGTGACAGTATTTTGAGAATGTTTTTAAACAATGCTCTTCAAAATGATGGCTGCCAACATCTTAATAAAGCTAAACAGAAATTAATTTGCAACTTCCTGTTTGAGCATTCATTTCTTTCAATAAAGACCAGGTCCAGCCTGATCTCCTGCCCCTTTTCTGCTCAATATTATAATGCCTATTGGCAGCATCCAACATGGCTATGATTTCTCAGAACAGATAATAGAATATTTGAGATCAAGTTGTAAATATAAACTGCTTTTTGTTTAAGTAGAATATTTGATGATAGGATGATGAAATGATTAACACCATTTTAATTTTGGCAAAAGTTTGAGAAATAGCTTTTTCTGGAAACTTCGACATTTTCTATAAAATATACTTAAATACTTCCTAAATGATGGTATTTTCAAAACTTGAAACTATTATAATATTGTAGTGGGCACTGATAACTCCCAAAGGAGAGAGAGAACATCTTGTTCTTAGTAGTACAAAGTACCCTGCACTACCTTCACTTAAGTTTTCACAAATTCACATACACAAGAGTTTTATTTTGAATTTAAATGATATTGTTCTCAGTTTGGCCAATGACTGGAAAAACAAATGTTGAATTTACTAGTTTTCAATACTGAAGGACTGAGTAGATTCATATGATTTTCTTTGAACAAGAAAAAGCTTTTAGAAGTCTGTGCAAGAAACAAAACCTGTCCTTCCTAGTCCTTGAGGGAATCCAGCACTCAGGCCAGTGAAGAAGCATCAAAATTCAAAAAATTAGCCATCTTGATTTATCGTTATATGCCTGAAAAATGTAATTAAAAGTAGGCAGTGCATTCTTTTGAACTTCTTTCCTTCTGCTCCCTTCTCACCATTAAAATCTGAGGTGTAGCTGTGCTCTCACCTCACGTCTTCAGAAGTTGCCCACTGTGTTTACACACACGTTTATTAGCTGATTAAACAAGATGTGCAGGATTACATGCAACAGAGTATCTAAGAACAGAACAAGCTCCCGCTGTCTTGAGAACAGATTTTCTGAACTTAAAAGCACGTACAGGTATTGAACACAGCGTGACAGTATTTGAGATTAATAAATATATATATATGAGAGATTCATTATATGCATTAAAAACTTGCTTATTTATAATATGATGTTTAGCATTTATATAACATACTACTTCCTTATTAAAATCAATAGTAGATTAGGAACACAGTTTTAAAAAAATATTTAAGGAGAGACAGGTTTTTCTCAGAATACTTGGAATATATCCTTGAGCAGCATGGCATCGTACACAGACTAAAAGTCTGATGTTAATTTCTAAGCCCTTCTGTGGAAGTGTATTTTTTTTTAATAATGAACCATACAATGCCTTTGATGTTTGCATGATTCTAGGACAAGAGTGCATTAAACAGTCTATTCATTCTCTCAGGGACATCATCGCAAGGACTGTAGAACTGTGGTAGTAAAAAATACTTTGTTAAACGCAAGTGCCAAAACTAAATGAAAAAGAGACAGGAACCTAAATGGTGCAAAACCACTTCTAGCAAGTAAATATCAAAACACTTTATTTTTATTAATAGTACTGTGAGGCCAGACTGTACATTCTGTGGACTTTCTTTAGCTCTGGGCCAAAGAATTTATCATACACTGTTCTTATAAATTAATTTACCAAAATAACCTACTGGAAAAAAAAAAAAAAAAAGAAAAGAAATATGGGTAAGTCTAGTATTTAGTACAATAGCTTGCTAAATAGTTAAAAGTTTCAATAGAAGAATTTCAGTACTGAGTTATTCAGCAGCCTCTGACTTCCAGGTCTCCTACTAAAACCTAAACTCTCCTTAATGTATGGGCTATGGGTTTTTTCTTGATGAAGTCTATAAATTTGACAGTTTCAGCTGTGTTCTTAATCTGTATGGCTGTCTAAAATGACAAGGCTTGCTGGAAGTGCATCTATCTCGGAGACAGAAAATAAAGTATCGGCTGCAGACAGGGTGAACAGGAGATAGGCATAATGGAGACTATCCCAAATAGGACAAACTAAGTATGAAATGAAATTAGACAATGTGACTACAACTACTACTAATTTTACAGAATGCTCACCTTTCTGTCCTTAGAAATATACTCCAATCAGATAGAGAACCTTGTGAAGGTAGACACAGAAGCCTTGTGAGTGCTACCCTGTTTTAAACTTCCATATTGCAAAGTACATGACTCCCAGAACCCTCATTATGAATTAAGACCTTATGCGAATGTCAACTTTCACATGATCTGGGAGTGTGAAAAATGAATTTTATCTAGGTCAGGTCAAATGACTGAGATGAAATCTGAAGGTCAGATATTTGGAATAACTCCATTGATTTTTCACGGTTAGGCAGCTTCACACGCCTTCTAAGTCTGGCCTCAGGTACACATTAACTTGTTTAAGGCATTTCAAGAGTTCCTGTATTATCTTCAAATAGCAACCTTAAAATGCACTGCAAGCCTAGAAATACGTCTCCATCAGTTATTGCTTTTTTTTTCCTCAAATAGGGGATTTGGGTGAAAAAAAGTTAGGAGTACCTGAATTATCGTAATTGCAAACTCACACTCCTGAAACTACCTTACAGATATCAAGGAGGAAGATTTCCAGTGATACATGAACTCCAACTTCAGTCACAGAAAGGTAGTTATGACTAGCACACGTTTGTAACAGTCAAACTAATTATGACAGCAAGGTCTGGAGACTGCAAATAAAAGGCATTCAAGTTTAAGAGGGGTGGGATGGTTTTAGTTCAAACTGAATGAAAAAAAAAAAGAGAGAACGTTAAGTAGAGGATATGCATGCTAACTGGCTCTATCTATTTCTCTTATATAAAATGATCGGAACCACCAAGATTTGCTGCCAGCTCCAAACAGAATTGAGTCCGGAGAGAAATGTCACTTCTAATGGCAAATTCAATGCAACTTAATGATGTGAGAATTTTAAATAAACCAAAGTGAAAGAATATCAGCACAGTTTCATACTACAGACTGAGATTTGTGGTTGTACTTGTATCTGCATCTATACTTTCCAGGAAAAACAGTCACATCAGTGCAAGAAATTTCAGATGTACTTTGCAAGCCTACATACATCTCAGTTCCAATTAGGAAGGTTGCAACCTCCCTCAACAGCCAAAAAGCTGAGTACCTAACACTCCTTCAAAATCCTATTTCTGAATTTATTACAGGATGAGTAAGTAGTTCAAAACTGTGAGGAAAACCTTAATTCTGGAGGATAACTGGAGACTTTCTACCAACTCATACCTCCTTCAGCAGGGCCATTACCTGCCAAAAAGATAAAAGAAAAAAACTGAAGAAAAAAGAAAGAAAAAAAACTTGAACTTGAAACTTGAACTTGAACTTCCAGAGTCAGGCCAGAGGAAGAGACAACCTTTCTCTTGCAACGTGATAATGCGAGGCCCCATACCAAATTTGAAGACTGTGGAGCATACTGCCAATCTTGGCCAGACTGTCCTATCACATCCACCATATGGTCAGGATTTGGTGCCTTCTGCCATCCATGGTGTCAAAAGCCTTGCTGAAGTTAAGGTAGACACCATCCACTGCTTTCCTCTCATCTACACAGCCAGTCAAGACATCATAAAAGGCTAGCAGATTGATCAAGCATGATTTCCCCTTGGTGAATCCATGTTGATTACTCCTGATAATCTTCCACTCGCTTGAAGATAACATACAGAATAAGCTGTTCCATCACCTTCCCAGGGATGGAGGTGAGGCTAACATGCTCATAGTTTCCCAGCTCCTCCTTCTTGCTCTTTTTGAAGACTGGAGTAACATTGGCCTTCCTCCAGTCTTCAGGCACCTCTCTTATTCTTCATGATCTTCCATAGATGAAAGAGAATGTTTTGGCAATCCCTTCTGCCAGTTCCCTCAGTACACCTGGGTGTATCCAATCAGGGCCCATGGATCTGTGTGTATCAAATTTGCCTAGACAATCTCTAACCAGAGCCTCCTCAGCCAAGGAGAAATTTTACTTTCCCCAGGGTCTCTCTCTTATCTCCAGGTCTGGGATTCCTGATCCAGTAAAGACAGATGCAAGGAAGGAGTTCAGTAACTCTGCTTTCTCAGTGTCCTCAGTTACCATGGTAATCACCTGATTCAGCAGTGGGTCCTTCTTGTTGTTCTTGACCTGTCTTGACAGAGCTAATTCTAAGTGGGCCTTAGCCTCCCTCATTGCTTTCCTGCATACCCTGACAATGCTGTTCTATTCCTGCCCAGAGGCCAGACCTCAAAAAGATTTTATGCTTCAAATCACTTCTCTTCACTGGCACACACTTGACCAATGTATTCCTGAAAAATAGATGCCCAATGCAGGTGAAGAGGTTATGGCTGAAATAAAATTCCACTAAGGATTCAGCTGCCAACCATTTTTAGCCAGAACTGCTCAAGATTTACTAATTTGTGCCTGACAACGTGTCTTTAAACTATCCTTTAACAAATCCCTTTTTTTTCTTTTTTCTTTTAAACAACAGATGTATTATACTTAATGTCGTATTCTATGATTTAATAAATTACATGGTCTACCAGAGTTTAGTTCCAGTTCCTGCATGGAACTATCATGTTGTTATTAGGCAAACTCCTAGGACGTAACTGAATTAAGCATATGGATTCACCTTCAAAATTTATTTTAAGAAAGTTCATATTGCAATATTTGATATATTTCTAACGTAGTTGGCATTCATTTCCGACTAGAGCACAATTCTGTGTTTAGAAAATCCAATATAAAAGGATATGTTGAAAATATGTTGAAAAATGGCAAGTTGGTCATCTAGTGTTTTAACTGGAAACAGAGAAATTAGCTTTAGTTATTTTTCTAAATGCGTTTTTCCACAGTCATTTTCCAGCAATGACTGAAAACAGTATCTGTAAGAATACTACAATACTAGAAAAAGAACAAAAAGCAATATAAAAGTATAAAACCATTCCAACAATCAATCAGGAAATGAAAAACTTCCAATACATCTTTGAAAAGAACTGTATGTGCAAACACAGGCTTCCATACAAGATTTCAATTTGGCTTCCATATCCAAATTATGAATATAATACTGATACTGACTCTCAAGAAAAAAAATATGGCTCCTTTGTCCAAAAACATATCACTGACTGAAACTTTCAATGAGTATTCTGAAGTACTGATTTAAAATCCACTTTATTTAGTGTAAGTTTCTCATATTTGGAAATTTGGTAATTTTCAAAGTAATTTCATTAGAAACAGGATGCATGGACATTTATCTTAGTGATGTTGCAGCTCTGGAAAGAGCAGGAAGAATATGGAGAAGTTTGTTGTATCAATTTTGAAGGGCAAAAGTAATACTTTTTTCTTTCCTTTTCATTTATTTAAAAAATGCATAGAACTACATGGACTAGTGAGCATTCATGCTCACTGATTTTTATTAGTTTTTTCCATTTCATAATTGTCTTATTAATGTTTCCTTAGTTACAAGAAACAAGAAGTGAAATACCAGTGAAGAAGAATGAACCATTTTTAATAGAAAAAGGGATGAAAACTTAGTTTCAAAGAAGTCAGCACTGTAATTCTGTATAACAGTATGTAATTCCATCCTACAGGGACAGATACTGAAAGAAAAAAAAAGGTCCAATTCTACTCCAGTAAATGGGAATGTACATGTACACTTCTGAATTTTAAGAACTTAAGATTGAATTTCAGTGATTTTAATATTACAGAAGTGTAACATGAAGTGTAAAATCTGAGATCATAAAATATCCAGTGAAATAGAAAATACCTATAAAACCTTCTGTAGGATGTGAAAGTAACTTGTATTTTATGTATTTGTTTTTTTGTTTTAATTCACAAGAGACACTAGAATATTTCCTTCCACGAGAAGGAAAAACAAAAAGGCTCTTCATAACACTTGATTATTTCTGCTTGTAAATGAGTTGCTCAGTATAGCTTACTTGCCTGTTCCCTAATAACAATATCAGAATGGGGATTTAATGATCCAAAGACCAAAGTAGCTTAAGGCTAGTTTGTTCCATTTCTGTTTCCTGACTTGGTAACTTTAATCCACACTCTCTAATAGTGTCACTTAAGCAGTGAGTTATCAGGGGAGAAATCAACTTAGATTTCACAGGAAGTGCTCTCATAGTAATGGAAGGAATAGGCAAAAAGCTAATTATTTAGCAGACAGAAGATACAAACACTGCAAATATGAAGGGAACATTGGTCACTCTGAAAGTAATGCCTCCTATGTAAGTAACGCCTAAAACAGATATAAAGAACATAATGACACTATCTGATGCATTTCTGCCAGTGATGAACAAGAGCCTGCACGTCGCACTTGCAAGAATCTGCATGGCTATCCAGAATATGGTTTGCTCTTCACATCTCTGTCACCACGGCTGAAATGCACTATCCACTGCCTCATTGTGCCCATGTCCACTGTTTGGTCTCCAAAAACATATGTACTTCCATGTCAGATGCTGGCTTAAAAACTTCATAAGCTTTACAAAAACAGCGGTTCCAATGACACTTGGCAAAATCACTACAGGCTATGTAATTTGCTAGTTAATAATAATAATGACAATGATGCAACACAAAAATTACAAGTGCACAGTTAGTTCCTGCTTGACAGATGCAACAACTACTGGCTGCTGAGCAGAACTGTGTTCTTGCCTTATCTGAGAGCACACAAATGGCCCTGGTCACAGCATGGCATGCAGTGCCACACAACAGCCTGACTCCAGGAGTGAAGCTTGCTGTTTGCTCTGCACCTCTCACGCTTCTGGCAGCAGCGTCAGGGAGTTTGCAATGTGCAGAGGGATGGGCAGAGATTTACAAACAGTTTAACCCCTTGCTCAGACAAAATACTAGAAAATAGTCCCAGCACAACGTTACTAAGGCACACAGGGAATTTAGGGCAAGAAAATTTATCACTGTATTCTCTTATCCTGTCAGGAAGGTAACTTGAATCTCTGTACTGACAACAGCTCTGCATTCAAAATGCTGCTTGTGGAGAACAATTCATTATCTTCACAGAAATCCTAGTCAAGTACCTATTCTGACTAAGAGATATTCTGACTAAGCCACAGACAGCGGGAGATGGATTTGCTATAGAGAAGTGCGAACTAGTTTCAGCTATAACAGCCAGTAAATAGAGGGAAGAAGTCAGCATTGGGGTACAGAGAAGGGAAGAAGCATTCATTTCCTTGCCTCACAGAAAAACAGAATGGGAATTTGATCACCAGAAAAGAAAAGCAGCTGAAAAAAAAATAGCATGTAATTTCACAAGCAACAACTTAATTCCACAATTGTTACCTGTTTCTTTACGGTAATACCATCAAGATGTGTAGGCACACTTAGAACAAATGTCCTTCTTCCCTTCCCCAAAAACATAATGAATTTGCAAAACAACTTTAATGCACATACAGATTTTTTTTCCTGCTTCAGTAACTTTCTAAATGTTCTTTTTCAAAGCAGACACTACTAAAGGCAATACAAACCAATAAATTGAATACGCCAGTTTTCTTGTAAGCACAATATTTTTCAGAGTGCTTTTAAAGCTGGAAATTTCAGAACATGGGATATAAAAGTATTTTAGTCCACCATCAATCTATCAGACTGACCTACTTTAGGCAAATGTGTTAAGGTAAAAGAAAACAAAATGAAAGCAAGCTAAAAGTGGCAGTATAATAGCCTTTAGTGTGGGAATAGTCCAATCAGCGAACATTCTAGACCTACACAGAAAATGAAAATGGTGAGCTTGTAGGAAGATGTTTCATTTACGTTCCTGGTAAAGAATCACACTCATTTTCCATACATAGCTGCAGACTGTCCTTCCATTCTGAGCAGCGAAATAAAATGGTCTTAAGAAAGGTGAATGGAAAATTACTCTTCTGTAAATAAATTTCACAACTGAGATAATACAAAAAGAGATAGATTTCCCATAAAGAGCAAGCACGCTGCAGCTTTAACTAAGACTGGCTGGTCTCTGCAGGGTCCCAGCAGTGGCAAACTGAGAAAATCCCTATCAGCATTTCTGATGCTCCTTCTACCCCCTATCTAATAACATCTGCTCTAATAATAACTGCTAAAATTATTTGCACACTCTGCTCTGCTAATGGAAAGAAAAGATACAGTTTTGAATTATGATTTTAAAATATCATCTGGAACAGAATTCTTTGTGGCAGAAAAAAGTAAAATACCTTCCAAAGGAGTCTTGCTGTTAAGATTAGCACAGTGGTCCCCTCTTCTGTGACAATAGATGAAAAGTCATCTCCTCATAGCACACATATATGTGCTGTTAACAGGCACACAATCTTTTTTTTTATAGGAAGGTGAAGAGCAGCAACAGCTTTCAGGGCCTGGACCTTCCTTTTGGGAGCAGGAGCCGGACGTTTGCCTTTCTG
>JANHGO010000012.1:37612340-37638685 GCA_024606505.1 Aquila spilogaster | reverse complement strand
AACTGTTCTTATCTCAACCCACGAGTTTTACTTCTTTTCCCGATTTTCTCCCCCATCCCACTGGGTGGGGGGGAGTGGGCGAGCGGCTGCGTGGTGTTTAGTTGCTGGCTGGGGTTAAACCACAACAGATAGTTAGAAAAAAAAGAAAGAGCACATTCAAAGTGAGAGCAAAGCAGGAGGAAGTACAATCTCTTCTTTCTTCTGAAGCTGTGAAGGTCAGTTTTTATATTCAAATAATGTATAATATACTGGGGTATAGAGTTTGCATTTTTATTCTAATTTGTTATTCTTTCAAGTTCAGAATCACCAGCAAAGAAAATTACTCTAATTGCAATGCTTTGCATACAGCAAAATAGTGATTACAGCTTAGTGGATTGTTAGGATACGACACCACACAACTTATTAGACCAAATTGAGTGGCGCCTACACCATACCAATTTTTTCAATGTAGATAAATCAGGTTAAGCTCTCTCAGAAAACCTAAATATTTATGACCAAAAAATTATGGGTGTCAAACCTGCTGGGCACCGGTTACATGATCCCTGATTCAGAACTATGAAATAATCATAGAAAAAAAACAGTCACAATGTAGGATTGCATTAAAAACCAACAGCAGCAAAATCAATTTTAATTAGTTCCCAAAGAATGAATATGTAGAGACCAAAAACCTTTCTCCAATATATTAATATAGCTTTTTTTTTTTTCCTTGGTTAGTTTTATGGAATTCATCAAAGGGATGCTGAGTGACTGAAAAGGTGCACATGAAAGCACTGAAACAGTGAATTGCATAGAAAGATATTTCTACATTTCCAGAAATTTTCTATTTTTTTTTCCTAACATATTATCTTATAGAGTAAATACAAATATCTGGAGGACAGAACAACTCTCTGAGGTTGTATGTTCAGAATGAGGTATTTCAACATACTATTTATGGCCAAATTAAAATTGTCCATAGGAAAAAAAAAAATGTCCACTTCATGTACTAGAAATTGTAATTTTAAAACTTTTAATTAGATTCTACTTACAATGGATATATTTTGTATAGTATTTTACAGATATGTGGTATCATAGCAGAAATTAGCTTAGTTCTGACCCATCATTTGAATCCAAGCACTATTTTTCTAAAGCTAAATTACAGTGTATGTTTTCTCCTGAGGAGCGGAACACAAATCTAGCTAACAGCAGAGATTTTAAATTATGCATTTTTATTTTGTTTCCTCTAAAGTTTAAATTTCTGGCTTTTAACAAAAAAATTATATTCTCTAGTTACATGGCAATGACTACAGCAAAATGGATTAGGTCAGGCACAGTCTGTGTATGAGTAAGTGAGACAATGAGAGACAAGTAATCTCTTCTACCACTTTTGCATTTCATGTATCCTGTAAAGCAGCTTCTTTAATCTTAAGTATTTTCTAGTTTTTAGATTATGGACATTACATACAGTGCTTTGTTCATATACCTTTACCTTCATTTATTAATAATTCCTGCCAGTAATAAGAGACTCCAGGTGGTTAACACTTTAATAGCTTTGAGATGCAGCTGAAAAGCACTTTAAATACTTTCTAATAGTCATACCTTCCTTGACAAGCTCTATTTCACCACACAGCTGCTGCTTGGATGGTCATATGGTCCACTCATACTACATGTCCAGCTCAAGGCAAGTAAGCCTGCCAAATTAACATTTGGTATCTGTACAACTGGTGGAAACCTCAGGTTTCCAATAGCATAGTAGAATGCATAGTGTGTTTTAAGGAAAGGTGGAAGTAAGTTTATGGAACTAGTGCCTTTTTGCATGGGTAAAGGATTTTTAAAAACAATACTGTTACATTCTCTCACTATCTGGTATATAAAATGGTATTTCTTTCCTATAAAAATGTTGGTGTTGGAACTGTAATATCTAGTTAACCAAATCTCAGCCTTCAATGGGCACTGAGTTAAATCAGTATTTCTTCAGTGTTTGTATGACATACTAACCCTAAAAGCAGTACTGTTGACAAATTCATTATGGGTGCTCTAAGCAATGCTACTAAAACAAAAGGCAAGTGAAACTGTGGCATGTTGAAGACAAGAATAAATTTTATGATGAATGATTTTTAAAATATTACTTCATTGGTTTATGAATGCAGTTCAACTGACTTTTTCTTAATAGAAAATGTGTAGATCAATCAGGATTCCAATGAACCTCTGTACAAATGACATGTGGAATCCTCCTCATCAAAGTTCATGGGTGTGCTATTAATATGTCCACAGAATATGCTATGAATATGTCCATACAACTCAACTACAACTACAGCAGACCGAGAGCCCCCAGGGTTAGCAGAGGGAGATTTTAGCTATTAACAGAGGTCTAGCAATCAGTATAACACAAAAATTAAAGGAAGGAAATCTAGTAATAGAAGAATACTCTGAAAGATGGTAGGTGTTATTACAGAGATGGGCTACTGCTGAATTGACTTCTTGGCTTCCAAAGTAGACTGATATCTTTAAAAAAACAACCGCATAGGTAGGACAAGAAGTTGATGACAGATTTCATTTAAGCTTCCTATTCTTTTACAGTTTGCTTCTAGCAATGTGTTGCTAAATTTATGATTAATAACACCTTTTTTTTTTTTACCTCATACTGAAAAGCCTCTGATAATGGTAGTAAATAAGAGAGACGTTTCTTTGGGAAACAATGCAGCCAAATAATAGGGCTGCAGAAACTCTTTGTCTACAACCCAACATGAGTTTGGAAAATCTAGATGAGGTGCTTTCCCACTAACCCACAAAAGTCAGCCTGGTAGCTGGTAGCATCAAGTGCCAGGACACGGAAGAGTCTGTCCTACTGCGTATTAAGGAGCTGTGCTGGGCTTCACATCAGAAAACTCTGTCACAGATATATAGAGTATAACTGCAATGCTGTTTGTAGAACACTTCCAGGGCTGGGCAGTGACTAGTATTTAACATGGAAACAGTTTTCTTGATTTCATTGTAATTGGTCCCAGGCTTAAAATTAAACTCAAGCTTATGTACTTAATTTACCTAATTGCCTTGCTGTATGAGGTCTCTGTACTTAAATTGTTAGCATATCATCCTGACAGGCTGTAAACTATAGTATTATATCAATGCATAAATGTAAAAGTATTGATGGACAGTCTGCCACCATGGGACATTGCATAATTTACACATCCATTATGCAGCCACAAACACATAGATCCATATCATCCTGAGCAGCTGTATCCAAGCTGTCTAGATTTTAGACAATGCTACCCATTTATTCTTAAACCACTTGTGCTAGCATTTTTTTAACACTCTAAGCAAACATGTTGCCCGAGCAATCCTAAAAGTCATCTAACTGCCCATCGTATGTGCCTTCTGTATAGCAAGACAAAATTATTTTTCTGCTTGCAACCTTTTATCCCCTCAGACAAGTAGAATTTTGCCTTGTAATTGTAATCACAGTGCCCAAGTTAAATGCTGTTGTAATAATCTGGAAAACATTGCTATCCTATACATCTAGTCAGAGCTTTCGACGTTCTCACAGAATAAGGCCTCTCTGCCCTGAGGAAACAGCTTGTGAACCCTCTACCCAATACCACAGCTCTAATGCAACAGGCCCAAATAATGAGCTCAGGGCAGGGCGATACTGCAATCTGTTCGGCCTATTAACAGTCCCTCCAGTTGCTAGAGGTTTAACCATGCGCAGACGCAGACCAAAATACAGAGGGGACATGTCATGTGTGGGTTCAAGGGTACGTCACTATGCGTGGCTTCATCACACATTGCGCTCAGCAGTGACTAATAGAGTTTCCCTGTTCGACTCTTCCGCGAGGTGTGCATTTTCAAGAGGTGATGCCAAGTACAGTTCTGCTGTTAGTGTGTGAGTTCTGTCAGAGTGCTATGAAATGCAAAGATAACTTTTCTTGCAGGTTTTGCAGTATGCCTATCAGATCTGTAATGTTAGTTCTTGTACACTGCCAACACATTTTTTATACAGTGTCAAATACCTACCGGGCGGGTTGCATCTAACAGTGAAGGTATTTGTTTGGCAGAGACTCAGATTCTTCAGAGGCATTTACTGTTTCCCTTCCTCTCCCTCTCTTTTCTCCTTTCCCTTTCCACTTTTTTTTTTGTTTCTTTGTTTGGTTTTTTAAGTGTCTGGCCTGCAGCCTGTGCTACAGAACAGATTAATTGCTTTCTGGGACATTTGGTGGATTCAGTAAAACCAAGAATCCTGCATAGGGTTTGTTTAACCATTTTGCCATAGATGGTACAAATGTAAAATTTTCTGTTGCTATCTGATCTATAAGCTTCGACCTGATTGTTGTGTGTGTCTGCAATTGCACGTCTCTAAGATCCTCCTCTCAGAATTAAACTTTTTCCCTCCTCGGTGCCACTTCTACTCCTGTTACTGGCCTGTAGCAGAAAGTCTAAGATTCAAGAAGTGACCTTCTAATCTCAGACAATGAACGAACAAAAAGGATAACTGGGAAAAAATCATTATTTGTCCTGAAGAGAATGAAAGTTTCATCTACTTTGAATTAAAATTAGAAAGTAAATTTGATCCAAACTTTCCCTGCACAATCAGTTGTCTATCTTGGTTAGACCTTCAGGTTTTTCTATAACATGAATTATTATTAAAAACTTATTTACTAGAACAGTATTAGAACCTTTTGTAAGAGAGACTGTTTTCCAGTCACCGTATGAATCAGGATAACATTACTGCAGTTAATAAAATATATTACTGCATTTGTAAGATTCTTAGGCCCATTTTTGCTCCAGTTTTATAGAAAACGGAGACTCATTCTGTGTCTTTTTTTTTTTTCTTTACACTTGCTATGCTTCTTTTCAGGATTATAATAGCTTTTGGCTAAGAGTTTGGGAACCCCTTAAATACTATTCTTGCTTTGTCATAGAAAAGACAGCAATAGACTAAATCCATGTATAATTTTCTTTTTCAGAAGAATGAGGTATAAGACAGTGAACATAATTTCAATATAATTTCAGCAGGGCAGGATCCATCCTTATATGTTCTTCTAGTCACTAACTTCTGCTTTGATGACATGATTATTGTTTAAATGTAGGAGAAAGCAAGAGAGTTTTTATACAGTGTGGGTGTTTTCACCTGCTGTATATAAAAAAAAAAAGCCCACAGCTTGAAGCACATCAGAGTAGCAGTGGTAATTAGGTATTGGCATATCATGCAAGGAAAAAAAAGAGCTTGAAAAATGATACAGCTTAATAAAGTTTTAGTATCCTAAAGCTACACAAAAAATTCTCAAAGGGAAATGTAAATTGTGAATGGGGAACACTTATGATTCTTAGAAGGGGTCATCAATAATAAATACAGGGAATAAGAACAAATTATCCCATTTAAGTCTGTGTAAGGAATAGGCTTACACATCTGTATGCAGGCCTTCAAGTAGCCAGATAGCCTCTTACAAATACCAATTGCCATATCACACATGGCACCTTCTTGTAGAAGTTATTATAACTGTTAATCTTACCTAATATATACATGCAGTGACAGTATCTACCAGGAAATTTGCACCCACAGAAATGAGAATCCTTAAAGAATATTGTTTTCTGAATCCATTTAAGACCCCAAAACATTCTGGACCAAATTTTTAATTGGAACAAGTCCTTTACTGTTCTTTAATTTTTACAAGCAGTCTTTCATATGTTTTATAGCCAGTGCTTCAAAAACATAATGTAACTGTGTTACTAATCATAATAAGAACCAGTAAAGCATTTCAGATATAGATAAAATGCATCTAAAGTCTTAGAAGACTATGGTAACCACAGGCATTTATATATTTGTTTTCTGAAATGAACTGACAATTCAACTGAAGGAAAAATCAGGCTAAACCAAATTGGAATCCACATATTCACACAGAAATCTGGAAAGATCAAGAAGGGATTTAGAACAGTTTGTACTAGTTGAGACTTAGTCTTGTGTCTATTAGAGTCCACAACAAACACTCACAGGGTCAGCTGGAGCTGAGCAGTGCTTATATCAGACATGCCAGCAGGTAGCAGGCTTTTGCTTCCTCCTATTAGAGCCAGCTGCTCTGAGCTGAGGTATTTTTGGAGTCCAGAATTTCCAGCCTTTTAGTTTCTGTGTTCAAGTACAGCCTCACAGACAGGCTCGGTCTACAATTCTAATTGGCCCCGGTAGAAAATGTTAAGATTTGAGCATTTGTTTCAAATTGGAAGGCAACCAAATTTTGAAAGTTTCCTTAAAATGGAATTGCTTTTCTCTACCCAGGTTGAAATGCTGGATGAAATGTTAAAGAGAAATATTGAATGGGCCCTCCTGGGCCCAATTTTTTATTCATTAGGTTTTTTCCCCTCATTTGTTTGGCTTTTTCCCTTGTTCAACAAAAAGATTTCCAGATTAGGACATTACATAAGAATATTTCATATATGGACAAAATTGTTCTCTGCTTCACTCTCCTTGATATTTCTCAGTACAAAGATACAGGGAGTCAGTGAAACAGGAGTTTGCATTCTGCAGCTGAATTACGTTACAACAACACAGATGGAACTTTAGATGTAAAACCATATTTTTAGCACAGTTGAAGCAGTGTCAACCAATGTAGTTATAGACATAGAGAAAGACGCTTGCAGTAATACACATTTATCACTTTTAGTGAATGGCTGATACACAGTACCCTCTGTACCCTGTCTTTGAGAAGTACAATCATTGAAAATATATTTTTTTCCTTTAAAAGGAAAGAATGGAGTATTCTCTTCCCATATGTGCCCTCATACTGGTGCTTCATTTGGCTAGCACTCAACCTATTCCTCCAGTTTTCCTTTTGTGAGTACCTCTGTGTGAAAACTAATATTTTCATGGGCACTTGTGCAATTGCTCCTAGGTGAAACATTTTCTATTTCTGTCAGAGAAAGCAGATATTCATTGTAAGAATTGTGAAATTCCACCTCCAGAGCACAGGTGTGAATTTCCATGCAATTGCAATTGTCAGAGGGAATGTTCAACGTTTTCATGGTAAAATGATCATTTCCAACAGCAAAATCCCCTCATTTCATGAAGGATTTGAAGTGGGATCAGAACCATTTACCTTTATCACAAAGTATTGCTGTGGTGTTTCTCTGGTACAGAGAGGTTTTATTATTTCTGGCATATTGCATATCTGAGCATAAAAATTAGAAAAAATAGCTTATTAAAATAGGAATTTGAAAGCACTGGAAGAATTCAGAATTTAAAAGAACTAAGAAAAACAGGGGTTTGGGTGCAGTTCTCTGCACAAACACATATTCACAGTTCTCAGTTGCTGGGCTTTGATGTCCCATGAAGACACATCAATGAGGTGCTGGACAAAACTTTCTGGAAGGATGAATATACACCTCTCCAACAATTCGATCAAGGAATAGCTTGGAAATATACATAAGGTCAGCAGTAGCCCCTTGTCACTTTATGTTGTTACTATCTTTAAAAGATTAAAAACCCATTGGAAGCAACTCTTCGCCAAGTTCTTCCCCATTAAAGAACATTACTGTTACAGCTCTATGAGGAGTAAAGAAAGATCTAAAAGATCTGTAAAATGTTGGAGGCTTTGGAGCCTCTTCTGGAAAAATGCTGGATTTCGTATCGCTTTATTTCTTGTAAACAGGATGCAGATCTTGGGAACAGGCTAGGGAGAAGTATTCCTAGTAAGAGACTTAAAGAGAGAATCCACTAAGGAGGGAGCATGGGAAGGAACAGGCTTCTTCTTGGAAAGCCTGTTGCTACTAGTAAGGAAAGCACTGCTTTTCCAAAGAAAAGATACCATGGAACAGCTGAAGGACTGCAGCTTTTAACCTTAATGAGCAAGCCGTCACAAGTCGGTGTTTTCTGAGGCATTTAATGTTTAAGGAGATGAAAACATTGATTTCTTTTCTCTGGAACGTTTCATACTTCATAGTAAGAAGTCTTCAATAGTATTTTATAAACTGATAAAGCAAAGAAAGTCAGAAACAGCTTTTTGAAGGCTGTGTGTTTGCTTGCCTTCCACCCCAATGGGAAATAAGAAAAAGGTAGATAGCAGCCACACAAGGCTGAAGAGTGTGGGTGGTCAGGGTGCAAAATGTTAGATAACCCAGCAGTTTAGTTGGCTCTGTTATGTATCCATGACTACACCTTGAGTCCTCCCCAGAAACAGCATTTAATTCATCTCAGAAAAGCAAAAATATTAATTATTGAATAAATGATAGAGCCCCACCTACTGTTGTTTTACTGTATACATTTCTAGATACACATACACACTTAATGCAAATATAATTCATTAGTGTATGGAGGGGCATTTCTTTTATAGGAGCCCTAATTATGGATTATAATCCCACAGTGTGTATGTTTTGCACACACACACGACTGCTTAACTTGCAGTTAAAATCTAGAAATAGTGGATTTCTTTCCATTGCTCTGTGATTCAGGCTTTCCTGGTGAATACGAGCATACACACATATAAAAAGCTCCCCAGGGAAAGATTAAAATTTTTCAAAAAGCCCTGAAAATCTTTTGGTCAGCAGTTGACAGAACGGATACTCATTTCACTAGCAACACTGGGGTTTACAGTCACAGAGGTTCCATCACCCGTTACCATCCTTACCAGATTATCTGACACATGATATTTTCCACCCAGACTCTCTCCGCTCATGTGTAAAGGAGAACAAAGTATTCCAGCAATATGAACATCCCTTGAAGTGGCAGAAATTTTGTAGTCCAAATAGGAAAGTCTAAATGCAACATGCATGGAAGATAGGGTATGCATTATTCTCATTTTAAGTAAATTGAACCACAGTACACAGGAAGTTAGTGAAGGTACCATCCAGACAATTAAATGTCTTGTCCTGGCCGACACCTATCCAATACATCCTCTGCTCATAAGGAATGCAACACAGAAGTTAACTCCCAGCACACACAAGGCTTTTAAAAACGCCTATTGCACCTTGTAGTTTGCTTTGCTTTTACTTTAGTTTCATGTGAACTGGAATTCCCATTGCAAAGGGAATTCTTGAAAGAACTTTTTTGAAATCACATGTCCAAAGTGGGAGGTGTATTTTGAAAACACCAAAACACATTCTTGTAGTCTGTGGCAGTAATAAGTCAGTATTACATTTTGCAGGTAACATCTTGTCTTTCAAATGTTACCAGTTACTACAAGTTCACAGTTTGGTGCAATTTTAAAATAGCAGCAGAACTGTGTCAAAACTACAAGGAAAAAAGACCTCGTGCAAGCAAAGTGAATTGAAATAACTAATAAAATGTGACAGCTGGAGAAAAGGACCAATTCGTGTATCGCATTGAGAATGGCAACAGGCTTCAAAAACCTGTTGTTAGCTGGCAGCAATTGTTCTGTTCTGTCAGTTTAACAGGTGATAAGCCAAAAAGGTGGAAGGAAACCCTCCATATTATAAGTACACTTATTTCCGCAATTTCATGGTAGTGTTTTGATAATGCTTTTAAACAAAGCTCTCCAAGATATGGTTGCCAGTGTCTTAATAAAGCTAATTGGAAATTAGTTTATAACTTCCTATCTAAGTATGAACTTCTTCAAATGAAGTACAGACAGCTTGTCTAGCCTGACCTTCTGCCCCTCTTTTTCTCAATTGTAATACTTGCTGGCAATAGCTGATACAGTTTTACTTGCCCCCCAAAAGATACTAGAACATTTGAGACTAGTCAAGTAAAGGACATGGTCATAAATATTGATTGTTTGTTGTTCAAGTTATGCAAAATATTTGATGAAAGGATGCTGAAATGATTAATATTCTTTTAATTTTGGCAAAATTTTAAGAAATAGTTTTAGCTGAAAATTCTGACATTTTCTAAACAATATATTTAAACACTTCATATGTGATGGTATTTTCAAAATGTGAATGTTTATAAAATTATAGTTAGCACTGATAACTCACAAATGAGAGAGAACACCTTGTTCTTGGTACTATAAAGCACTCTACACTAACCTCAAAATATATATGTGTTCACAAATTCACAAAAAAATCTGTTTTGTTTTAACTTTAAGTGATTTTGGTTTCCTTTCTGTTTGGCCACTGAATGGAAAAAGGAATTTTGAACTTTCCCATTTTCAATACTGAAGGGTTGAATAGATTCACACGATTCTCTTCAAACAAAGAAAAGGCTTTTAATAAGTCTGTGCAAGAAACAAAACCTGTCCTTTCTACCACCCCAGAAACAAATACAGAGTGCAGGACAGGGAAGAAGCTCCAGAAATTGAAAAATTAGCAAACTTGATTCATCACTATGTGCCTGAAAAATGAAATTCAAAGTGGGTGGGTAGAATATTCTTCTGAACTTTCTCCTCTCTTCCTGCTCCCCTCACCACCATTAAAATCTGAGGTATAGCTGTAATCCCACCTGTCTTCAAAAGTCACCTGCTGTGCTTGCCCACATATATACATTAGTTGATTAAGCAAGATGTGCAGTATTACATGCAACAGAATATTTCAGAGAAGAACAGGATCCTGCTGTCTTGAGAACAACTTTTCAGAACTTAAAAGCACATACAGGTATTGGATATAGTGTGACAATATTTGAGTTTAAACTATATATATGATAGGTTTATTATATCCATTAAAAGCTTGGGGTTTATTTATAGTATGATGTTTAGTATTTATGTAACATATATTACTTCCTTATCAAAATCTATGGAGGATTAGGAATGCGATTTTCAAAAACATATTTAAGAAGAGACAAGTTGCTCTCTGAGTATTTGGAGCATATCCTTGAACAGCATGGCATTATGCACAGACTAAAAGTCTAACATTTCTAAGTTCTTCTTCAGCAGTATATTTTTTTAAGGATGAGCCACACAATATGTTTGATGTTTGCATGATACCAGGACAAGAGTGCATTAAACAGTCTATTTTTTTCCCTCAGGGAAATCACTGCAAAGCTGTGGCAGCAAAAAATACTTTGTTAAATACAAGTGCCAAAATCCAAAGGCAAAAGAGACAGGAACACAAAATGGTGTAAAACACTTCTGGCAAGTTAATATCAATACATTTTATTGTTGTCCATGACACCGGGAGACCAGACCATATAGTCTGTGGACTTTCTTTAGCACTGGCTCAAAGATTTTATGACACACATTTCTTATTATTAAATTACTAAAATATCTTACTCTGGAAAAAAAAGAAATAATGGTAAGTCTGATATTTAATGCAATAATTTGCTAAAGAGTTGAAAGTTTCACTAGACTGCTGAATAACTTAGTATTGAAACCCTCTGATTTCTAGTCCTGCTTTTAAAACATAACCCTTCCTCTGAACATACAGGCTGTGGGTTGGTTTGCTGACATCTATAAACTTGACAGTCTCAGCTGGGTTCTTACTCCATCTTGTTCTCTAAAAGGACAGGGCTTCCTGAGAGTGAATGTATCTAGGAGGTAGGAAAGAAAGTATCGTTTGGAGTCAGGACGACCAGAGATAGGCATGTCATAGACAGTTTCTGACAAACTAAGTATGAAATGAAGAAATGTGAGTACACCTGCTACTAATTTTCCAGAATGCTCACCATTCTGTCCTTAGAAATACAACCCAGATTGAGTACACTCCAAACAGATATCGAAGCCTTGTGAAGCATAACTATTTTTTAAACTTCCATATTGCTAAGTATACAACCCACAGAATCCTCATTACCAGTTAGGACCTTGTGTGAATATCAATTTTCACATCACATGGGAGTGTGAAAAATGGAATTTTCTCTAAGAGAGATCAAATGACTGGGATTAAATTTGAAGGGCCACACATTTGGAATAACTCCATCGGCTTTTCAGAGTTAGGCAGCTTTACACCACTTGAGAGTCTGGCCTAAGGTACATATTAATCTGTTTAAAGTATTTCAAGCATTCTAGTAGTAACTTCTAATAGCAGCTTTAAAAATGTGTTGCAGGCCTAGAAGTATGTTAATAGTAGGTGTATTTTTTCCTCATATAACAGACTCAAAGGAGAAAAAAAAATAGGAATATCTGAATTATTGTAACTGCAAACTCATATTCCATCCCCAATACTACCTTATGGATATCAAGAAGGAAGCTTTCCGATAGTACTCATGTGAACTTCAACTTAAGTCATAGTAAGAGTAGTTTTGACTGTCACACATACAAAACAATCAAATTAATTATCACAGCAAGGTGTAAAGTGAAATTGGAGACTGCAAATAAAAGGCACATGTTTAAGAGGCATGTATGTTTATAGTTTATTTAGAATGAAAAAAGTTTTAGAAAGTTAAATATAGCATATCTATACCAACCAGCTCCACCTATTTCTCTCATGTATAAAATGTTCAGAACCAAAAAGATTTTGCTGCCAGCTTCAAGTAGAATTGAGTCCTAAGAGAAAGGCAATTTTTAATGGCAAGTTCGGTGCAATTTAATGGTGTGTGAATTTTAAATAAAGCGAAGTGAGAGAATATCAGCACAGCTTAATGCTACAGACTGTGGGAACAGATCTGTGGTTGTATTTTGTCTGCATCTTTATTTTCCAGGTATACCAGCCACATCAGTGCAAGAAATTTCAGATTGACTTCATAAGCCTACTTATTTTCCAAGTCCAATAAGGAAGGTTGTAAACTCCCAGGGTAAGCCCTTTGAACTCCTAGCATGCTCTGGTCTCCTTTACCTTTTCACCTGTTAGTACTTTAATCAAGCAAGATTGCATAGTAACAACTAGCAAAACAACTCCCTCTTTTTCTGTCTATACTGCCTTTTGTAAAGATACCTGTATCTTTTTAACTTAGCTGGCTATATAGATCAATATTGCTAGAGAGGCGTACAGGTCAGCATAGTTGCAAAACCACCCTGAAAAGCCACATAAATTCTCAGGTGCTAGCCTGTGGTGAGCTCCTGGAGTAGTTGTCCTAACCAGTTAAAATCTGTCTGCAGTGACTGCTGAGTAGACGTGCCCTGTGTCATCACAGACAGGATGGAAGTATGAAGAACATGTGAACGGTAAATGCAATGTTGGAACTTTATGAAAAACCTAAAGATGCTGTTATTCATTGATCATTATAAAAGGCCAGAAGATGTTAGGTTTCCAAATTCCAATAAAAACTAAAAGAAGCTGGGTAGCTAATACTCCTTCAAAATCCAATTTCTGAATTTTATACAGAATGATTAAGTAGTTCAAAGATGTGAGAACAACTTAAATCTTGAGGATAACTTGAGAAATTTCTACCAAGTCTCACCTTTGCCAGCAGAGCTGTTGTGTGCCAAGAGCTGTGTTGTGTGGCTTTATATTGAATGTTGTTACCACTTCATTAGAATCTCTTCCTGCCACCACCCCCCCCAAAAAAAAAAAAAAAAAATCTGGACATAATCACATATACTAATGTGCACTACCACTTCACTGAGCCCTCCTGGCCTCTAAGTATAGTTCACTTTGAGCCCTAACTTCCCATCTAAGTCTGGATGATGGATTTTCCCCGATTTGACGTCATCTAGCTTCACCTGATATTTAATTATGTTTACACAAAATAAAAGCCTAATAAGAACCATCACCTGTTCACAATGCATATGCTTCTTTTGTCTTTTATCTCATGTGCCAAATAGTCAATTATATTGGATCTACATGAACCCTCTCATTGTTCTTAGGTCTATTTATCTACATTTTTCATCAACAAAAACATTAAGTACATTTCTGAAAAGTCTTTATCTGTCAAGTCATTTCTCTCCACTGGCACATACTTGACCATTGTATGCCTGAAAAATAAATGTCTGATTCAAATGAATAGGTTATGGCTGAAATAAAAATAAACTTTCATGAAGCATTCAGCTACCACTTATTTTCAGCGAGAACTGCTAAAGATTTGCAAATTTGTAAGTATCTGAAAACATGGATCTTTAAACTATCCTTTAATGAATTCAAACTTTTTTTTATAGCAACAGGCGTATTAACCTTGATGTTCTACTCTTTGATTTAACAAATTATACATGATTTGTCAGAGTTTAGTTTCACTTTGTCTGTGGAACTATCATGTTGTAATTAGGTGAACTCCTGTGACATAACTGAATATACTATGTGGATTGACCTTATATATAAAAAAAAGTTCAGATTGCTAAATTTGATATGAAAATGCTATTATAGGTTCAGGATGATTAATAAATCAACACAATCCTTCTCAACTTAGCAGTCAGTATTCTTTCAAAGCATTAAATTGCTTATTTCACTGGTGTTATTTTTGAAAATTATGTATTTTCCACATTCTTTTTTGCTGTGAAATCTTTTGCAACTTCCAAACTGTAACATTGCCTTTCCTCTCTTTGTGCTTAGCAATTTATTATTCTACATTCTCCTTGATGTCAGATGGGACTACTAAACAGTAGGCACTCATTCCTGACTATAGCACAATTCTGTGTTTAGAAAATCCAATATAAAAAGGGGAAAAAAGAGAATAATATAAGGATTTAGAATTTCTTATGTTGAAAAAGTACAGTTTGGTCTTCTACTATTTCTGCTGAAAACACAGAATTTATCTGTGGTTATTTTCCTCAACACAATTTTCCACAATGTTTTCTCAGCGATCACTGAAAGACAAATCTTTCCAACAACATTACAATATTAGAAAAAAACCAAAAAACAAAAATCAAGAAATATAAAACCTTTCCAACAATCAAGAAAGCTCTAATCATGAAATGATTAGTTTTCAATACATCTCAGAAAATAATTCTGTGCACAGACGTAAATGCCAGGCTTTTGCACAAAGAGATTTCCATTTGGCTTCCATTTCCAAAATATGAATATAACACTAATTTTATCTTTCAAGACAGAAATATGAACATTTTGTACAAAAAACTGTGTGGTCATTGCAAGTGTCAATAAATATTCTGAAACACTGATTTAGAAATACTCTTATTTAGTGTAAGTTCTTCATTGATAAAGGACATTTATTTTGTATTCGGAAATCTTCAAAGTCATTTCAACAGAAACATGTAGGATGTATGAATATTTATCTTTGTGATATTGCTGCTCTGTAAGGAATAGAAGGCATCTGGAGAAGTCGAAGGTGTCAACCTTGATGAGCAAAAGTAATACTTCTTTTTCCTTTCTTTTCTTTTCCTGCAAAAATGCCTAGCACTATCTGTACTAGTGAGTATATAACCTCACTGAATTCTATTAAAAGTATTATCTTTTTCCACTTCATCATTGTCTTATTAATGTTTCTTTAGTTTTAAGAAACAACAAGTTTGAGACGGGGTGAAATCAGTGCTGTAATTCTGCATAGCATTATGTAACTTAATCCTACTGGGACAGATATTGAAATAGAAAAAATGGTCCAATTCTATTCAAGTAAATGTGAATTTTAAGAGTTAAGATTGAATCGCATTGATATGATTAGTTTAACAGCATAATACAGAGTAATTTGTGAAAAATGAGTCTATAACGTGCCTCCATGCAATCGAAAATACCTTTAAAACCTTTTGTAGGGCAAGAAAAGAATTTCAATTCTGTTTATTTGTTTCTGTGTTTTAATCCACGAGAGATGCTAAAATATTTCCTCCCACGAGTAGGAAAAGAAACAAGGTACTTTACAATTTGTGCTTATTTCTGCCTGTAAATGGGTTGCTCAGCATAGCTTATTTGCTTATTCCTTATCAGCAATTTCAGAAATGGGGTTTAATGAGCCAAAGAGGAGCCAAGACCAAAGTAACTTAAGTTTGTTCAATTTCTGTTTCCTCACTTGGCAATTTTAATCCACGCTCTCTCAGTGTCACTTAAGCAGTGTGATATCAGGGGATAAATCAACTCAGATTTCATAGAAAGTGTTTTTGTAGTAAGGGAAGGAATAGGAGGGGGAAAACTTCTCCCTCTTTTGCTCATAAAGTTAACTCTTTAGGAGACAGACGACATGAACACTATCAATATGAAAGGCGTAATTATGGTTCATAGTTTTTCTCTCCATAACCAGGAAAGAAAGGAAAAAAAATCAAAAGGAAGAGCATATGAGGCTCGTTAAAAAACTATATAAGCTCTACAGAAAACGTGGTCCCACTGACACCAGCCAAAATGCCTACAGGCGATGTAATTTGTATTTACTTTTGCATAATTTAAAAAAAAAAATTGCAAAGATAATGAGTGCACAGTTAGCTTCTGCTTGTCAGATTCAACCATTGCTGGCTGTTTAATTACTGACCAGCAATAGCGATGTGCTCTTCCCTAACCTGGGAGCACACAGACGTCACTGGTCATGGCATGGCATTTTCATTTTGCCCTGACTTCAAGGGCAAGGTTTGTTGTGTTTTCCCTGCACCTTGCAGAGGCTTCTGGCAGTAGTGTCAGGAAGGTTGCAGTGTGCAGTGGAGAAGACAGGGAATATACAGAGGTTTACAAACAGTTAAACCCCTTTCTCAGTCAAAATACTAAAACCTCATCCCTGCACAGTATTATTACAGCATGAAGTGAATTTAGATCCAGAAAATTTATCCCTGCCTGTATTCTCTTGTCCTGCTAGAAAAGTAACTGAAGTGTCTGCTCTGACGAGCTCAGCATTCAAAATGCTGCTTATGGAAAACAATTCATTATCTTCACAGAAATCCTAGTCAAGTACTTATTCTAAGAGATATCCTGATTAAGCCACAGACAGCGGGAGATAGATTTGCTCCAGAAAAGTAGGAACAAGTTTCAGCAACAAGAGGTGGCAAAAAGATGGGGAAAGTGTGTATGGTGGGGAGAGGGAGTACAGGGATAGGGGAGAAGGGCTCATTTCCTTGCCTTGCAGGAGAGCAGAATGGGAATTTAATAATCAGAAAAGAAAGGGGTCTAAAAAAAGGTATTCCCCTAGCAAGAAAAATTCATGTCATTTCACCAGTGTCAACTTCATCTTACAGTTGTTACCCACTTTTTTTTATAGCAATACCATCAAGATGTGTATATTTTCTGAGAACTAATATCCTTCTTCCCTTCCCAAAAAAGAATGAATTTACAGAAGAACTTTAATGCAAATCAAGCCTGAATTTTTTACTGTTTCAGGAACTATTTTTTCTTTTTCAAAATAAACTCTACTGAAGACAATAGAAAACAATAAATTGAATAGGCCAGTTTTCTTGTAAGCATCGTATTTTTCAGAGTACTTTTAAAGCTGGAAAATCCAGAACATGGGATATAAAAGTATTTTAGTCCACAATCAATCTATCATGCTGGCCTACTTTTAGGCAAGCATGTGTTAAGGAAAAAGAAAAGAAAATGAAAGCAAGCTAAAAACGACAGAGTGTAATAGCTTGTAGTGTGTGAATAGTCCAACCAATGAACTTTCTAGACCTACACAGAAAATGAAAAAGGTGAGCTTGTAGGAAAATGTTTCATTTATATTCCTGATAATGAATCACACTGGTTTACCATACATAGCTCCAGACTGCTCTTCCACTTTGAGCAACAAAATAAAATGATCTTAGGAAAGGTGAATGGAAAATTCCTCAGCTGTAAATACATTTCGCAGGTGAGATAATATAAAGAGGTAGATTTCCCATAAAGAGCAAGCACACTGTACCTTTAACTAAGACTGTCTAGTGTCTGCAGGATCCCAGCAGTGGCACACTGAGAAAATCCCTATCAGCAATTTTTATTCGCCTTCCACCCCCTACCAGTTCTAATAACACCTGCTAAATTTATTTGCACGCTCTGCTATAGGAAATAAAAAATGCTGCTTTGAATGATGCTTTTTAAATGTCATCTAGAATGCAATATTCTTAGTGACAGAACAAAGTAAAATACCCTTTCAAGGAAGTCACGATATTAAAGATTAGCACAGTGGACCCATTCTTTTTGACAAGTGATGTAAGAGCAACTCCTCACATCACGCTGTTGTTCACAGGCATATAATTGTTTTATGGATCCTCTCTAGTTCCCCATGAGCCTCAGGGTCCCATCCTCTTCTGTCCTCCACTTCCACTTGGTTTCCATCATCATGTGTTTCCTCCTTAACAGTAGTGCCTCTTGCTTGCTCATTTCCTCAGCGTATCGAAACTGTTCATATTGTTCAAAGGTACAGGAAAAAAGAAGGAGAAAAAAACCCAGTCCCTCCAAATCCTGAGATACTGTAGCTACGAAAAGAGTGCTGGAAAAGCAAAGAGACAAGTAGCTTAGAGATAGTACTTCATGAATATGAAGGGCATTCTCAGTGGATCGACATTCATTGTCATCACTGAATTGTCCTTTGTCCTAACTCTTCGTCGTACCACATCCTACCTGCACTTATTTTGTATCAGAAGCTTTCCAGTGGGATTACTTAGATCAGTGACATATCAATGGAATTAAGTTAACTGCCAGAGACAGATTTTTGGCAAGAGGTGAAGTTGGGTGACTATTACTCATCACAATTAGAGAATCTAAAATTACTGTATTAGTAATCAGCCAACTGCTTATTTGTCACTCCATCCCTGAAATTACACATCTTACACACATGGTGCCATTTCAGGAAATGACATCAAAACCATGTAGGCCTTCTTATATAATCAGGATGTTCTTAGTAGAGTGCAGCATCTGCCCCAATAATAACTACTTGTGTGTCCTATATTCATAAGTAGCCACCTTTCTATAAGTATACACCCAGCCTAGATTATAACAATTTATAACGTCATTTAAAATGTTATATATACACAGTGATTTTTAATACTACAACATGGCAGTTAAAGGAGATTGCCTGAGAGTTGATATGTTTTGTTAAATTTTATTTACATTTACTTGCACATAAATTCCGATTTTCTGCATGCCTGATACATTAGATGAGAGTAGAAAAGTAGGACAAATCCTCATGATGAGACAAATACTAAGCTTGAGGGGAGAAATACTCACTTAAAGAAAACACTACAGGCCTTTGAATCAGCATCCTTCCACTATTGCTGCTATAAATTAAAGGTTGGGACAATAGCTTGTAAGGTAGCCTTGTTTCACTGCAGCTTTCTCAAGCATGAACAACTAAGCTACTATAAACAGAAAATCCATTTGGGGCTGATGGACTTGTGGTTCCTTCTGGTACATGCTGAGATACATCCTAGAAAGGAAACTTCAGTTTCAGCATATCTGAATATTCTGGATCTGAGCCCACTGATAAATCCCTCTATAAGGCAGCTAAAGATATGTCTGTCTTCTATATCTGCCAAAAAATATTGGTCTCGTACACCACAGAACAATCGCATGCACATCTATATAGACACCCTAAGAATTTGATTAGCCTTCATGTAGACATGAAAAAACATCAGTAATCATACACCAACTGATTCACCTCACACAGAGACATATGATGAAATTGTCTCCTCCATTTATGTAATAATTTTTCCCCCAAAAATTTCAGAGAGGCTTTAATGTCTTTAAGACTTTAAAAAATGTAAAGATGTCTTTTGTGGTGGAACAAAACAAAAGAAATAGGTTGACTGACTACACACAGTTTGCACAGAATCAGCAACAAGGTCTCTAAAAGATCAGTTCAGCCAATGGTGGATAAACAAAGAATAAGTAACCAACTGGAAATGCCTCACAGAAACCAAAGTCCATTGCAGAACAAACACACACACACACACCCCCCCCCCACACCCCACACCCCCCACAGTGTGTGTTTAGTTGTGTGGATCTTTAAAATCCTGATGGAAAAATCCATTTAGCTCCTAAAATCCATATAGCTTATGCTTAATAGATGTTTACACAGGGTTTAAATATAGTGCCCTTACTTAGATGAAAAAAGATTTTTTACCCCTCTGGAAAAGATACAATAGAAAGCTGAAAAAAAATCCCAAACCAAGAAGATAGATATTAAAATTATTCAAATTGGTGAAGGACTTTAGGTGTTTTGGATGAGTACTTAGTTTGTATAATAATTATGCTTTAGGCAGCAAAGAGGAAATGCAGTGTCAGCATCATGCTATTCTTTCATTGCTTGGAAAGCCAAACCCCACACATTTTGTATTGTATTTAACTACGAGATAGTAATATCTATACGTTTATTTATATCTTGTTTAGCTAATTTAGTAACCTAACAGTCAGTATTTCATATTCTTCTTTCTGATTCTGTGTGATATGGTATTTCCACATCCATATGCTTTAAGACAATGCTGATGGAAACTTGTTAGGGACTAGATCCTGGGTGAAAAGAACCCTATATATTCAGCAAGATAAACAAATCAGTGAGCTTGCTTCCTTGAATATCTCATAAAAATCTAGTTTGCTGACTACAAGAAGCATGGATTGTGTAGCTCCTTGTAGAGCAGACACTTGCTCCATCAATACTGATAAATAAATGTGAGCTACAGAGGAAGTCAATTATTGGGCCTCTTGTCATTTACACTGCTTAAATGTTGGTTTAGCTCTCATGCCTGTTTGGGACAGCTAAAACTGTCTTCAAGACAATATCCTAGGCAAGCTTTGAGGGATACCTAAGTATTTATATTCGGTATTATTTCTGCTTGCTATGTGAGATCAACCTGGTCCAAGGCCTGCATCTGTAGTTGCAAACAGTCTGCTCTAGTTGTGTGGGTGTCAGTCAGTTTGCACAGCCTGCCTTAGAGCCAGGGCTCACTTTCCAACCATTTTTTATTTAATGTTGAAGATTAAAGCATGCTCCTGGAACACGTGAAAAAAACAGCAAGAATCAAAGCCCCAAATCCATTCCCTGATGATATCAGCCTAGTCACAGCAGATTTTGAAGTCAGTATATCTCAGAGGTGTTCACACACTTCGTATGCCATTTGTATTAGCAGATATTAATCTGTTCTGAATCTGGCATTTTACTGAGCAAATATCTCCAAATTCTTAATGTTTCAAGACAGTGCTGATTCATTATTTCCTTTGTCTGTTAAACTGAACCCCAGTCTCATAAGTTGCTTAAAAAATTAAAACCCCCAGCATTAGAAACGATGCAATTTAACCTTGTAGCATTTCTAAACCTAATAAATATCTATCAGTTACAGGGACCAAAAATTAAACACACTAAACTCTCAGAACAATTCTAGGAAATGCATAGGCTGCAGATTTTCTGAATGAATGCACCTAGGGCATAAACCCACACAACTGCTCACAGTTCTGTGAGGCTTTTTGTTGTCTTTACATTTTCTTGTCTATCTGTTCTCTTATCCTTTCTTTACTTTTCTGGACAATGATCCACAGATGAAAATGCTGAAGCTGAACAAAAACTTGGTTTTGATTAAGAAGAAACACAACACACTGAACTGCCTTGTAAGGCATTATGTTGTGCTGTTCTTTCCCCCCAAAACTGCATGGCTTGAGCTCCAGTACCAGCCAGTTACAGAAGTAGAGAGATTTGTGGCGCATGATTTGATTTCAAATGCTGTCAGGAAACTATTTGGGAGGGAAGGGGATTGGGAAGTGGAGGACTTATGAAATGCATCCTTCTGCCTTGCTCCCACCACGCAGTGACTTTTTTGACTCAGTCTTCACTGCAAGTGCTCCAGCCACACCTCCCAAGTCACAGAAGGCAAAGGCAGGGACTGGGAGAATGAAGAACCACCCGCTGTAAGAGAAGATAAGATCTGAGACCATTTAAGGAACCTGAAAGTGCACAAGTCCATGGGACCTGAGGGAACTGGCGGATGAAGTGACTGAGCCACTATCCATCATATTTGAGAAGTTGTGGCAGTCCGGGAAGTTCCCGCTGACTGGAAAAGGAGAAACATAACCCCCATTTTTAAAAAAGGAAAAAAGGAAGACCTGGGGAACTACAAGCCAGTCAGTCTCACCTCTGTGCCCAGCAAAATCATGGAGCAGGTCCTCCTGGTTACTATGCTAAGGCACATGGAAAATGAGGAGGTGATTGGTGACAGCCAACATGGCTTCACTAAGGGAAACTTATGCCTGACAAATTTGGTGGCCTTCTACGATGGAGTTACAGTGCTGGCAGATAATGGAAGAGCAACTGATGTCATCTACCTCAACTTGTGCAAAGCATTGGACATTGTCCCCGCATGACATCCTTGTCTCTAAACTGGAGAGACATGGATTTGATGGATGGACCACTCAGTGGATAAGGAATTGGCTGGATGGTTATACTCAAAGAATTGCAGTCAATGGCTTGATGTCCAAGTGGAAAGCAGTGATGAGCACCGTTCCTCTGGGGTTGGTATTGTGACCAGCACTGTTTAACATCTTTGTTGGTGACATGGACAGTGGGATTGAGTGCACCCTCAACAAGTTTGCCAATGACACCAAGCTGTGTTTTATGTACGGTCAACACGCTGAAGGGAAGGGATGCCATCCAGAGGGACTTTGATGCGCAGGCCCATGCGAACCTCATGAAGTTCCAGAAGGCCAAGTGCAAGTCCTGCACCTGGGTCGGGGTAACCCCCAGTATCAATACAGGCTGGGTGACGAAGGGATTGAGAACAGCCCTGAGGAGAATGACTTGGGGGTGTTGGTTGACGAGAAGCTCAACATGACCTGGCAATGTGTGTTTGCAGCCCAGAAAGCCAACTGTATCCTGGGCTGCATCAAAAGAAGCGTGACCAGCAGGTCAAGGGAGGTGGTTCTCCCCCTTTACTCCTCTCATGAGCCCTCACCTGGAGTACTGCCTTCAGCTCTGGGGCCCCCAACATAAGAAAGGCTGTTGGAACGAGTCCAGAGGAGGGCCACGAAGCTGATCAAGGGGCTGGATCACTTCTCCTATGAAGACAGGCTGAGAGAGTTGGGGTTGTTCAGCCTGGAGAAGAGGAGGCTCCAGGGAGACCTTAACAGCAGCCTTCCAGTACCTAAAGGGGGCCTACAAGAAAGGTGGAGAGGGACTTCTTACAAGGGCATGTAGTGATAGGATAAGGGCTAATGGCTTTAAACTGCAAGAGGGTAGATTTAGGTTAGATGTAAGGCAGATGTTCTTCACTGTGAGGGTGGTGAGACAGTCAAACAGGTTGCCCAGAGAGGTTGTGGATGCCCCATTCCTGGAGCATTCAAGGCCAGGTTGGATGGGGCTTTGAGCAATGTGGTCTAGTGGAAGGTGTCCCTGCCCATGGCAGGGGGGGTTGGAACTAGATGATCTTTAAGGTCCTTTCCAACCCAAAGCATTCCATGATTCTATGATTCCAGACATTTGTTTTGCTTCCTTGCATCTTTGATATAAATAAAAATTAAGCAAAAAAATTTATTCCTTTTGTGAAGACAAACAAGTGTCTCTCTCAGTTGGATTTTACTTGTCCATCTGTCCATAATTATATGGCTATCAGCAATAGTTATATTTATGAGCTCTAGCCCACCAAAAGGCACAACGCAGAATGCATCAAAGGCACTCAGTAGAGTGGAAATAAATTTGCATGTTCAGACTAAACCATTGTACGTTTTTCACTTGGAGCATTTATTTCAATCTACAGTTGCACAGTATTCTTCAGCAGCTTACTGAAAATTTTCGACTGAATTGAAAGGGTTACACAGCTTCTCCTAAATACCAGTATACCCAGATTCTGTAAACAAATGTTACCAGTAGTTTTGAAATTGCCCTAAAACCTCAAATAGATATAACTAATTTTAGGTTTTTTCTTTCTTCTTGGAAAGAGTAGGAAAAAAGACCTGTGCAAAGTGTTGGTTTTATGCTAAACCTTAAAGCAGAAGAGAAGCAGCTTGCAACAGCCAGCATTCCATAGAAAACTGTCATGGTAAGTGTATGTTAAATGCTCATGATATGTTGATATCATCTTCATTCAGCATCAGAACTGAATCTCCCTCTAGCATATTTTTCATATCTAGTGATTATAATGACTAAAGATCATTTAAACATATGCAGCTTTACCACAGACCCTACAAACTTCTAACTAAAATAATGGATCCAAAACACCGCTTCTGAATTGTCCTATTTCTTTTCATCAGCTGTCACCTTTTTTCATGGATATCATATTTATGTCACATAAGTTCAGATTTTCACCTCAAGAGCCCTGAGATCAGATATCCTAGACAGTCCCTGCTTCCAGATTGCTACAACCAAATTAATCCATATTTTCCTGTTTGAGTTTCTTTCCATGTTAGCCAACGCATTTCTTTGTGGTAACTTATCCAAAATTTTAATGTGTAAATCTTTCTCATTAGACGTGAATTATGGTATCAGGAAAAGGCTCAGAAATTGATCCAAAATAGTTAACTCTTGCTACCTTGTAAGTATTTATCCAAATGTATTATTTTATGCAATAGTGTTTGCTCTCTTTTATTCCTATGAAATGGTTGACTCCCTCCAAGCAATTTCCTCAACTTACTTTTAAAGTGTGTTTTATTCATAGAATAATTGCATTTAAATGATGCTATGTATCATTCAACATAAAGTCATTTTTGTCTCAGGTGGCAATAGTCCTTTCTTTGTATGTCTCATAAGAGAGAAAAGGAAAATAAAAAGTAGTTGAAAAGAGCTGTAACATCAAGAAAAAAGGTTTAGTCAAAGAATCTACAGTATTAACTCTGATATTTATCTATTCTTTTCTCTGTCAAATACTGAAATAATGACTGCCTGAATACCATATCTAACCAGCTTGTGATTTCCTTTAATAATTACAGGTGAGGACATATGGTTTCCTAATAAGGCACACTATAACTGTTTTGCATAGTGTAAAAAACTATGTCCCAGAGTGCTTTATGCTAAATGATACAATAGCAGTGGTAAAAAAAGTAAGTGAAAGCAAAAAGAAAGGAGAATACTTAAGAAGGCAGAGGAAGCGTATATTTTCAGGGGATTTCTAAAGGCAGAGAGATGTCATAAAGTTATCCCAGATGCCAGAGATTCTCACAGAAGAAACTGCAAAGTATTAAATAGGAAAATAGATAAATATCAGTAGGAAATGACCAGGAAAAACAGAGGTAAGAGTGGAGACAGTTGTTCCCAAAAATCTCTGCTATATTTTGACATGCAGAGTAAAGAAACCTGCACTAAACATACGCACATAGACTTTCGCTAACATTCTTAACATTACTGCATTTTTAGAAAGCTCAGAGTGTTTACAAAACATTGAAATTTCAACCCAGAATTGCATTGCATTGTATCATCTCTGTGTATGCGGAGTTGCAGGGAGCAATAAATTGATGAAGAAGGTTAATGCAGATCTCCAAAGTAAGCTTTTGTAAACTTCAGCAGGGAAGGTCTTGGTACAAGGAAATCAACACACACAGTCATACACACACACAAAAGCACAGCAGAACAGTAAAGTGGACAAAAATGAAACCAAACTGTAAAGAAAGTGGCATGATGCTAAAGGCTGCACCAAAGTCAATGAAAATGAGGAAGAAGTAAAAGCATTCATCAGTAGGAGGGAAGATGGTAGCAGCACAGAGCAGAGTGACTTCTTTTCTTGGACAGATTGAGCCATTATTGAAAATGGTCACGGTTCTTGCGAAATAAATGGTGTCTGAAGGGAGAGAGAAAACTATTGTGTTTACCTAACATAAGAGGGCATAACATATGCCTCTACAATCTGGTCTGCCCCTATTTGCAGCTAAGGTCAGCTCCTTATCCATTATCAATGTTGTAATCAATCATCTATCTCTAATTTCAATCTCTTCTTGGGCAGAATAGACAGAATGCTGTACTACCTTGGAACCGCTTTTACTAGCAGTTACATGCAACTATTGCAGATTTTAAAAATGTATATTATTATGACACTGCTCCCAGAGGGGATTCTGTAAAACCATCAGTATCTGAGAGCTAGCCAAACAGAAGGGAAACTTGAACTCAGTGTAAGCAGCTATCCCCCAAATGTCAGCAGTCAGGATATCATGTGAAGTCATTGTATGATGTACAAGGAGGCACAGTTCTGCACCGACTAAGAACTGTGCATTTATTAACTTTCATAATATTATACATAGCATTTTACCAAGAGTTTTCTAAAGTCCAAGGGTCTTTTATCAAGCAAGGTTTTAGCAACCTGCAACCAGGAAAGCCATTTGAATATGTAATAGGAGCATATGGAAGAAAGGAAAAACAAATAATACACACCAGTGTGGTCTGAAAGCATTTCATGTCAGTCACAAGAAACTAGAAAAAGGAGGCTAATGCATTCTAGACTAGAATGAACAGAAAAAAGAGCATAGATTCAACATGCCTGTGATCCTATCTTTTCCATAACAGGAGGAAAGATGGTACAGAGGCAGCAACAGAAGGAGCCAGTAACAACTTAGGTAAGAGGCATGAAAGGCAATGGAGACAAAACTGAGAGAAAGAGAGATTTTAGCTTATCATAAGAAAAGAAGAGGGAGCTACCAGTGTGTCATGGTTTAACCCCAGCCAGCAACTAAACACCATGCAGCCGCTCACCCACTCCCCCCCACCCAGTGGGGTGGGGGAGAAAATCGGGAGAAGAGGCAAAACCCGTGGGTTGAGATAAGAACGGTTTAATAGAACAGAAAAGAAGAAACTAATAATGATAATGATAACACTA